>CM053770.1:182415238-182433938 GCA_028658325.1 Potorous gilbertii | reverse complement strand
CCAACGAAGGAGAGGAGAGTGGAGAGAGGCATAAATGTTGGAAAGGGGATAGAGGAAGGAAAAATTTAAATAAATACAAATAAATTTCTAACCACTAAACACTCGCAGGAATATTAATTTAAAAGCCCATACTTCCCTCACCTTGGCTTCCTGAGGGACCGAGTCTCCCCCTTCCAATTACATCTCTAATTACACCGCTGAATTTTGCTGGAGGGATTCACTCCGAGAGACGGAGAGGGTTTGGCCTGAGTGGATGTTCTCCCCAGTCTGATTTTTCTTTTTTCCTATTCCATTTCTAATTTTCTGGCAAAAGAAAACATGTCGATGGGGGGAGAGCGGGGATTTTGATTTTTCTCTCTCCATATTTATTTTTCCCCGTTAAATTTGTCTGAAAACAATTATGGAAACTCATCAGCAGAAGCAAGAACAGATGTTTTATTAAAACTGCAGCTCAGCTCTGTAAATATGCAGAAGTCCCGGAAAGAGAGGGGTGGTGGTGTTGGAATTGGCGATGGTGGGGGTGGGAATTTGCTCTTTGTTACTACAAACCAGACTGGGAGAAATTAGCAAACAACCTTCACCAGAAAGGATCCCCTTTCTCTTCCTTGCTCTCCCCTCGGTCCTACTTCTCCCAAATAGGCATTCGCTGGGGAAATACGTGCGGAGTAGAACACATTCAAAGCTGGCTCCTTCTCCGCGCTGTAATTAGCGGATTGATGAGCAGAGTTCAAAAAACCCAGAAAAGGAAAAAGAGAGAGGAAAATCTCTCACTTCCCCCCACCCCTTCCTCTCAACCCCCAAACCACATGCTTTCTGTGATCACTAATTATATGAGAGAAGCCAACTTCAGACGCCTGGGCCTGGAGACTGGAGAGCAAGTCTCCCAGTCTGAACTTTATTCAGATAGGTAAATGTGGATGTTAATAGGGGTTAGGGATGTTTTTCAGTGGCTGCGTTCAAGCGAACTCTAATTCATTCTACTCTGCCCCGATTTGTCCAACAGAAAGGTAGCTAATAGTGATGAGCTTCTCTTTAACTTGAGATCTTCTGCACAGAAGGGGCTGGAGACAAGACCACTAGATTTTAGGGGTCAGAAGATCTACCCACACCAAAGGGGATAATTCTTAGGCTTCGGACTTGCTACAAACTGTCCCCCCCCCCACCATTTTTCTTCATCCATTTGCCTTTGGCTTTTTAATGAATAGGACCCCCCCCCCAGGATCTATGAAGCTAGGGGTGTTCAGGCTTAAGGGTTTTTTTGGGGGTAGGGGAAACGAGTCTTCTCAAGATAAACTCTGGAGTCTGTATTTATAGTCTCCCTCGATCCATACCCAAACTATGTAATAGTCTTTGCAACTGTAAATTCCCTAAGTACAGGCAGACAGACAGACGCACATACACTCTCCCCTCCTCCAAGGGCCTCCTGCCATAGTCTCAGAGTCTCTGCAAAACTGTATTGTGTCTCCCTCGACACTTGCTGCAGTAATGGAGGTGGGGGTGGGTGTCAGCCTCTCTGCTTTTCATTCCCTGATGCCACACAGGAGGTGCCCCTCTCCTAACCCCCAACTGAGCCCCACCTCAAAAACCCCTCATTGCTTCAAGAGCAATGGGTCAGGTCTATTTTTGTGCCACAGCGATGGAGTTGAAATCCCTCTTCTAGAGAATGCCTGGATCAATAATTGCTCAGGCCCACCTCAACATTTCATTCTTTGCTTAAGGCTCTGTTATTCTTGGCGATTCTAGGGAGTTGACTCACTTTGAATATGATGTGATTTTAGAAAAAGGAGGTGGGGGAAAGGCCTACCGAAGTGCCCTGAGTTCTGTACACAAATCCCTTTGATCTGGGCCCAGCGGCTCAGAGAAAGATCGAAAATATCATCTTGGGGCTGCAGCTGCAGGAATTTGAAAGGAAAGAGACAAAATCGGAACCTTGGTATCCTGGTCCCAACATACTGGACTTTCAGGAGTTTTAGAGTAGAGGAGTGAAATAAAAGAGAGCATTCCAACTCCCCAGCTTGTCCATGTCCAGTTTGGGGAATTTTAATTCTCATTTCCCTCCCCAGAGTTTAAGAGATGAGAAGGTAAACAGTGGTCAAACTTTGACATCCCTAACCTAGAAATGGAGCCTTTTCTCCAGTGATATTATCCACTTCAATTCCCCATCTCACCCACGTGTGAGAAGAGGATTTCTTGGAACTTGGAGGAGAGTGGGTAAAAGGAGAGGCTGGATTCTGGATCCTGTCAGAATACACAGGAAATCGAGAAACACCTCTGTGGCCCTCCTTAATTTACTCCTTATTTCAGGCAAAGGGGAGGGGGATAGAGCAGTCTTGGAGCTGTTTTTGCTTTATTTGCAATTAAACAGAGTAAGGTTTAATGAAGGACCACTCATAGTATATAAAATTTCCCTTCTGTCTGTTCCCCCATCCCCCAAGCTCCTCTCTGTCCAGGTTTCCTCTCTCTCTTTATAGCTCCCCCAAATCCCTCCCCTTCAATCCAAAATCCAGATTCCTATTTTCTTGGACATTTTTATTTCTCTGGCTTTAAGCTGAACAATATAATAGAGAAAAGACTCTTCACCCCTTTCTCCTCACACATGTCCATGCTTTACACTTCCAATTCCTGGAAACCACAACTTACTTCCCAGATATCTCTGCTTCATCCTCTCTTCTTCTTTGCCTAATATATCTAAATGTCGAAAGAAGGGGGAAATAGGTTGAATCTACAAATAGGAAACTTCGTCATGAGACTCTGTTTCCCGTTTTGGGGGAGAGAGGACAGTTCGGAGGCAGTGGAATTGCTTTGTAGGATCAGGGAGAATGACCTTAACATCATGGCTACAGAAAAGGGGAAAATCACTGAGTATTTCCATACCCGAATCTGATAGAGGTCACTCACATATGGAGAGAAATTTGGGACCTAGGCAGTTCTAATTCTGCTCTTTGCCAATTTCCCCTCTGTCTCACTACTACCTCCCCCCTCTTCCCAGTATTCCTTATGTCCCCGTGACTTTCACGACTTCCCTCGAATCCAAGTGTCGCCTGTGCCCATTTCAGGAGGGTTTATGGGAATTGTAAAATTCAAGAACCCGGCGTTTATGACGTCACAGTGAGTTGTCATGAGGAAATTGTAAATGTCGTAAAAGTTATATACAGCGGGAGTTTTGTGTGTGTGTTCCCTCCCTTCCTCCTCCTACTCTTCCCCCCCCCCCCCCGCCTTCTCTTTTCTTTGGTCTAAGTTTTGCTGCTCGAAAATAAAATGTTATTATGTTCTGGAACGATAAGCCAACAATGAAGCATCGTCTTCATTTTCCTATAAATAATTTTATCCTTTATTGTTTGCAGACCTGAAAGAACCATTTAATCTGCGCTGGCAAAAGGGGGAGAGAGATGAGGAAGGGGGGAAATTAATTCCAGAAACGAGAATATTACTTACTTCGATGATGCTCTTTTAGATTTGATAGCTAGGAGCAAAATTAAAGGCGAGGAGCGGGCTCTCCGACTCCACACCTGGCGAGATTGAAGATTTATAGGATCTTTAGCGAAGGGGCAATTTAATTTTGTAGGATTTGCTTAAATTCACTGCTATTTTGGAGGGCTGGGAAAAGAGAGGAGGGAGGGGAGAATGATACGCTTTATCTAGCTTTATGAATCCTCCGACATTACCCTGATTTAAAACTCAACAACCTGCATCTCAGGGAAAATTCCTGCCAAAAGTAATGAGGGAATGAGGGGTAGAGAAATAAAACTTTCTCAATGATTCGATCCTTTTCCAGGGTTCGTTACTAGGGAAGACGAAAGAAAGTGGGGATGGGGGGGCGGCTGGCAGAGGCTTTATTTCTTATCCCCTCCAGCTCCTGTACACTCGGAGCTTTATTGTGTCCCAATAATTCCCTCAATCCTACAAACAGTTATAGCTTTTAGGGCTCCTGTGGTTTCACCCATTCCAAGGAAGGAACTGGGCCAGCCTGGGCCCTGACGGGGGTGAGGGTCACTGCGGCACAAAGGTTCTCCCGAGCTAGTCGATGGTTTGGCGGGTTTCTAACACAGGGTGGCAGCAGACCAAACAAATAAACAACACAGACACAATAAAAACGGGGCGGTTGCCAACAGCAGGGGAGGCGAGGCAGCTCTCAGTGGCGGCCCGGGTTGGGGTAGGGACCATGGAGAGTGGAGGCTTTCTTAGCCAAGGTCCCCTGAGTTCCTCCGCAAAGAAAGGCCTGGAAACCAGTCAGGTCTCTCTCTCCCCGTAGAGGAAACTTCCTGACTCTGAAGGAAACGTGTCTCAACACGATAGCTAAGGGGAGAAACAGGATTTTCCTAGGAAGCTGGGGGAGAAAAATCCTCCTTCAGCTAAATTGCACCTGGATTGTTTTTTAAAGTGAAATGTATAATTTTCTTTTCCCCTCTGCTATTTACCCGAGTCCCTAGTCTCCGTTAGGCCTGAAGGAGGAGGGGGTGCGGGGAAGGGGGGACTCCTTTCAGTGTTCCAGCACTCTGCCAAGAAGGGTCTTCTCGCCCAAGATCCCTCAACTCGCTTTTATCCCGGGATCCTGGCAGTCTCTTGAGAAAGATAGGTCCCTAGCAGCCGGCCTCTCCCCTCTTGCCCTGACGCTGGCACAGCCTCCTAAGGAGGATTAAAATGGTATCCACACCAGTAACAAGATATTTGCCTCTCAGCCCAGCTCCATAAACTCCCTAATCCTCCCCGTTGCTGCAGCAAATCTGGAGGGAGAGGGGGTCGTCTTCCTTTCCTTTCACCAACTGGCTACCTCCTTATCCACTGACCTTTCTTGCCTGTTCTAACTTCCATTCAAAGACACTGCCTACTGTCTCCGCAGCCGAACAGCCCAAATACCGCAGACTTAAAGTCCCATTCAGAGAAGTCTTTACTGCCCTCATCAACACCATCACAAGTAGCAGCGCCACTTTCCACCATCTCCACTGCCAGCCCTCCAACGGAGCAGGGATCTCCAAGTGTGAATGGCTGGGATCCCCAATCAAGCTATAATATTTGCCCAACTGGTTCCCTGGCTCCAATGCTATAGTCCACTGAGCCAGCTTGCACCAGGACCCAGGAAAAAAGAACTTCACAACAGAATGGGATTCATCAGGAGTGAGGAAATCCTCCAGTTAAATCTCTTTCTTCTCAGAAAATAATATGAGAGCCAGGAAATAATGTAGAAAGTGTTTGGAGAAGCAGAACATCTCCAGGTATTTCTATATGTGTGGGAAATCTGGACATACCTCTATATTATTCTATGTATGCATATGTTTAGCCATATAAATGCATATCTTTATAATGTACACGAGCACCTCTCCATATGCCAAGCATTCTGTGTAGAAATTATACATAACATAATATAAAATATAAAGTATGAGCACAATGCAAAACAAAAGCATAAGAATACAAGCAAAAAATTCATAATTATCCCTGCAAGACAGGTACACCTGCATCTATACTATATGTGTATATGTATGTATGTATATATTTGTGCTTATATATAATAATACTCCCTGATCAGAACAAAGCAACATATAAATAATATCCAGACACAAATATGGTTAACAACATAATATTCTCTTTGTAGGAAAAAAAAATTCTTCTTTTTCAACTCTGCACCAAAGAGAAGTCTTACAAATTCAAGTGAAGATGAAATGCCATAACAATGACTGTAGTCCCTGGAAGACCTGCCTATCCCAGGATAGGCCTTGCTTGTAGTAATATATTTCTATCATCATGTACAAGCATTTTATAATGAACCAAAATATATGGGTGCCTATAAAAGAATGCACCGTATTCTCTGAAACAGATGCAAATATGTAAAGATCTTTACATACATTTATACAAAAGGTGTTTCTCTCACAGTGTGATTTCATTTGTATAGCTTTTGATTTTATATATTTGTCATTAATCTGTTCTCTAATATTTTTGCATCAGTATTATGTTTACGTATGTATATACAAAGAGATAGGATAAACACATATATGCGCTATGCTGGTGCTTTGTATATACTCTTTTTTTTTTTTTATGGCGACAAAGGACATTTAAACCACAAGGCCCTGATATTTAACTGTTCGTATGTTAAAGGGTGGAGGATAATAGAAAAAGAGAGTAAAGAAGGGCTGGTAGAAAAAAAGGCCTAGAGCGGTGGCGGCGTTCTCTTGTTGGCGGTTGGGCCGGAGTTTATACCCCCCCTAGTTCAGAGAGGCCAAAGCAAGGGTCGAACAATCACCGCAGTTGCCTCGATTTCCCAGCTCCCTCCCTCCCCACAACCAGTTTGGTGGGGACTGGGTGGCGGTGGTCTGCAAAATGGCTTCAAAATAGAGAGGGGGAGGGAGAAACAGAGCTACGCCGAAAGGGTGGAGAGGAGGGAAGGAAGGAGGGAGGGAGGGAGGGACAGAGAAGAAAATCAATGGATTCAAAAAGAATTTCGGTATTATTCTGACAACCGAGGGAAAAAATGAACGCGGCCTTTTCCGTATCTCTTCTCCCTTCTCTTTGCCCCTCAGTCAGGGCACCAACCAAGACAGCTCTGTACGAGCAAACACCTATAACTTCAGCATATTCATCCAGATAGCAAGATGGGGAGATAAAGTCCACCAGAGTTGGAAGGAACCACGCACGCACACACACACACACACACGTGGGAGTTTTCTGTTTTGATTTTCCAGGTAAATTCCCATTTTACCCAATGGACTTCAGGTCCAAAAGGGTCATACTGTTTTGGGAAGACTTCCCAGCCAAACAAAGGAAAATAGTGATCTCCGTGTCCCACAAGACATCAGCTCAGAGTGCCCTCAATGTGAAACCCCTATAAATAATTACAAACGAAAGCGAAAAATACAGACTTCTCACCGGAATGCGGCTCTCATTTTAATCCTTTAAAAGACCCATTTTCTGTCCACCACAGCTGGTCATTCCAGGTTCCCATCGGCTACCAGCCTGTATCCCCAGCCCCAAGACTCCAGGGCTTTGGGGAGCGAAGGGAGGGGGGACAGGGAATAGAAGGCGCGGCCTGAGTCCCCAGGGCGCGGCCAGCTTCTCTTATCCTGAGTCTGGGCGAAAGTGCCGAGAAAGGAACAGAGCTGCGGCCTCGGGCCCATTTGGAAAGAGCGTAGTCTTTTTCTAGCTCGTAAACAAGAAACACGAAATTAGCCCCTCAGCCCTGACGCCTCTGCTGACACACAAATTCTATGGGGAGGGGAGAAGGGGGAAGAGATAAAATCCCATTTCTTCCCCCAGAGACCACCATAAAGGCCTTTATGTCTAGTGCAGAATGGGGAATATTGGGGGGGGAGGGCAGGCAGGGAAGGGATCGCTTGGGTTTGGGGGAAAGTTTCAAGAATAAGGACAAGCAGAAATGGTTTAAATTGAATTAGAATAAATTGTATTTATATTTTAAATTTTTGCCAAAAAAGCGAGGGAGCTTTTTTCTCCTCTGGGCCTTCCCCCCTTGGTTCAAATTAGACTAACCACCAGGTTAAAGGAAGGAGAAAGATTTCAAGACCTGGGTCACACCTCCCCCACCCCATTTTGAAGATATAAACTGTAGAACAGGTCCTGGGGACAGGATATATGGAGTGAAAGGTTGAGAGGAGAGGGAGTTGTGAGAAAGGAGTCTTTGGAGTTGAATTGAAGGAGAACTGTGACTGTGCCAATCTGCCAGGTCTCAGTGACTCTTCAGAAGTCCTAGTAAATAAATATATGTCCCCCAATAGTTAAACTTTGGGGTTGAGTGCTTTTATGGGCACACACATAATCATAAGCACACCAGTATATAGCAATATCCCATTTTTGCCAATCCACAAGCTTTGGAACATGGGAGGATGTCATATATCATATCTCAACACATTCATGGAAATGGACATTTGGAAGAAATTAAGCCTCTGTGTTATGAAACCATATGTGTTAGGTTAAAGACTATACAACATGCCATTAGCACCAATTATTACCAGTATTCAAAGTACCTCTGGCTGGCTTGGCAAGTCCCCTCTCCAACCTCCTGAGTCCCTCCAGCCTGGTTACCAGCCTGGCTGTCCCTTTTCAGGAGCCCTCAAATATCCGAATTAGAAGACAGAGACAACACTACCTTGGACTTTCTGACCGAAAGAACCGACAGCTACAGATTCACAGAAGTTCAGATCCTACCCTCTTAAATCCCCGCTGGAAGAAAGCTCCAACGCTACTTCTAGGCCCCTGAGCCCGCTAGGGCCAGATCTCCCACCCTAGCTCGGGCCGGCCCAGACCAGCCCAGAACAGAGAGACATGTTCTAACAGAGAGGCTCCCCCAGGCGCTGGGAAGCTTTCTGTTACGCTCGCCGGCCCTCCTGCCTTCCCAGGGAGCATAAGCAGCAGGATTTTCTCCTGTGCATCCATAAAACCATCAGTTTTCGCCCGGAGGAACAGGGGATCATTTGATTATTAGGGAAGGAGGGAAAGTCGGGGTGGGGTGTGGGGACGACTACTTAAGTTTTTCAATGGGGAAAATGGATTTTCATTTAATTTCATGATTTTTGTTTCCATCCAATGTTACCTCCGCCTAAATCGCACAGAGTTCCCTTACAGAGCCCATCTCTTTTCTCCCCACCCTCTCCTTCCCCCCTCCCTTGGCTCTCTCTTCACAGGGGACAGGGGGCGGAGGAGAGGGGGTTGGAAGAAGCTCCTCCATCAGCTGACTTGCACCCAGCCACCAATCTCCCCCCTAATTGCCAATTAACTTGGACCAGCCGGCTCTGTGCATTTCGCTTCCTGCTTGGAAGGCGAGCCGAGCACCCTCACTGCGCATGTGCATCCTCTCCAGGCTGCTCACTTAACTGAGGGGGGCGCTGAAAAGTTTGTTTGGGGTTTGGGGGAGGAGGGTTTGGCTTGCTTGCTTGTTTATTTCTTAATAAATTAATATTCTCCACCACCACCATCACCACTCTGGAGTTTGAGTCTCTATTACCCTTTTCTTTCCAATTCCGTTAGTTCATGAAGCACAAGTACATAAGCAGACAGTGTTCAAAATCAGGAGGGTAGGCCGCGACAGCTCCCACCTCTTTATAACGCGGGCCTTCCCAGAGAATTGTAAGACCTCCATCTCCTTATCTCTTCAACACATCAGACCTCAGCAGAGATGATGACATCACAATGCATACTTTCCCCTCCATACCCATAACTCTAAATTAACCCCATTTCCTCTCTCTCTCCCTCCCTCCCTCCCTCCCTTCTTCCTCTCTCCTTCCTCCCCACCTTTCCCTCTCTCCTCTCTCCCACACACTTTCCCTCCCCACTGCTATCCACCAAACCAACCAGCCCCTTGTTCCTCTTTAGTCAAGAGAATATAGTGATATCCTCATCCTTAAACAGTCACCCAGCTACGGATCATTAGTTACACATTTGAACCAATAAGGAAACACTTACCCAGCGTTGCTGCCACTCTCCCTTTCTCTCTCTCCCTCTCTCTCTCTGCCTCTCTCTCCCTGTCTCTCGTCTTCCCTCTCATTCTGTGCCGCTGCTGAGAGTCTGTCTCAGCTCCCGAGAATATTTAAAAAAAAAATCATCATCATCATAATAAAAAGGAGCAGAATAAAATCAGAGAGAGTTGCCAGGAAGGGAGGGGAGGGGGCAGAGGCATTGGTATTTTTCAGTTTGCAACTCCTTCTCTCCCTGGCATCTGCATGCCCCTGGGGGGAAGGGGGTGCAGAGAGGGGGGCAGAGAGGTACCGGCACCTCTTGCCTCTCCACCCTACACACCACCCTACCCTACCCCCCCTCCCCAGATGCCCCCAGTTTCTGGCAACTCCACCTGGGAGGAAAAAAGGGGGAGGGGAGAAAATAATGAATAATCAAGCTAATAAAAGAAATACTATTAATAAGGGGGAGCGCCCAGTTCTGGTTTCACTGGCAATGGTTAGGCTCTTAAAGGGAGGACTCTTCTGCGGAGCTCTCCGTACGGACAAACCACAATAAAAAGTTCACGTTCATGGATGGAATCCACATGACTTCTTGTGGCCAATCCAACTTGTGAGTCGATCGTAAACTTTTATTACTCAGCTGTAAATTTTCTGCAAACAACCGGGAATGCGATGCATTTGTGTAGCGTGTGCAAATGGGAGCCGCTGTCGCCATGTTTACCCAGTTCTCTCCAAGAGGGAGCATCCCCCAGCCCCCCACCCCACCCTCACCCACCTCCCACTCCCCAGAGTCGACAGATCTGGATGAGCAATAGGGAGAAACTAGGGAAAGGAGGGACGGAGGACCTGGAGAGTGTGTGCTCTAAGGGTCATGTTCTTCCTCCTTTATACGATTTTTTAAAGGGGGGGATTTTTAGGACAAATGGGGGGCGCTTAATTTAAAAAGACAAGCAGAATAAGCTGATTGGAAAGATCGTGAATTCACAAGCACAAGGAGAAAATGGGACGGACTCCCTCCTTCCTATCACCCTTATTTCTTCCCAAAGAAAGCTAGAGGGATATCCACTAAGGGTTCAGTACCTTCACATCATCCATTGGCGGGATCCAAGGGAAATGTCCCCTCTCCCTCCCCCCACCCCCCACATACATACATCCAAAAAAGTTCGAGCCTCACTCAAAGTCTGGAAATTAGAGGTCAATGGTTTGGTCCTTCTCTACCCCACCACTGCCCAACCCCTAGCCCTTCCGACTTCTTGATCTAGATGTGTTCCTCTCAGGACCCTCGAAGAAGACTACTAAAGGTATCCGATATGTCCTAGAATCGTATAATTGGTAGGTGAGGGGAAGTGGGGAAGAAACTAGAGAATACTACAATAATTCTAGCTTTCCAAAGAGGCCTTCGATAACGTCCCCCCTTTTTTCCTCTAACCCCTCACCCCCACGCTGAATTCTTCAGTATCTTCACTTGATGTAAAGCGTCTCTCATCCCGAAGCCACGGACCTTCCTCTTCCCCAAATCTCATTCTCATCTTTTTTCTCTCTACACATTTTTTTTATATTTTTAAAGGCTTGCCTCTCACCAAGCCCGACTTATTAATTTTCTTCCTTCCTTCCCACCCCACTCCTGGAGGTTCGAAGGACTTGGCACTGTCTCTCAGTTTCACCCATTCATTCATTTATTACCTCTATCACTAAAAATTTTCTGACTTTAGCTATTTAAGAAAAAGCCTAAGATAAGCAAGGCCTAACTCAGTTCTTGGAAAATGTTATCTCTCGCCCTGATTCACGTCACTTATTGCAAAGCGAATTCACGATGCTATTTCCCCATTTAAAGAAAAGGAGAGAAAGTATTCTTTAATCTCTCATTACCCTACCTAAATGGCAACTTCCCTTCTTGGAGAACGGGGAGATTTTTTCCTTCCCTATTCCTTCCCTGGCTTTGAGTACTTTGGGCGACCTTCTCTTTAGAATTCACCCTGGTCTCCCCTTGTCTCTTCAGTAGACAGAGGGCTCCTCTTGCTCCCCAAGCTCAGGCGGTTGACTGCCTCCCCAAACTCCTTTCCTAGTAGGCGACCAGCCCTCTCAGCCGGATACGGTACCTTGTTCGCTTTACAAACCCACCCATAAATTTTATAACAGGTAGTTAAAAGTTACGAGGAGGAAGCGGCCAGCCCAGTTTCTCACAATAGACAGAGCGAAGAATGGGGGAGCAATGCCTGGAGCTCACCGGAAATTTCGCTCCTCAGTCCAGGGCACAACCTGTCCCTTTGCCTCTCTCTTTTGGGACTTGGGGGTGGAGAGGAACCTGTCCCAGATTGGCAAGAACTAGGCGCTAGAAAATCCAAAACATGGTTATCTGAAGGAGAGCCACAGACCGGGGAAATCCCAGTCGCAATGGGGCCAATGTGAAGACCGACCCCACAGATCGAAATTCTACAATTCTATATCCCCAACGTTCTCCCTTCCCCCATTCACACCTCCATCATCACGACAGCTTCATCCCCTTCTCACCCCAGCAAACATATACGTACACATTGACTTGCCACGCAATTTTCTCCCTGAGTGGGGTGAGAGAGACAAAAAATCAGGGGAGAGTTTTCTAAAAAATCAAGAGAAACGAATTTGCCCCCAAC
The DNA here is from genome assembly GCA_028658325.1 of Potorous gilbertii. Lineage (NCBI taxonomy): Eukaryota > Metazoa > Chordata > Mammalia > Diprotodontia > Potoroidae > Potorous > Potorous gilbertii. Next base: position 182,421,907 of record CM053770.1, on the reverse strand, counting down.
TTAATAGCTGCATTATCCTGTCTCGGCAGCGGAGATTAGAATAATAAATTCAGGGCGAAATGAACAAGATGTTACAACTCAGCATTTTGAAAGATACTATTTTTCACAAATCACAAATAACTCTCCGACGCAAATTTGATTGGCTAATAAAAAAGTAAAGGATGAGGGAGAGTCCTTTCTCCAGGCGGCGGAATGGTCCCCATTCCGGTAATACAACGGCAATGAGTGTTTGCGAGACGGCGCTCTAAAGACAGCGAGCGCACTGCGCTCCCAATTACTTTCCCCCCATAAAACTGGATCCGATTCCTCTTCTCTCCCTTCAAGAAAGTGGGGGGAGGTGGATGGGAGGGGGACTGAAGAGAGATGTTTTCCTGGCTGCAGTTTGAGAGCTGGTGCTTCATTCCCAAGGGCCGGCTGGAAAAGATGCCGTGAACCAGGCACCCTAGGGGTCCTCTGCCTGCCCAAGGCACTCTCTAGGAGACTGACTGTGCCTGGGCCGAGGCGATAACTGCAGAGTGTGTTGAAAAGAGAAAGTCGTTCCTAAAGGCCGCGTGAGTTAGGGCCGAGCCTATTTAATGCGGGTTCCTTTTTTCTTCGTTGTGGGTACTTAACATTTTAAATTATCCTTACCGTTAAAAATAAATAAAATTTATCAAATACTCTGCCTTCTAGCCTTCTGGAAAGAGCACCCGACTTTGGGGAAGGATTCCAGCGAAGGTTGGAGAAAAGGACCTTTCCCTAACCTTTGAGAGACTTACCTTAAAGTAAAAGAAACTGATTACCTGGCTTGGTGTGGATATGGGCTCCTAGAGAGGAAGGAGGGCATAAATGGGATTTTTGAGAGATATGAAATTTGGGATAATAACACTGTATTTACTCACACTCCTCATAACCAAGAACTACCCGCTCATTTCCAGTCGTCCAGATCTTAGTGCTAACAGCAGTAACATTACATTAAAAAAAGGTAAGCAAAAACAAAAACAACAGTAACAAAACCCTTTGAATACAAATCCCAAAACCCTCAACCGATCAAAGCGCTTTGCGCACCAAACCAGACACCTTCGGTCCTTGACAGAAATTGTGCAGATAAATTTGCCCCGAGTCTACATCGAGGAAAATGATTGACCAATATGAGAGAGAGAGAGAGAGAGAGAGAGAGAGAGAGAGAGAGAGAGACAGAGAGAGAGAGACAGAGAGAGAGAGAGAGACACAGAGAGAGAGAGACAAAGACAGAGAGAGAAAGAAGGAAGGAAGTTGAAAAGGAGGAAGAGAAAGAAGGACAGTAGGGAAGGAAGAAAAGGAGGAAAAACAAAGAGAAAACCATTCTGAGACAGAAATATTTTCAGTGTTTGGGGTCTGGTTTCCAAATCCAGGAGGGACTAGTCTCCCTCAACCCTAAAACCAGCTGAGTCCGATTAGTTGTATCTCTGGAATTTGGGATTGTTTGACCAGAAGTCTATAGTTATAAACAGAAATCTCAATCCAAGACCCTTGAATGTCCCCCCTCCCTTTGCTTCTTTTTCTTGACTTGCTTCTGTTTCCCCCTTTATCTTCAGGAATTTGAAGAGGGGAGATTTGCTTCAAATTCCATGGAGTCAGTTCAGGACTAGGACTGAAAGCTCGTGACAGACAGTGGGGTATAGAGTTAGACTTCCCATCAAAGTTAAATCTACAAGCAACTGGCATTAAAGTGGGGGCAGAGTTTGGCTGCCCAATTGCCAAGGTAAAGCCGTAGATGGGGTTGTGGTCAAACAACCCTATGTCAATCATCCCTGCTCACCATCGAGTGATGGGAAGGAATCCTTACCCTATCTTGCCTTCGACTTTCACTAACCTTCAATTTAGACAATTCTCACCCCCCCATTCCACCCTAATCCTCCTCCCCACTGTGAAATTACATACCCCTTTTACAGAATCAGGATTGCTTCTGCCCCAAAACTCTTTCTAAAAACAAATCAAACCACACAGAAACTATCCTTTATCCCCACAGATGCCAGAGAGAATCTGGGTAGGGAGCTGCAAGAGGTACTCTAGAAGGATTCTCAAAAAAATTTCATTTCCCTCCTTCAGCTCCTTTTCCCTCTGATAATTTACCCTTGACCCACTTAGGAAAGTAAGGAAAAATCAGCAAGTGCATGAGAGACTTTTTATCTGGCTTTGGAAGAGATAGGAAAGACGCAAGATAGAAAGTGGATAGGATGTGCAATCTGGGACAAGGCCTGAGGAAGGAGCTTCTCCTAATTCGGGAGATGAATCATTACATATGTCCAAGGAAGATGCACTAGGTTGACTTATCTAGCCCCCAGATGTAGGATCCTCTTATCTCACACTGCAACCCTTTTCACTTGCCTTGTTCAGAATCAGTTGAGAGCCATGTCTCCCAATTCTGAAGACCTACTTGACACCCTTATTTCCACCATAAGGCATACCTATGAAGAACTTCCAGAGACAATCCCCACCCCCAATTGTCTGGAGAGAGAAAAGAGATTGCAGAGGATGGAGAGAAGAGAGAACATGAGAGGGGACAGAGAAGTGAAGGACACTCATTCTGGGCTCCAAATCTTGGCTTTTCTTCTTTCTTTGTTTTTGTTTTTATTATGATTCACGTATACAATACAAAGTACTTGGACCAGAAACAGGGCTGTGGCCACACAAAATCTACATTCATAGCTCGACATAAAGACAAATGACCAGAAATTATTATTATAGATATTATTTTTTTATCTTTTTTTCTTTTCTTTCGAGCACGTTGCATAAACAGATAGTTCAAGACAGTTAACTATACATTCAGTGCAATTTAGTTTCTACTCTACTGGGTATCAAAGCACAATAAAGGAACACACAGTACTGGTGAGCTAGGCAGTTTTAGTTGTTGGGCACCTTCTTCATGAAATAAGCAGCGACAAACGACAACAAAACCGCAATACGAATACTCTCAAAGCAGGGCTTCCTTCTATAGGTAGTGATACAATATGCTGGAGGCTTATAACGGTTTTTTTTTTCTTTTTTCTTTTTCCCCTTTTTTCCCCCTCCCTTCTGGGATGGGAATTTTTTTCTTTTTTTTCTTCAAGATTATTGCAGGTTCCCTTTAGGTAGTACATTAAAGATTTATTATCACCATCTTAATTATTATTACTTCAGAGAGCTAACACATATAGGGGTTGGGGAAGCTGGACACAGAGCTGCTGTCTCTTTGGACAACAGAAACCACAGAACACTGGCTGGGACTGACCGTGGCCTGGCTGGAAGAAACTCTATAGAGGGAGGTTCCATACTGATCTCTGCTTCTTAGGGGTGTGGGGCAGCAGAAAGTCAGGTCTCTCTAAGATTCCAGGGAAAGCCAAGGGAGTCACTCTAGGTAGGGATCTTCCTCCTCCCCCAAAAGGAACAATGAATTAGAAGGGGAAATCCAATAACATAACCATAACACAGAAGAAAAAACAAAGAATTCCCTCTTCCCCCCCCCCTCCCCTCAACTCTTTCAGAGCCTGAGGGGAGGGATCCCCTATAAAAATAAATACCAAAGAGGCAGTGAGGTGGGACTGTAGTTTATATCCAAAGGGAGAGCGAAGAGGGAGAGGGGCAGATCTGAGATACTAGGAGAGGAGAGAGGCTGGAGGAGTGTGTTTGCGTGCGTGTGTGCGTGCGTGCGTGTGTGTGTGTGTGTGTGTGTGTGTGTGTGTGTGTGTGTGTAGGGGTGGTGGGGAGCCTGTTGAGACAGGAGTCAAAACTTTTCTATGTGTCTAGATTCGTCCTCCCTCCTCCACCCAGCATCCTCATCTCCCCTTCCCAGCCCCCAAAAATATAAAGCTAGGGGGAAGTCCAAAGATCGTAAAACCAGAGTTACAAGTATTTGACAGGTAGTTACAGTTGTGAGTCTCATTCTATTCTCTATAAAAGCGAATGACAGTCGTAAACTTCTCAATTTATCCTCTACCATAAAACGAAACTTCAAGGGAGTTGCTAAAAGAAAAAAACCAATCTTTCCCCCCTTTCAGTCCTTGTTCTCTTCTTTTTCTTCCTCTTCTTTCTCCTCTTCCTCGTTCCCTTCTTCTTCTGTTTTCTCCTCATCTCGGGCTCCAGGAAGTTTATCCTTGTTGTTCTCCTTTTTCCACTTCATCCTCCGGTTCTGGAACCAAATCTTCACTTGTCTTTCAGTCAGTCCCAGGGCGTGAGAGACCTCAATCCGTCGCTTTCGTGTCAAATATGGATTAAAGAGAAACTCCTTTTCTAGTTCCAAGGTCTGATACCGGCTGTAAGTTTGTCGTCCGCTGCGCCTCCCAGGAGCTGAGCAGAACAAAACCCCAAACCTGTTATTCTAGGAGGGAGGGGGATGGGTGTCTCTTTCCCATTGCTCTCAGAAGGTTCCCCCTCTTATCCTCCCAGCTGCTGTCTCTACTGAAAAGGAAATGGGAAAAAGCAGCTAGGAAGAAGGAAAGTTTGGGCTTTGGTTTTGTTTTGATCTCGTTTGGTTTGACTTCCTTTTTATTTGGAAGGTGGGGAGTAGAGCAAGGGGGCATCGAGTATCCGATAACTGGGGTTTTTAAGAGAAAGGGGTACCCGGGCAAGTTTCTCTCCACCCCAACTACTACCTCCAAGCTGTCTCCTTCCATGACCTCCAAAGCTTTGTTGTTCTATGTTAGCTTTTGGAGTGGAGGACTGGGGAGATAATCATCCCCAAAAGAAAGGAAGCCAGAGAGCTAAAGGGAGAAGGCGAGGTTTGTGTATCACCTTCCGCACCTCCTTCCTCTTTCTACCTAATGCTTTTCCAATAAGAAAAATAATTGATCTACTAAAATGTATTATGGCTTAAAATTACTGCTAACTGGAGACCAGCAGATCAGCCACAGTCTCTCCCTGTCAGTAACTTTTCTAGATCTTTTCCCCTTTTGCTTCGAAATGGGATAATGAGACTCACCCCTGCTTAGAACTAAAATCTTGAGATAACTTTAAGGGGCATTCTCCAGCTATTCCTTGTCGGAGGGAGAATATAGAGCTTCTCACCATTGGGAGTCGGGGTACGGGACAAATACAGTGTAATAGCAGCTGGACAGCTTCCTTGCTCGTGTGTTTGGTGAGATAGAGACATCCCCTTAAGGTGAAATTTTTATTTGGGCAGCCCTTTTTCCATTCTTCTTCTGCTAATTGTATTCAGTTGAACAAAGTTGAGAGAAGTCGATTTTGTAGATCCTTTTGAGAGGGGGAGAAGGGGAACTCAGTAAGCCCAAATCCGGACCTTTGGGATCTCCCTTGCTCTTCTGGGCTGGGGGTGGGGGGCGATGTTGGAAGAATACTTCCCTTTACCTCCTTACTCAGACAACACTGTTGGTCTCCCTGTCTCTTCAGTTCAGAGTTGGGCCCTAAGCGGTGTAGAGAGCTAGAGATTCTCTGAATGCTAATAACCTCCTGGGAGTTTAGTCCCTTTACACTCTGCCCTAAAACCAACTTTTATTTTATAGATGGGGGGGGGTAGGGAGGGAGGGATTTTTAACCCTTTTCACCCAGACACCACCTCTCCCACTCCTCCCCCTTCCATCGTTCCCAAACCCTCCCGGCAAACCCCCACTACTCCCAGGCCCAGAGAGAAACAACGAACACCCACCCAAACAAATGGGGCGGGGTGGGGGGAAGGGAAAGGGGTTTAGGGGAAGACCCAAAACCGGGAGAAAAAAAGGAGTGCAAACAAAAAGAAAGTGTATGTGGGGGAGTTACAGAAAGAGACAGAGATAGACGGAGAAAGGGACAGAGAGAGGAAGAGAAAAGACTTCTCACCGTGGGGTCTCATCCATGGAAACATGAGACTGGGAGACGAGTTTTGATTTAGGTGCCCTTGTCCTTCGTTACTGTTACTGTTGGCGGAGGATTTACAGTCGGGATATTGCACGACGCTCGCCTCTTGCTGAGCCCCATAAAGAGGCTGTCTGGGGAGCGCCTCGTAGCCATAGAATTTGGAGGCGTCTCCGTGGCAGCTGAGGGAGCACGGGTTCTGCTGGTAGCCGGAGTTGGAGATGCTCGAAGTCCCGTGGTGGAAGAAGTCTTGGACGTGGTGCGAGGCATGCTGAAAGCTGGGCGCCGTGCTGCCCGGGCCGTATACTAAGGCATGGCTCCTACCCACACTTTGAGGGAACCGGCAGTCGTAATATGCCGGCTCCAAGGACTCACCGCCTTTGTATTTGGAGAACAGGGGGTTGACAAAGTAGGAGCTCATGCTGGGCGCATGAAAACCCCACGGCCCCCTCTCCTATGGCTCCTGACACCCCCCGCCAGATATCCCGAATCACCGCCCCCCCGGAAGCAAACCCCAGACTGACTGGCTCCCCTGGGCTGGACTAGGCTGGGTTGGGGGTTAGGGGCGGATTGGGGCGCGCCTGGGTGCCTGTCTCTGTCTGCCTCTGCCCTCGTTCAGGGCAGCTCCATAGGCTAAGGGGGCGAGCAAGGCGACGAGCTAGGCTGGCTGGCTGCTGCCGGCGTCTCTCCTTACTGTCGGTAGGTAGAGCTCTCGCTCTCTCTCACTTCGCTCTTTCCTTTAACAGCCCAGGCGAATTCCTCAGACTCCCGGCGGTGGCGGCGCTTACACGCGATTCGCGTTCATCAATCCACGACATGAAGACAGGCGAGAGAGAGAGAGAGAGAGAGAGAGAGAGAGAGAGAGAGAGAGAGAGAGAGAGA
>CM053770.1:182185222-182414738 GCA_028658325.1 Potorous gilbertii | reverse complement strand
TTAAACCATAAAACAATTAAGCCCAGACGTCTAGCCAGCTCAGCGATGCTGTTTTGTTCAGTCCTATTCAGGACCTAGCTCAGGGAGACAAACAGCGTCATAAAAGTGGCATTTTGGAACTGCGGAAATGTACCTATCAGTTGCTTCCCGAAGTCGAACAACCTTTAGGGTTTTGTTAGCCATACAAAGGAACAGGGGAAGATGTGGGAGGGAGGAAAGGTTAGAGAAGAAGGGAGTTTGCTACCCCCCACTCTCCCTTCCTTCCCTTCACCTCCCACAGATGATTTTAAAAACCCATAAATTACAGTAAATCGAATCACAGAATTGGGCTTAGAAGTCTCAGGAAGGACTGGGGGAGCGTTATAACGCGATATAGCACAACTGAGTTCGAAATCGGGTCTTGCAGGAGCCAGCTACTATCTCCTGCTACCTCTGCCTCCCTTTCTTTTTCTCTCTCCTTCTCTCGAGGGAGAAGGGAAGCAGGCTCCAGGCTGGAGCCACACTGAAGTGAAAGATACAGAGAAGAGAGGCGGGTGTAGAAATGCAGTTCAGGGGTTGGAATGGGCCCTGGGGAATGAGGGAAATGAGACAAGATTAGTGGCTATTTTGTAGACAGGATTGTAGGGGAACACACATCTCTTCTGGGTCTGGAGGAGTGGGGTGGGGAAAAGAGGAAGAAAGGATGGAGATTAAGGACCAGTCTTTCTTCAAATGAAGTTTTTTGGCAGGAAAAAGGATGAAACTGGACCCCCAGCCATGGAATAAGGGCAGGAAAATTGGACAAGGTGGTGATGGTGCAGCTGGGGTGGAGAAAGGAGAGAAAACAGGGGAGCAAAGGACCCTATGCAAGGTCAAGAAAAAAAGGTTTCAGAAATTTGGAAAGCTGAGCTGTTTGAAGGTGGAGTAGAGAAGCCCCATCATGAATGATAAATTTGTAGGGCCAGATTTTACTACTCAAACTTTGTGCATTAAAACCTTCATGACTTTTAACGTTCTTCATCCTTCCTGGATTAGAGTTTATTGGGGGTGGGGTATGATATGGAGAAGCTACTGGTTCCCAAAGTCATCTCTGTCTCTCTTTAAAGTGATTAGATTTTGGGGGGAAGAGGGAAACGAATGAACAGTGGCTCCCAGATTATATCAATTTTCATGGTCGAGGGACACATTAAGACAACTCCACAACTACCACCACCCTTACCAGAATGGGACAGCTTAAGATATTAAAAGGCTATATTTCATGAAAGCTGAGTTTAATAGTTTCCAGATTGGGGGATTTCCAAGAAAAGGGGAGCTGATCTGGGGACCAAAGCTTATCCCTGCCTGCTCAGAACTGCTTCTGATTAGCTGAATGAAAATTCTTTTTCTTTGGGGGAAGGAGCTCCTAACTGTTAGTAAGGTGCCCTCCAGAACGTGTCCTCTGGCAGTTACAAATTCCATTGTTAGGGTTCTCTGCAGACAGATACTCTGGGTTCACCTGACCCGATGAAAACTCCTCTAAAAAGATTTTGTTGACCCTGGACACTTCAAGACACACTCTCCCACCATTCCCCATCCCAGAGGAATTCATGCTAGGCACCTTCCCACCACATCCCAGAGTCCGACCCCTTCAGGAACAAAGTTAAATTCACAGGGATAAAAAAGGCATTATAAAATTAGAAGAAATTTTGAAGAAAATCTTGAAGAAAATCTAAATGAAATTCACTTCTGCTTATGTCTCACTCTGCTCCTTATCTCTTTTTCTCTCCCCACTCCTTCCCTACCTCGGCCTGTTTTTCCCCCTCTCCTTGCCATCTCCCAATTCCCTCAAATCCTTTCTCACCACCCCCATACCCAAGGACTGAGCCTGAAATTGTTTCCATCCCTTCTCCTCTCCTCTTCCTTCCCTGCTTTTCGTTCAACTATTCCTCCAAGCGCCCTCTCTCTCCTAGGCAAGGATCCAGGTTGGGATTTCTCCCAGCACCCAACTTTCATCTTCACCTATCACCCCCCTCCGATCTCATGTAGTCATAAATTATTACAATTCATTACCCCAAGGGCAAACATTCTACGGCATGTCTCCCCACCCCCACCCCACGCCCACCCCCGTGTCCCAGCCAAAGCGGGCTTGGAGTAGTAGAGGAGACTGGCCTCCCTGGTCTTCCTGCCTGCTCCATCCTCCCCTCCATTCCAACAAAACTAGTCACTTGCTCTCCCAGTCAAACTGTCTTTCCCCCTTCCATTTTCATCTCCCTTTCTCTCTTGCCCCCTCCCCCACCAAAAAAAAAAAGAGTAGAAGGTTTGCCTACGAATTCCAAAGCGGGGGTCAGAAGAAGAGGAAATAAAGAGGTCTGGATGCGTTTGGATGTCTTGTTTTTTAAGTGACTTCGATATATTAACACAGAGCTGTTCTACCATAACAAACAGAACGACAATACAGGACTTTTGTGTGACTAGAAGGGAACCCACGAATATGTACAAGCCCCCCCCCCCCCAAAGCCGTCTAGGCGACCAGCGAGCTAGCTCCGGGCCTTGGCTCCGGCTCTGGCTCCAGCCCTAGCTCTGACTCCATGGACGGGGGGAGGAAGGGAAAGAGGGAGGGAGCAAAGGAGAAAGAGAGAGAAGGAGGAAGGGAGCCCTGCTTGGTTTCGGCTGCAGCTCAAGCTCAAGCCGCTGGTGCTGCGGGGCCACTGACTGCGTGGCCTCTTTTTCTTTCTTTCTTTCTTTTTTCCTTTTGTGTCCTTTCTTTCTTTCTTTCTTTTTTTTGGGTTGTTGTACAAAATCTGCCCGCAGGGCGCCCCAGACACGGGGAGGAGAGACACGAACCAAATAAGATACTAAAATAATAATAATATTATTATTAATAATAATAGAGATATAGAGATTCAAGTACTGGCTTCTCTGAAGAAAGGAGGAAGAAAAATCACATGTTGTGTGTGTGTGTGTGTGTGTGTGTGTGTGTGTGTGAGTATGTGTGTGAGTATGTGTGTGTGTGTGAGTGTGTGTGTGAGCTATGCCGTTGAGCTGGAGGGAAGACCACGGTTCCCCTTCTCCCCGCCACCTCGTTGCGGGGGCGAACTAACTCTAAACACCAAATTTTCAGCACTGAAATTCCTCCAAATCACAATATTTTTCTTTCTGTTTTTTTGTTTTGTTTTGTTTTTTAAAGGTGGTTCGCTTTTTTTCGCTCGCTCCCTCGCTCGCTTTCTCCCTTCCTCGATTGCTTGCTCACTCGATCTCATTCCCGCCCCGGTTGGGGTATTTTTTGTGTGTGGTTTTTGATGTTGTTGTTTTGTTGGTGGCGGTGCGGCTGTCTTCAGCTGCCGCTGGGTCGCTGGCTCTTAGGATTGTTCCTTGTCGGTTTTCTCCTTGTTCATCTTTTTCATCTTCATCCTCCGGTTTTGAAACCAGATTTTGACCTGGCGCTCCGTGAGGTTGAGGACCCGGGCCACCTCGTACCGACGGTCCCTGGTTAAATACATATTGAACAGAAACTCCTTCTCCAGTTCCAGTGTCTGGTATTTGGTGTAGGGACATCTCTTCTTCCTCGTAGAGCGAGCGTGGATCCAATTTGCCACTGGGTTACCTAGGGGAGCCAGGCACAGAGCAGGGTAAGAGTCTTCTTCCAGCTCACCTTCCTCCACCCCCACCCCACTTCCATGTCCTGAGCCTTAATCCTAATCTCAGATCAAAAAGCTGCAGGCCCTTTAATACATAATACATACATACATATATATTCATGTGTATACACATACGTACATATATGTATATATAATTGAACCTAAATATGAGCATGTTTTTGTTACACTTTGGGGGGGGGTTGCTCTCTGTTTTTCCTAATTATATCTTTCCTTCTAAGTTCTCCCACCTAAAGTTATAGGGAATCCCAAACTATCAAAGCCCATAGTCCTTCTCCCCCACCCCAGCTCCAGAAGGAGTAATTCGAGAAATCCTCATAAAAAGTCCAAATTCCCAACCATTTCATAGGCCCATAAACGCTTCTCTCTTGTTTTTTATTTTTATAGCGAGGTCTCTCTCCTCCCTATGTCCCCTCCTCTCCCCTCCCATTCTCCCAGCCCTCAACCAAGTCCTGAAATTTCAGCAGCTCTATTTTCCTGACCCTGAGTAGTCCTTAACCTAGTAGGGCTACCAGTCTCAGTTCCAGCCTCAGTCCCAACCTCAGCCCCAGCCAACTCCCAGTTCTTCTGCTCTCTCCCAGTTCCCTGCTCTGGCTCCAATCTGAACCCTGCTGAGGCGAATTCTCAGGATGATGCTAGGGAGACAGAACTCAGGAACATTCTTGGAGAGTACCATAGCTCTTCCTAACCCTGACTGAGGAAGGGAAGGAGGCAGCCCAATTTTACGATCTTCCCCAATTTTTATTTCATCATCTTCCCCACCTCCTCTTTTCCGACCCCAGAAAGGCTTGCCTCCAGTTTCAGGTTTATTGAGGTGGCTGGGGGAGGTACAAGGGGAAATGTTTCAGAGAGCTATAATTAGGCCCTAGGTTGGAGCCATCACTAACCCTCTGTGAGTCTGTAGCAAGAGAGTCCTGCTGCCTCCTTCCTATACCTCCTCACATGCTGCTCCTACCCCAGGGACAATTTGGACAGCCTTACTACTGCTTCCTCAGTCACTGAACTCATTCATTCACCACACTTTGGCCCTGCTTTTCGTGCCTGTCCCTCTCCAATCCCAACCCAGTTTGTCCTCCTGTCTCATTCTGTGCTTTCAATAGCCAAACTATGGCTGAGGAAGGGTGGTCAATCCACTAACACAAGGAGATGCCTTTCCATCAATGAAACTCTTAGTTTCAATTCCCCTCAGCTTCTCTTTCAGTCTATACTTCCTCAAGGATAAGGTGGCATAGACCCCTACTCCTTCTATCTCCTGTTTCACAACTCTTGCTACCCTGACACCTCCAACTTCCTATCCTTCCCCATTCCCCATCCCATTTCAGATCCCTTATCTCTGCTTCCTTTGGTGGTGATGGTGGTGGTAAGAAAGTGAATACAATTTTTTGTTTTATGAACCTCACGTAGAGAAGGGAGCCCAAGAGTGCCTGGGGTGGGAGGGGGCTTTGATTTTTTTTCCCTTGGGGGTTTTCCTTTCACCTCACTCCATCCTCTTTACTTCTTCCCCTCCCTACCTCAAACTAGAAAACGAATCTTGCCCTTACCCCAATCTTTGACCCTACCTCTGTTTCTTGGAAAGTGTAGATAGACCCAAAGAGCTTGGGGTGGGAAGGAAGTGGTGGTCAGAGAAGGACTTTTCATGAAAGCCAAAGCAAGTGAGGGGTTGCCCCTGCTCCACTCTCCTACACTTACCCTGCCCTGTCTCCCCACATTTCCCTAGACATTGCGGTCCTTGAAAGCCCCCCAAGGTAATTCTCTTTTATTGAGTCCTCCCCCCCCACCCCGAGGTTGTAATCTGGCTCTCCCACCCACCCCCTCCCCTCCTGTGCCGGTTGTAAAGGAAAATTCCTCCCAACTTACTCGGGTCCAGTTCTGTCTTCTCCTCTTTGTGCTTGCTGCTGGCCAGAGCGTCCGACTCTGGGGAGGGGAGAGCCTGCGGGGTCCGGTCCCGAAGCTCCCCGGGAGAACCATACATGTAGTCTGGGTAACTCCGCCCGTCCCCCGGGCCACAGTCCGCCCGGCGGCCCGGGTAGGCGTCGGGTTTGAGGGCGTAGTGGCGGCCCCCAGCTGGAAAGCTAGGGAAGGAGACGGCCCCGGATAGGGGCTCCAGCCAAGTCCGCATATACCGCGTGTCCGCTCCAAGGTGGGGCTGGTGGGTGTAGGGGTGATAGACGACAGACGACTGGGAGTGGACCGGAGCCCAGGACGTGGTGAACACTGCCGGCTTGGGGGCAAAGCTACAGGACGGAAAATCGCTACAGTCCGGGACCAAGCCGGTGGGTCTGGCGGTTGCCGGGTGAGCCCCAGTGGCAGGGAACCTGGACGCTAGGAGATCTTCATTCTCGTGGCTGATCAGGGAGTCCACGTAATAGTTACTGATGGGTCCCGTCGCCGACATCGTTAGAGGGTTTTACATACATAAGATTATTGTATGAACTGTATATGTACTTTTTATCTGCTCACAGAACAATCAAGGCAGGTAATTATTTTTCCAGCCTTTTCCCCGCATCCTATTGGCTCTTCGACCCCCACGTGATCGTATTTACCCAAAAATACGGCGCGGATCAATGCGCAGGGGCTTTTTTCCCCTGCTTTTCCCCCCTCTCCTACCCACCCCCCGCCCTCGGCCGATCCCTGGGACCTGCGTTTTACTGAGGGGGGGAAGCCTCTGTAAATAACAGGCTTCCCCCCCCACCTCATTCTCTTCTTCAAGAGAGCTCACATCTCGTTAGAGATACCCCACCACTTTTTCAAGGCCACCCCCTAGGACGCCCTATCCCCCCATAATTTTTAACCAGGTGAAAAAATTTCACCACCTCCCCAGAGTCAATTCATCCCAGCCCCTTCTCTGCCTCAGGCGGGGAATAGGGGTGCCCTGAAGGGGGAGGAGATGGGAGAGGTAAGACTGAGGAACTATTTCTTGACGTAATCTATCTCTGTCGGCTCCAATGCTCCCGCAGTCTGTGTGTGAGCAGAGATCAGGCGATTGTCAGTTCTTAACGTGGGGTTTTAAACATGTTTTTTAAAATAGCATATGCATCTGTATCTGTTTCAATATTATCATCATTGTAAGGGGGAGTGAGGAAACCCAGTGAGATGGGACAGGAAGTAAGAGGGTCTTTCCCTAACTCGAGCTGCACACCCCAAAACTGTGGCAGAAAGGAGGAGAGAGAAAGGGGTACAGCACTGGAGGGGCGTAGAAACTATGCATACAGCTACATCAGCCTAGACTGTGTAGCCTCGGAAATCCTTTGCCTTTGCCATAGATAAATAAAAGTCTTTCTTTTTAATTTGTTCTTTCTTTCTTTCTTTCCCAGCTTTAAGTGGAGAAGCCTACATAACTTGAGTGCATTCGCCTAATCCAGCATTTCTGTTTTGTTTTCTTTCTCCCCAACCTCTCCCTTCCCCCCTTCCCCAAGAAAAGTCACTCTGTCTGTCTGCACGCAGGAAGACAGAGAGATAGAAGGAGAGAGCCCTTGGTCGTCGGCAAGTAGCTTGTTTTTACGTCCGTCAATAAAATTTTTATGAGGATCATTTGATTGTTCATAAATGTGTCTTTCATTAAATAAAAGTGTAGGATGTTTTTGGAACGAGAAAAAGGCAATGCTATGTTGGGAGAAGGCAATTTCTTCAAGGGGTATAAACTGAAGTCCAGGAGAGAGGGTAATATGGTTGCGTGGGAAAGGTAGGCAACTTTATTTACATCCAATGGAGAAGTTGATCTTCCCCATTCCCCTTTCCCTTATGATTTGAACTAGATGCTCATCTCCACTACCTTATGACACTTTTGCCTGCTACTTCTGTATGTCTGTCGGTGTGTCTGTCTTTCTGTCAGTCTGTCTGTCGAGAGAAATAGGTAAGGGGAGATCTAGACAAGCATAGAAAATTCGATGTGTGGGGAACCAGGGATGGAGGAAGGGAGAAGGGAGGAAAGTCTGGGGTTGGAGCAGTGCCCCCAAGAGTAAATCGGGTCTGGCGCAGAGAAAACTGTACAGAACGACTTAGGAGAGAAAGGAGGGTAACATTTCAGGGTCACGGTGGAGGAGACCCAGGATCTATTGTAGGGGGGGAGGGGAGGGTAGCAAAAGATATTGAGTTTGATGAGTCTCTGAACAGCGACGGTGAAAGTGGGATTCCCAAATCAGAGTAACATCTCACCCTGTCTCTCTTCCGTCTCCCCCAGGATAGGACCAAACAGGGCAGGGGTATGCTTTTCTTTTTTGTTGACCCCTTTGTATTGGGAATGACAGGGGTAAATTCGTCCAGGAGAGGGAGGAAGACTAGGAAAGAGAAGGGAGGAACGGAAGAGAAAGAGGGAGAGAGAAAGAGAGAGGAGAAGGAGGAGGAGGAGGAGGAAGGAAGGAGGAGGAGGAGGAGAAGAGGAGAGGAGAGTGAAGGGGGGAAAGGGAGAGAGATGGGGAGACAAGAAAGTTAGAGGGGACAAAGAAAGAAGGGAGGAGAAGACCTTAGAAAGAATCCCAGGTCTCTAGGCCCACTCTCAGCTACTCTTCCTCTTTCCTCCAACTTCCCCCCAATTCTGAGGAATTCTCAATTTCGGTGGAGCGGGGCTTGATTTTCGACGCATGGGGGATAGAGTGAGCTCTCACACTGGCTATGCGGCCGAGTCCCTTAGTCCGAGAGCGATCTCTCGACTCTCGTTCCCTTTCCTCTCTAGTGGGGTGCATAGAAATGAATCTCGGCAGGAGAGTGGCGCTGGGGGGAGTGGAGAAACGGGAAAAAATCTCACTAAGAAATATAAATATCCCTTTGGCCTTGATGGAGTGCGATGTTGAGCTGTCAATCAAAAATATCCACCGGCTAGTTCAAGGAAAAGACCAGATCCTGGCCCCTTAGGCAGCGGCTTCCTCAAAATTCCATGCTATCCAACAACTTCGCCCTGGCGATTGTCCCCAGCCTCGGTGGGGAGCAGGTCGACAGCTCTGGCTCTGTCCCGAGAGTAGTGACAGCAATGGGATATGAAAATGTCCTTTACAATGGGGGAACTGGGAAGCAATCACAGAGAGGGGGGCGACCAGGGAGACAGATTCAGAGACATAGGCGGGAATAAAGAGGGAGGAAAAGAGAAGAGGGAAGGAAGGGAGGGGAGAAGGAAGGGAGAAAAATAGATAGGAAGAAGGAAGAGAGGAATGGGGAAGGAGAATGAGAGGAAGAGAGAAAGGAAAGAGAAACAGGGAAGAGCAGAGCCTGGAGAAGAAAAGGGAGGAGGAAAGAAGGATGGGCTAGAGTAGCGGAAGAGCTGCTCGGAGGAGAAATGCCATTGTGCAGACAGGCATGTCCAGCCCCGCAGCCGGCAGGGACCTGGCTTGTTGGCCGCCCGGCCCGGCCCGGCCCCCTCCCCGGATGCAGGGAGTATAATTCCATCCGGATGGAAGGACACAAAGGAGGGAACGGCGGATAGGGGGCTTCCTTTCTGCTCGGGCCGAGGGGTGCCCTGCTCGAGAGGCTACTGCAAACCAAATTGAGGAGTGGGGAGCAAGTGAATCAAATACACCCTTTCTGGAAGCCTGGGGAGTCCATCTAGGGTCTAACTCACTTCCTATTTATGAAGAATATAGAGAAAAGGAGAAAATTGAACACCACCTTCCCCAAATCTCATTCCCACCCACTCCTGCATCCCAGTCAGTCTCAAGTCGAATCTACCTCAGCCACAGGCTTTCTTTGCAAGGAAAAAGAATATCCTGAAGCTTTCTTCTCTTTGGGGGTGGGGGTGGGGGCAAGATACGATAAAGGGGGAGAGTCTCCCTTAAATATAAATTGTTTCTATGAATTGTGGTCTCTTTCTTCTCTCGTACCCCTCTAGGCACCCCCTATCCCTTTTCAACTTCATACAGCTGTCTTCCGATTTCCTGACTCCTCTAATTATTCCATGACAGTCCAAGTCCCCTGACTTCTCTTCTGGCCTCCGGATTTCTTCAGGAGCTAAATCCTCCATGAAACTGAGAGGGGATTTTCGCCTCCTTCTTTGGGGACTTTAACTTGGGCACTTCCTCCTTCGCTTCGAACCAAGTGGAGGAGGCGTACTCCCACCACCACCCACAACTCAGTTTTAAAATGGCATATTTAGCTCCTTAAAATCTCTGCTGAGAGAGATATCTCTTTGGGGACTGGAAGGAGGGGTAGGTTGCAAACCTACTGAGTCCAAGTTTTGTCTCACAGAAGCTCCCCAATAATGCCTCTTTTTTCTAGCAAGTTCCCATTGATTTTGCTAACCGCCCCAATATCTGAGGTCCGGTGTTTTGGGGTGGAGTTGGAGACCAGGGAGATGGGACAGAAAGAAACAAGCTAGCCTTCAGGAGCCAGAGGAGCACAGAGGAACAAGGAGAGAGGAAAAGACTAGATCATTTTTCCTGGCTTGTGCTTAATTATTCGAATATCCTGCTAGATTCTGTGCCGCGTCGCCCCCCTCCGCCCCCCTTTGCCTTTCAGTTTCGCGCTGAGTGAGATATGAAGAGGACAGGCACTGCGTACAGCTGGATGAATCCGAGGCCACGGAGAATCCCCATGGAAGGAGGAAAAAACATTCGACAGTTTGTTTTGTTTCTAATTTTTGTTCCCCTGCCTCCTTTCTGCTACCTAGGGCTCTCTTTCCCCCAGTAATTCGTCTCCAGGCATATGATGCACACCCCCAGATCGCTGGAGGTCTTGGAGAAGGAGGAGACTTGATGATTCCTTACCACTCCCCCACCCACGCCGGCCTGGGCAGCTGCTACCACGCCAGCGATGGGGGACCGACAGACAGACAGGCAAGAGAGTTGTCGTTCCCCCCCCTCACCCCATTATCCCCCCCCTCACTTCTCTCATGCTTTGAATACACTCCAGTTCAATCCACACCGTCAAGTTCGGATTAAAACTAAAATAGACTTTTCTCTAGCGTCAGTCCCATCTGCCCCTCCCTGCCCGCCTCCTCTCCCTAGCGGCGGGCGCCCTCAGCCCGTCTCCCTCACTCTGCCCGGAGCTCCCCTCCCACCCACTACCCAGCCCTGACTCTCCCTTCCTGTCTTCGGTTCATCTGCTTTCATTCTCGTCTGTTCCAGATATAGGTTCATTTAACGTATTCGGGTACGTTCTTTTCCCCTACCTTTCTCCCATCCCCTTTCGTGCTCCCTCTTCACTTTCGCCCCTTGTTCTGTCCTTTCTTCCTCTTTGTTTCGGAGGAAAGGCTTGTTCTAAAGCCTGGTTTGGAAGAAGAAACTGAGTCTGGAGCAGCAGGTCTGATTAGGGAGGGAACCCAGACGTCCTGGCTGCATGCAGGACACTGGTTTGTCCTCTTCAGGTCAGTACCTATGATCCATCAATACAAGAATTCGGTCTCCAAAGAGAAAACGGAGGAAAATGCACACCAGCACTAGCAAACATACACAAACACAACATCGCACGCACACACACACACACACACACAAACACACACTCAGCAAAGCAAAGCAAACTGAATGGGTTGCCTTCCGATCAACAGACATTTCTCAGCCGGCCCAAGAGCCTAAGATTCTAAGGAACTTGTTCCAAGGTCCCAACATAGGGCCTATTTTCCCATTGAACGAAGCTGAGCATGGGCTAGGGGTGGAGTTGGGGACCAGAAACAGAGGGAAAGAACTAGGGAGCTGGCCCCAGGACTGGAGGCATCTGGTCGCGCGCCCCCCACTCCACATAACCCTCAAATTGAGTTGTGTTACCTGCCCCTTTGTGTCGTGTTTGTGTTGCAAAGGATTTTGCAGTGACTTTGGATTCTAGACTAGGGAGTCGAGGGGGCGAGAGGAGAGACAATACAATCAACCCGAAGTACAATTAAGGAGCCTGAGCTGCTATTCTCTCCCCCTCCCTCCCCGCCTACACCTACCCCACCCCCTCCCCTGGATGGAAGCCTGCCTGCAAGCCCGAAATCTCCAGGCGACACTGGAGCCCCAACCTCAACACAGGACCACGATCACCACGGAAAGGAAGAAAGAAAAAAAAAAGAAACCTCCAAACTTCTTATATTTAACCTCAGTCCTGAACAGTGCAAAAATAAAAGATATTTCATCTTGCATTCCGGAAATCTTGCAAAGCAAATTTAAAGCCGACATCTATGACTGTGTCGGTGGTGGACCTTACATCAACAGAGACATTAAGCATCCAGACACACACACACACATCAGTGTGTGTATAAAAATCAAATACAGGTTCAACATTACATGGGGCCTTATGACGCCGCAGGCACATTTCCCTACCTTATCTTCTTTTTCTGTGGCCTCCCATGCCAAGGACCAGGACGCCATGGTTCCCCTTCCATGGGCCCATTTTGCCCCTAGGAAGAGCCTTCTTTACCTGCTGGTCTGTCTCCCTGCGGCGGCCGCAGCTGCCGGGTCGGCTCCTCCAGAGGCGGCTCCCCTCCCCGCCCGCCGCCGGGGAGAGGAGAAGCCCCCAGCAAGCCGCAGCCTCCCTCCCTCCCTCCCTCCCTCCTCCCGCTTCTCTCTGGGCCCTCCCGCGGGCGACCTGCTCTGGACCCTGTCCAGGTAGCTCCAACTAGGATTAAAAAAAAACAAAAAACCTGGCCCTTTAAAAAAGGAAGAAAGAAAACCCTAACTTTTATTTATTTTCCATTCTCTGGCCATTGGTCCATATCTGTGGAACCTCCTGGAAATTACCCAGTCATCAAAGCCCAAGATTTTCAGCCCGTGTTCACAAGGGGGAGAAGTCTAGAGAATTGGCTATGCTATATATCACATATTAAATAAGCAAAGCACATATGAATATATATATAAATATATACATATATAATACACATATAAATGCACAAGCACAAATAGTTCTCCATATAGCTCTTTACCCCCTGATTTTCCCCAACACTAAATAGACCGAAAATTCTCTTAGACAAATAGGAAGTACGGCTCCTCTCCCAATTTCAAAGAAGGGAGCCTTACCTGAGTCCAAAAGCAAAACTGTGCTCACCTTCTTCTTAGACTACTTCTGTACCGGTGGTCCTTTGCCTTTCCTCCCCTCCAGCTGCTGCTCCATTATCGGTCTCTGCAGTTCTCTCTACCCCCTGGGCAATCCTTCTAAGGACCCTAATCTCTCGCCCACAAAAAAAAACACAAAGACCCCAACCCTAGTTTCTCTTGCACTCCCATTCTCACCCTCACCTCCCCCTCCCTATTACAGTCTGCACTGTCGTTTTCACCTGTTCAAGAGATCGTCTGTCAATCCCAAGAGATAGAAGAGAGGCGAGGGTACCAGAGTCGGGGCCCACAAGAGGCCAGAGGGGAATCGTCAATTTAGATAGGAAGAGTCGGAGCAAAAGCGAGCCCACTGTGGCTGGTTGTGTGCCTCTATGACCAAGCCTCTCCCTCTCCCTCTCCCTCCCTCTCTCCTTGCCTCCTTCCCCTCGCAAGTCTCAAACACACACGCCGAGAGTTCAGCTCTATAAATCCAGGCTCCTCTTTCCCATATCATAATTAAAAAAAACCAGTAGGGGAGGTTTTAACTTTTATTGCGATTTCTGGAGTTGGGCTGAGGAGCATATATTAAGTTTACGCTTATACGCTCTCGGCGGGGAGGGTCCTTTAAGAAATAAAAATCCATCTTAATATCCGCAGACGAGAGAGATAATTTTTTTCCTCCTCTTCACGCTGTTCTTTCGCAAGACGCCCTTCGAGCGAAGCGAATAAATAATAATCACCATCTTAGATAATACCTCACGAATCAGAGCCAGAGAGCCACCAACTCAGGAGGCGAAACTTGGCCCTCTCCTGGGCCCTGGAACTTCTGGCTAATTTCTAGGGATCCAGAGGAAGACATTCCCACAGTTCACCCCCATAGCCACCCCCTCCCTGGCCCCGCGAGAAGGACCAGAGAAATGAGGAGACCCAAGGCCAGAAACCTAGCAAATCGTTTGAGCATTTCGGTCCATCTGGGAAAATCTCATTCTCACTGCAGCCAGGGATTGGGGCCCTCAGCCAGGAAAAGCCCACAGGGTCTGTACTCCCCAGGAACTGGAAGCTGTCCATCTTCAGCCCCGTTCTCAACCCAGCATCATAGCCAAACCAACTAGCAATAGGACTGAGAAAACTAGGAGAATCAGCAAGCAAAACTCCCAGGCCAGAGGAGCCCCTCGCTTCCCCCCAGGCTGAGGCGGGCCTCTGTTAGCTTTCCAGAATTCCTCCCTGCCCCCATTTCCTTCCCAGGGACCCATCCAGATGCCAAGGGGTGATCCCCTCCCCCCCAATTCCGAAAAGTGAATCGGGATTCCTGGGCAAGAAGAAGAGACAGACAGACAGACAGACCAGCTCAGCCCGTAAAAGGAAAGACTTTCATTTTCCTTTCCAGCTTCCATTTGGTTTTTGAGGAGTTTCAAAATAGATCCCTTTGTAATATAGTGTTTGAAAAGTAAGTGCATATGCATCATATTAAGTATATGTATATGGTTTAGCATACATTTACACATACATATATATATATGAAGAGGATCTACACACATATATACATCTATACACATATACATATACACACATACATCATATATACAGATGTGAATATATAATGTGTATATATGTGAATTTGCATTATATGTGTGTGTTGAGGAGAAATCTAGTTTTATAGCTTTTCTCTTCCTCATTAAGAAGGATATAAAATGCAAAAAAAAAAATTAGAATAATTAATGGAGCTTTCATTTCCTGGTTTTGTCTGTCCTTATCTCCCTGGGTAAAGGGGGTTTCATCTGCCCCATATTCCTTGCCTACTCTACTCCTTGACAAGGAATCCATGTCTTTGAGGCCTCAAAAGTGACCTAGAGGTTCCAGGCTGAACTGGAAAACTGGAGGCAATGACTTGAGCAGGAGTCTTTGCAAAGTTTTTGTATTTCTCAACGCCCCTTTCCCCATGCACTATCCAATATCTTGCCAAATTGATATGCTAATAGGTAAAGAGGCAATGCCCAGCCATTTACTGCCTAGACATTTCTTTTAGGAAAGTGGGTCAGATGGACTCACAGCCTCAAAGAGACAGAAGACACAGCCAATTTCCAGGAAACATTGGCCCTTACTGTCCAGTAGGACTGGGGAAGGTCGCTGTTACTTCTACTTGGACTTGAAGTCTTCCTTCCAACGCAACATAACCCAAATCAACCCACATTCTTTGATTCAAAGATCAAACGGGGAGGGGGGGGAGTAGCTTGGCTAGAATCCAGAGCTCTCATCTTTCTTCAAAGTCACCTCCAACTTTCTAAAGGATTTTTCCCTTTTTAATTATATCTATATTCTTACATTTCTTCAAACAGATTCTTTCCTAGGACCATAAGCTGGGGGGAGAGGGAGAGAGAGAGAGACAGAGAGAAAGAAAGAGAGAGAGAGAGAGAGAGAGAGAGAGAGAGAGAGAGAGAGAGAAACAGAGACAGAGATAGAGAGACAGAGACAGAGAGAGAGAGAGACAGAGAGACAGAGACAGAGAGACAGAGAGACAGACAGAGACAGAGACAGAGAGAGAGTAACCATTTAAAAGAAACTCTACTCCAAATTTCCCTATCTGATTCTCCTCCTTTGGCTCCCCATCTAAGCTGGACTGAGCACCAGTCTCCACATTTTCATAAAAATTCAGCAAGAGTTTCTTTGTCTACTTAGATCATATGGGGGACTGGACACAATAGCTGGGGAGGGGGAGTTTCATCTCCCTCAACAACTAGGATTAGGTAAGTCTGGGGAGGGGCTGGTATAAAAGAGGGGTTCCCCAAGACCTATACCTTCCGTCCTGGGCTTCTCCCCACGT
The DNA here is from genome assembly GCA_028658325.1 of Potorous gilbertii. Lineage (NCBI taxonomy): Eukaryota > Metazoa > Chordata > Mammalia > Diprotodontia > Potoroidae > Potorous > Potorous gilbertii. The sequence continues at coordinate 182,399,373 of CM053770.1, read as the reverse complement.
TTATGCCTCGCCCTCCTCAGCTTCCACCAGCCTGATCCCTGGTGGGTTGGTGGAATTGGGGTGAACCCTTAGGGAAAGTAGGGGGCGGGAGTGGGGGTGAGGGCCCTCGACGAAAACCGACTGATGTAACTCAGGCAGTTTCTTGTTGCCGAGTTCAAAACTCAATCCCAACAACATGAAACTACCTAAGCCACAGATCAGCTGAGCGAGTAGGGCGGGAGACTCGGCTCTCCGGAGGAGAAGAAGGGAAGGGGGAAAAAAGGAAGAAATTCGCCCCCCGTCCCCCCTTTCCACCCCCCATAACCTCCCTATCCTTATCCTTTTGTAGAGAAGAAAGACTAGCTTGGGGGTTGGCCAAGCATCTTAATATAAGAAAATCTCCCAGAGAAAATAATAGGGAAAAGATACCTTCCTTTCTACCCCCAGCGCCCTCCCCGTCGCCCTCCCACCCCCCCCCCCACTGCAGTGGAGAGATTGTTCTGTCTGTCCCTAGTCATCTATGAGGAGAGGTGGACAGTTGTCTTTCCTTCATCAACAGAGCTCAGTTCCTAGAGTTGTCTTTCTGTCTAGCTGTCTGTCTGACTGTCTGAGCTTCTGTTTGTCTAATCTTGCATCTGTCTGTCTGCCTAACTGAATCCCTTCCCCCACCCACCCTTCTTTTTCTACCCTTGGCTTCTTTCTCCCTCTATCTTTTCCTTCAGGGCACACACTCTGATTTGCCCTCTTTTGCTTTTCAACTGCAGGCTCATGGACTGGAGACCAAAGCGTTCAGGGCCGCTCCAACCCGCTAGCCACTCGGTTTCCAAACCACAGCGGCCACGGGAGTGAGGAGAGAGGGGAAGGGAAAACGTCAGGAAACACCAAGTCGACCAAAAGACACCCAAACACTAAATCTTAAACCCCATTGCCACACTCCCTACTCCTTCAGTCCATCCCCAACATGCGCTCAGACCCAGCAACACCTAGACAGAGAACAGCAAGACAGTGGAAACCCCTCGTGCCCTCGAGAAACCCAAACATCTACTCCCCAAGCAGTGCAGTCCTTGCCTCCTAACCCCCCCAATACACCGCTGTTCCGACGAAAGGAGAAAAGGTGGAAATCTGAGCTGCTCACCGTCTTTCTCCTTCGCTGGTAGAAGCGGATAGAAAAGTCCCCCGATGGCGCCCTTACACGGCTCAGTCGAGACACCTTAGCCTCTTCCCTTCCCACCTTTTTCCTTCACCTGGGGAGCTCGATGAGTCCCCCACTCAGCTTCGAAAAGGAGAGAAAGAAATCTCTTCTCTTACCTTAGTGCCTTCTGCTAGTGGTATCGAGGTGGAGGAAGGCGGGGGGGGGGGGCGTTGAGTTCTTCTCCCCCCTCAGGCGCTTAAGTTTATTCCTCTCCTTAGGTGGGTGGGTGTGGGGGGGGCCTCTCCAGGTCCCCCCCTCTAGGAGCATTGGGGAACGGCTACCAGCCCTAACACCCCAGGCAAGCAGATCCGTCTGCCTCTCAAGATTGCAGCTTCGTCTCTGCCTCTCTTTCCCTCCTCCAGTCACCTTTAAATGCATCTTTTACTGCGGCACCACATTATATTTGCAGATCATAAAATCCACCTCTCGCGCGTACCAAGACCGTCCTGACATTACTGTTTTATGACCTTGACTTATTGTGGTCACCTGGATAATATTTAAATCAGCGTTATGGCCTCTCACTTATATTAAACCCGCCAAGAGACGTTCTAGAAAGCCTTTAAAAGATGAGTCTAACATACAAAACACACACACACACTCACACACACACATAAGCTCCCTGGGAGGAGGAAAATGGAGCTGAAAATCACTTTTAAAAAATATACCCATTTGAGGAGTAAGATTCTGGAAATTTATTAGGATTTTTTTCTCCATTAAGGAAGCTACATGCAAAAGATACAACATACAGAATATCTTTAAATAACACGACGACCAGAGCTGGACTTGTTCAGTCTTGGGGGGAGGGGGGACAGTCATTCTGTCTATGCCCTTTCCTTTTCTTCAGAATTGTTCCTCTGGAGAGACTCTCTGAGATGTCATTTCTCAGGGTAGGGATAGAGGTGGGGGTGTCGGGCTGGGGGCTGGGGGGAGGTGGGGGACAAAAGCTGTACAAGTACAAGACACGAAGCAGATTTCTCAGCTTGACTTAGCGCTACACTCATGGGGTGGGGTAGGAATGGGGTGGGGGGGCGTCGGAAGCGCTGGGTGGCTACAGCAAACACACAACACTAGCCAAACTTTCCAAAACGTCTATTACCCTAAATATACAATGCAGAGGAAGGAACGATTCTTATCGTGCTGCTGGGGATACCTTACATTTTTTTTTGTGGGCTTTTCTCTCTCTTTCTTTGAACAATCTGGATGGATTTAACCTTAACTCTACATGGATTACAAAGATTCTGAGTGAGTGTATGCACAGACATATATAGTCATAGGTATAGTTATCTAGATCTTCTCTTGCTTATATTGAGGATTCTTCGCTGCACCAACATGAAGTCTCTCCGAAGGAGAGTCTGAGATCATTTTTTTTCTTTTTGCATACACAGTGCATTTATACTCGGGGAAAAAACTCAGCCCGCACAAAGGGGGAGGAGGGGGCGGGGACAGAGAGGGGGCGGGAGGAGGCGGGGAGCCTGCGCGCTCAGGTGAAATTAAAATTGGAGGTCAGTTCGCGAATTCGATTCTCTCGGTTCATTTTCTTGAGTTTCATTCTGCGATTTTGAAACCAGATTTTGACTTGTCTGTCTGTAAGGTTAATCGTCTTGCTAATCTCCAGGCGGCGCTCTCGGGTCAAATACATATTGAACAGAAACTCTTTCTCCAGTTCCAACGTCTGGTGTTTAGTATAGGGGCACCTCTTCTTCCTTCCGCTCTTTGCTGTCAGCCAATTTCCTGTCGTGTTTTCTGCCTTTATATCCTCTGTTAAAAATAACATTATTGATATAAGTATCCCACTAGGACTCAAAACATCGCAGCTCTCTATAGACTTACAAGGACTGCGGTGGGGAATAGGAACTAAGAGGGGAGAGGAGCTGTCCCCACCCCCACCCCCTCCCAGAGATAAGGTGTCCGTGGCTCTGACTTTAAGACTGAAGAGTATCCTTAGGGCTTAGTCCTTTTTCAGGAGGGGGCAAGAGGGGAGGAGACATTTTCGAGTTTCCATTGGGTTCATTCGTTCTTATTTTTTAGGGCATTAAATCCAGGAAGAACTAGAAGAACCCAGGAGATCTAGATTCCTCTTAGGTATTCTCTTCTAAGACTGGTACCTACGGGTCACCCCTAACTGTCTAACCCTCCTTTGGCTATTTCGCCTAGGGAAAATCATCAAGAAAAGTCCTGTTTGAGCTGAGGGAGTCTGGTTTGCCCCAATCCAAGAGACAACTGCAATGAGTCGCTGGCCTCCAGTGGCCTTTTCAGACTCTAACAAGGGAACTTGCCCGAGTCCTTTTGGGTTGGTTACTTCATACTTTCCTCCGCTAATCCTCCCTTCCCCTCCTTTACCTTCCAACCCCCAGAAGCAGGGTCATACAGGACTCTGACTTTCTCCAACAATACTTTCTTAACTCCTCTCCAGCTCCCTCCACAAAGGTATGTTGGAAGAAAAGGGGGTGGGGGGAGGCATGGAGACTGTTAAGTCCCACATATTAACAGAGAGGCATCCTAGAGACACCTACTTAGGAAACCTCTTTGACGGAGAGGAACTTAGGAGGAGTAAGAGGAAGATTTGACCAAGAAATCAACTCAATCTTATGGTCCCAGAAACTGTATATGTATACGTGTGTATACACACACATACACACAATACACATATAAAAGTGTGTGTATATACACATGTGTATATGCATAATATGTATATGTGTATATATTTCTGCAATACAAATATTTATATACATAAATATTTTACATATATAAACCAAATGTTGCTGTGTAGATAACACACATACGTTAAGTGATATATACATGTATATATTGTGTACTTTGATTAGATTAAATGTATATGCATTTGTGATAGATTTCAAAATACACAGTGTTATTGTGTATTTAGATTAGATTATAATGCATATACATATACATGTGGGGCTCTATGGCAGGACTCTGTATCTTATATGAGCTTTATCTGATTCAATGAAGAAGACCTACAGCCTAGAGAACCCCATACCTTAGCCATATGCATCTCACAAAATAGATCACTAATACATTACGTCTGAATTTCCTGAGTTTCCTCACCAACCAAACCCCCAAACCCTCTTCTGTATCTTGTGTACACATATAAAATATACAGGTATATGAATATATGCTTTCATATGTATATATGAGTATGTACACACATGCACACAGATCTCTTTCCTTTACATATTGCCTGATAAAAAAGGAGAGAAGGCTTTGGAGATTTGGTTGTGGAAAAATCTTAGCTATTTAGTTGGGCTATTGGCAAATTAAGAAATAGTTTTCTGGAAAGCATACATATTGCTAAGCTATCGACTTCGCTAAGTTACATGTCTTGGGCCCCTCCTTGCTTCAAGTAAAGCTCATATCAGCTCTGCCATTGTTTGAGGAAATTGAGGAGAATGACTAGGCATAAGAAAAAATGCAAACTTGAGTATTCAGGGGAGAGAGTCGAATACCCCAAATTGTCTACCGCTTGTTCTTTGCCACCTCGACCTGTTTTATGAAAAAGAGGGCCACCGGGCCCAACCAATATCCTGACCATTTTAATTTCGGTATTGTAGGGGTTGGGTTTTTTTTTTGGGGGGGGGATGATTGAAACAAGAAAATTGCCTTCTCTACCCTCTACCACAGCCCAGGTGGAGGAAGCTGGAATAGAGGAAATGTATACATATGAAAAAACTACTGGTTGTGTGAGATATACCCACACAATCATGGGCTAAAAAGGAGAGGGGAGCATTTGGGGTAGGTGAAGAAGGAGGAGAGGAAAGGGGTATTGGTTTTTGGTTTTGTTTTGTTTTGTTTTTTGGTTAACCTTGACTTTGCGTTGTGTAAGGTTGCTATGCAGCTCCCAACAAAATACATCTTCCTGCGTGTCCGGGTGCATATGTGCATCTTAACATGCACGCAAATATTACAGACTCCCCAAATATGCAAACATGCACATATCCTTCTCAGTCTGTCTCCCTTTGGGGTTAAGGGATGGAGTCCTAGAGGGCTGGATTTTGTAAAGGCCAATTCACCAAGGTAATTTTAGGATGCCTTTGCATAGTGGGGCGGGAAGGTTGAAAGTCTCTTACCACAACCCACCAAAAACCTTATATGTGAATGTGTGTATGTGTGTGTATGTGTGTGTGTGTGTGTGTGTGTGTAACACACACGAGTTTCTAGATATACATGTATATGTTTCATTCATATACAAAGAAACATAACCACGATGGCTCCTGGGCACTCAATATTTCATCATCCTTTATACCCAAATGAGTACCCCTTATATACAGCCTCGAGCTCACCAGCGGCGTGGGGAGCGGGTTTATGCCTCCCTGTTGTACTATTCTGATGCTTTCTCTCCAACTTTACTGAGAAATTCATTTCCCCCACTCATCTAGCCCCCCTCCCCCTTCATTCCAGCTCCATTTCCTCCAAATCCTTTCTAGGGAGCCAGAGAATCATCCTGATCATAGAGATCCAGATTCCTTCAACACAGCTGAATCTTGAACCCTGCGCTCCAGCGGAAGGAAGCTTCTGTCCCTCCAACCAAAATCACATTCATACCCAGTCAAAGCCACATTCACCCCGGACTGAGAGGAAATCGCTCTCGACAAGCCACATGCCCACATAGCTCTCAAGCCCTCACTTGCAATTTACCCTAGAAGCCAAAATGCAAATTAAAAAAAAAAAAAGAATAAGAAAGAAAGAGAAAATCTCAAACCCCAAACCGAAAGATGACCAAGCTCAATTCTTAGTCCCAAATCCCAGCAATCTCTGGACCAGAGCATCGAGAAAAGAAGGTCTGAGAGCACCTTCAGCTCCTAGTAGCCTCTCTCTCTCCCTGCAACCTCGCAGCCCAGAAAGCCAGAACAAAAACCAGTCAAAAATAAGCACAAAATATTCTAACGAATACAACCACGGAAACAACTTTCAACCGGGAGGACGCAATCAATTGAATTTTCGTTTCTTTCCCTAAAGCGCTCGACCGGGCCTCTCACTGCCTGCAGATCGCCATTTTAAGCTATTTTCAAGCCTCTGACTTCAGGCAAAAAAAAAAAAAAAAGTGAAAATAATAAGCCTCCAAATCGGCAGCCCCGAAGAGGCGGAAACGCAGACACTGGGAAGCTAACAGAAAGCCCCCAATAGAAAGGAGCACCCCACCCCCAACCATTCTGCGGGCAGACGCCCAACCCTGCGCCTTCCAAGCCTAGTTCGTTCCGGTTCCGCAATGTTCTCTCCGATATTAATAATAACAAGAAGCCACACCATCCATTCCAGTGTTGTTAATATTGGTGTTGTTATTATTAATTTCGGAGAGGGGGCTGGAATCCTCTTCCTGCCCCAGAGTTTCTGATCCACTACTCATTTCTCTCCCCCTTCCCCCCTCCCCGCCAAGGTTACGAAGACCAAGTTCCCACCGGTCCCAGCCGGGACCCCTTTCCCTCTAACCCGGGCTTACCTTTCGCTTCGTTATCCGAATTATCGGTACTGGTGTCTGTAGTCTTACTCAGCTCCTTCTCGCTTTCCGAAGGGCTGGTTTTGGGTCCCACCAGGCTCTTCTCCGTTTTGATTTCGTTGGGGCTTGGGGTCTGGCTGTCCGACTTGGGAGTCTCCGGAAAACTCACTTTCCCCCCAAGCTGAGGCGATTCCAGATGTTCACTCCGGGGATGGAGGCTAGCCCGGGGTTCGAAACTCGCCTCGAACTCGGTCGCCCCGGAACAGTGGGGCGGTTTCTCCAGGGTGGGGTAGCTCTGGCTGGCTCTATAGTAGCTGGGGACGGGGACTTCATGCTCTCCGAGGCAGGACTCGGACAAGGGGTTAGGGTAAAGGGCTGTCTCAGGACCACTTTTTGCCCTTTTCTCGGCGCTATACATGCAACACACATTCTCCTCCTTGACACTAGTTGGGTAGGAGCAGGACGACAGCTGTCTGCCAACAGGTTGTTCTATACGGTACGCGGTTTTGGGATCGCACCACGAGTCCAGCTGCGAAAGGTAAGACGGGTAGGTGTTGAGAGAGAGACTGGGGCTGCCGCCCTCGTCTCTCTTGGAGAGAGAGGGCACGATCCCACAGTTCCTCATCACCCCACAGTTGAAGTCACTCCCGGATTGCATGTACATCCCTGGGTTGGACGTATAGGTCTCCGCTCTGCAAGACGCAGCCAGGGGCTCCAAATACGAGTTAGGAGTTACATGGCGAGGGCATGTCATTTTCAGAGAGAGGGGTTTTTAAGGAGCAATACTACAGCCGAGGAGCTGACATCTTTTTTTTTCCCCATCCGGGGGTGGGGGGTGGAGGGGGAGTGAAGGGATCGACGAGGGAGGGAGGGGGGGAGGGCCTCGGAGAAAATATCAGCTCCATAATTATCCAAGCACCCGGTCCTCACCATGTGACCGCTAGACCAATGGGATTTGAAAATGGCCTTGACGATTCAGACGGCCGTGACGTCAGCGGGGTCAAGTTGTAGGCAGAGAGAGAGAGCATCGTGGAGTAACAGCGCCACCTAGCAGTCGACGCTGGGTAAGGACGTCAGAGACCTTCACGTTGAACAAAGGAAGAGACCTGAGGACTGGTGGACAGACCGGCGGGGGCGGGGAGGGTGGAGGGGGCGATGAGGGAGGGGAAAAGGTGAAGGAGATAGAGTTGAAGGGGTTGTGGGGTTGAGGGGAGAGTGGGGTTTATTTACCAATAGCTAAAGAGTATTTGCTGGGAAGAGGGGGGAGTGAGTGAGGCAGGAAGACAACTGGAAATAAAAACAAAGTCAAATTCAAATTAAAAGGTCAAGATATGCTTCAGGTACTTATTTATTTCCCCTTCTTCCTTTTCTCTCCTCCCCCAACCCCGTTCTTTCTCTCAATATATGTGTGTGTATGGGGGTTGGTGAGTTTTTAGGAGCTTTAAGTCATGGGGGACCCTAAGGAGGGGGGAAAATCCAAGAGGGACTTCAAATAGAACTAAACTTTTCTCCTTCCCTCCTCTTCTTTCCTAGATCTCTTCGGGTGGTAATTTGAGACTGAGACTGGCTAGAGCAATGTTTCTCAAGGAGAACAGTTGAGGGTCAGGTTTTTGCTGGTGTTTGTTGGCAGAAAAGAAATCCGCTTCTTTTTAGGCGGGGGTAGAGAGTCATGGTAACTTGGTGGATCCTGCCGAAGGAGTTTCTGATAGGATATCATGCACTCCCAGAACAAGAAAATATTCTCTCCCTCTCCCCACCACTCCTGTTTGGACCCTCTTCCCCCATCTTATTGCCTTCTTTTCCTTCTCTATCCTAGCCCGACGGGTTTGTAAATGCCATTGTCTAGGAGGCTCGCCTTATATCCGGTTTCGTCTCCACTTGAAAAAGAGCAAGGAAACCCTCTCTATGTGATTCATGAACTTGCTCTCCCTACTCCCTCCCCAAATGGGGAGACATATACCTGGAAAGAAAAAGAATGGGAAGAAAATCAGGAAAATAGTTTCGTTTGTGAGAAACCAACCTCCCAAGGCAGAAACCCAGGAGACAAGTCAATGAAACAGAACCTAGCCCAGGATAGCCTAATGTACGAATTGAAACGAGGGCCGAGGGAGACTTTTAAGGCAGTATGTAGGGAAGAGTGGGTCGTGTATAATAAATAGAGAGAAACAGAAGCGATAGAAGTTGGAAGTAATTATTTTCCCATTTCCCGCTCGCCTTTCTCCCAAAGCGAACTACATTCTCGCCCTGTTTCTTTCCCCCTCCTCCTCTTAGAAACGGGACCAAAGAATACTGGTCATTCCGGTAGCCCTACATTTTTTCCCTGGCTGTCTGATCCTTTTCCTGGGTTCCCGCTTCTCCAACGGTTCTCTGCTGTCCCGAACCCGCTAGGTTGGGGCAAAAGAAAGAAATAGAGCTGACCACCATCCGCTGGGGTTTGAAGAAGCAAGCCGGGCTGTGCCTCCGAGGGAAGGCAGCCCAGTCTTGCCCAGCAACAGTAGTTCCAAATCTTGGGCCAACTAAGAAAACACGAGAGGTGGCGGGGATTGCGAGAATAAATTGGATTTTCCGTCCTCCAGGTCAGAAAGAAACAAAATTTGGAGTGCTCTGCGGTAGAAGACTCCCACCCAGTGAACAAGGAGATAGGGTGACCCACGTCCCCCGCTCCCAATTCTCAGGGGTGGAATTGGTTTGAAAATGGTTTGGGCCGAGAGTTTTCTGCAGGCGTCTCTGTACTTGCTTGGCCGGGGAAATAGCTCTGTGGCCAGCCGAGCCTTGTCGCGCGGTTTTCTTGGACAAGGTTAAAGGCTTTAGGTAGCAGAAGAGGCTCAATCGGCTTCAGGCAAAGAACCATTTGTCCCCCCACCCCAAGCCTTCTTCATCCCCTCCCCCCTTCCAAAGCGACCCTACGCTTTACGGCCAGTCTGTTTGTATTATCTGCATAGTCCTTTCCCACCAGTTTGATCGAAACCGTTCGCTTTTACGAGGACCCAACGAAAATTCCCCCGTCATATTTATCAGCCGAGGATAAAAATTTAGTATGGGAACTGATATTTCCTCATTTATAGGGCGATGAAATTAAAGACCAAAGCAATTGAGAATTATATGGCTTTGGGGGGCTTTCCCTCCCCCTCTTTGGCTGAGCTTTTATTTTCCTTCCTTCCGGGCCCTCTCCCCTGTCTTTATCATCCACGGCCCCCAAACTCGCCTAGGAATTTGTGCCTCACCCCCTCCACCCCAATTCCCCAGCCCCACTATCTTTGCGGGCTTGTCTGTGGCTTGACGGTTCTCATCAGCTCCCTGGGCCTCCAAACTGGGGGGAAACTGAGCTCTCTCCGCTACTACATCCGTGGGGCCCTTGGACTATGTGGCTGTGCTGTGTCTGCAGCCCCTTGGACTCTGAAAAAGGGACTGGGGGGGGCGAAGGACTGGAGAGAAAATCCAGATTCCCCCTCAAAGCCAAACAAAACCTCCATCCAGACCCAACCTAGGATTTAAACTGAGAAAGCAGAGGGAATAAAGTTCCCGCCCTTCAATTCTCTCCCCTCCACCCTGCCCCCCATAAAATATCTACCCCCACCCCTACCCTTACCTCAGAGCTTGTGAAGGGGGGATGTATACTAATAAAAATCTTCAGGGATATTAATAATAATAATACTCCATCCAAGGAGGTGGAGACTGCCTTTACCTCCCACCTCCTCACCAGAACAAATAGTGTTTAAAGTTGAAATAATTAGAAGTATGATAAACACGGTCCATTAATGAAAAAAGAAATCAAATTCATCAGCTTAAGTGGGACCCCCGGTGGGACAAATGTTCGCTTCTAATTACGCAGGATAAAAGCGAACGCTGCTCTATTAAAGCAGGAGACAGTGAACAAGGAGGACTTTAATAACTTATTGAGGGGGGGTTAGAGACTTTCGGAAGAGAAAGTGAATGAAGATCACGGACCCCAGAGTGCCCTGGGAATAGGAAAAGAGACAACTTTAACTGGGGGGGGGGAGTGCGGTTAGAGGCATTTTCTTTTTAGGGTTCAAAATTTGAAGAAAATTCAAGATCTTCCCTGGGCCTCCGCCCTCTTTCCCCTGACTCTCCCTTTCTCTAGGCCATGAGCAAAGACAGAATCCATCCTATTGTCCCGATCCTGGCGTTCAAAGACACCCAGAAAGCGGCGGCAGCGTCTCCCCTGCCTGAGGGCTCTCGACCTAGGCCCTAGGCCCTAGACTTAAGGGAATGGGAGCTCCCAATCACACACTCCAAATAGTTTTGCTCCCTTCTCCTGGCTCCTGCCCGCCAGCTCAATCAGTAGAAGGGGAAAGAGGGCAAATTCCTTTCCGGAATTTCAAGTTTAGTTTGTATAAAAATGGGGGGGGGGGAGGAATTTTACTTTGGTACAGAAAACATCAATGCCCTCCACTTATTTTCTTTTCAGAAATTTGTTCAACTTTTTTCTTTTAGTTGCCATCTCACTTCCTTTCCCTACCAGTATAGTAAAATCAGGGATCCCCCTTCATTTGATTCGGGTAAGGATTTGGGGGATTTTTCAGCCATCTTGGAGATCAATATATCTAGGCATAGGCCCAGGCCCTTCTTTGCACACATCTTTTCCAATTTCCTAATTTATTCTGCTGCTTCTCTTTCCTCCCTAATTCTAGGGCCAAGAAGAGACATCTTTCTTGGGGTGGCCCAAGGCCATTCAGTTAAATCTCTCTCAGAGTTGCCTTCTGGGGACCCCATTCTCCAACTGAGAGGATCCTTATCAATGCTACATTTACTAAAAACCGGAATCCGCTGTACTAGAGATGATTCTGCTCCATAGTGCGGATTATGGCTCTCTGTCTAAGTTTAAATCTGACTGTGGATAGAAAGAATCAGGTATCAGAGACTGGGCCAGAACAGGCTAAGAGGCCTTAATTTTAAAGCAGAAGATGAGAAGGCAAGAAAAAAAATGAGAGGAGACCTCGAAAAAAGACTGAAAGGACACCCTTACTTACTCCCCTAAAAAAATAAGGGGGCTTTTCTCAGAGACAGGGATTTTTTTTAAATTCCAGAGATGGTTAAAAAATCTAATGATTCCTTCCCCAAACCTGGTCTTTTTTTTTCTTTTTTTTTTTTTTTTTGCACGTTTGCTTATGCCTACGTATGTGTTGGAATCGCTTCCAGCGAAAGGAAGATCGAAGGGCACAGAAGGCATCCAGGCATTTCGATTATAGGAATTTTGAGATTTTTCGATTTCCCCAAATTTGTGATCAAAGAAAAATCCAATTTTCTTCCCCCTGAAAGACAAGGTTTTGTTCACTTTGCTTAGTCTTGGGTATGGCTGCCCGTCATGAAATTTTTTGTGAAATCTAAAGAAAACTGACTGACCCGAGGAAGATTGAAAAGAAAAAATAAGTAGGTGTCTTTGGAGGCCTCAAACATGAAAATATACCCAAATTTAGGTTTTGAAATCTCTTTGGTTATGAAAAAACGCAATCATGTGTGTATTTAGCTGCCGTGTTTTGATACGTATAAAATAAGCATCAGCCTTTACTACATATTTGAATGTGTATTTACTTTAAAACATTTATGTATTATATTTCCTACACATATATAGGTAACTGGATATTTATAATGTACATGTTTGTATGTAATAAACACAGATGTGGATACAACGTGCACAGAGCAGAGACCTGCAGGAAATGTAGATCAAAAGATCACCACACTCCGATCTGATATTCTTTCCAATTTATACAGATAAACATCTTCCGTTTCTCACTATATATAAAGAGCAACACCACCACCCCCAGTCTGAGAACACTAATCCTGCCAATTATTTTCTTACCTCACTCAACATTTACTCATTTCCCCCCTCCTCCCCCCTCCTCAAAAAAAGGACCCAGACAACAAAAGCTTCGAAGAAAAACAGCAGAAAGCAAGCAGTTCTGGGGTTTTTTGAGGGCCACAAGTGACCCCAGCCCTTTGGTTTTATGGTTTATTTCCCAAACGCCCCTGTCTCCCAATCCCTGAATTTGTTCTCCAACCATCCCTGGCTCCTTGGGAGGGCGTGAGTTGAGGTTAAGTGGGACAGGCGAGCTGGGATTCTGATGGCAGAAAAGGCAGAAAGTCTGTGTTTTCTTTAACCTTATTAAATTCCTCTTCCAGGGATGGATCCCAAAGTTTCTTAGTCCACTGCTGCTCCAGCCCAGACCAAGGCACCTTTATAAAACTGATTTTTGACCCTTTCCTTCCCGTTTTCTTTTTTTTCTATTTCTTTCCTTTATTCTTTCTCTTTCTCATTTCTTTCTCTTTTCTTCTTCCTTATTTCCCTCTTTCCTTTTTCTTCCTTTTTGTCATCCTTTAAAATTTTCCTTGACAAAATTAATACTGCAGCAGTTCTCACCTCTCCTTTCTGTCTGCCTTTCTCTAAGAGAAAAGCTGTAGGATTTTTAAATGAAAGCTCTAAGGCTCCCCACCGAATACCCCAAGCCTAGTAGATTTGCTGTTGACCTTCTCAGGTTGCTCCCAGAGGGCGGCGCCAGGGAAGACGAGAGCTCTTCCTGGATAAAAGGTGAAGGATAAGGGTGCCATCATCCAAGCCCCAGAAAAGACCGTTTGAAGTAAGGAATATGGAAAACAAGAAAGTTTCTTCATCCTTAGGAGGGTTTATGGATCACCGGCTCTATGTCCATACAACCTCCAAGAAAGTTGATAACTGATTCTAATACTCTCTACCAGCTCCGAATGACTTTGCCCCCTAATAGGACACACCATACTTCGTTTTCTCAACCTTGGTTGGCACCATAGGACAGATATTAATTTGGAGGCACTTTGTCCAAAATCTGTAGGACTGGGAGGTGGAGAAGAAAGATTTAGCTGATTGGGCAAAAGAAGTAGGTGGCTTTCTCACTATCCTTTCTCCATTCTTGCCCTTGTCCTGGTATCCAGAAAATTAGTGGCAAACTGGATCAGATAATTCATCCAAAGACCTATGGGCAGCGAGAGAGCTTCTAGTTTTGCGGCTTCAAGTCCACGTTCCAACGCTCAGAGCCTTTGTTCTCAGTTCTCCGCCGGGTCCTGAGGTCGACAAGTCTCCGGAAGCCACTGCTGAGGACCCTGGGTTTCTTGACTCCTCAGTCTCTGTCTCTCGCCTCAAAGCCATTGTTGGCCCAGTCTGGGGCTCTTGGCTGCTAAGATTTCTGAACGTCGACCCTACCCCAAATCGCTTCCTGGATGGGAGTCAAGGTTATGTTTCTGTACTTCAGGGGCTGGGTATGTGTGTGTGTGTGTGTGTGTGTGTGTGTGTGTGTGTGTGTGTGTGTGTGTGTGTGTGTGTGATGGGGGAGAAAGAGAGAGAATAAACTCGCCTAAGTGAGACAGTGAGCACAATTTCTTTGTGTTTTGTGTGTGTGTGTGTGTGTGTGTGTGTGTGTGTGTGTGTGTGTGTATGTATGTATGTAGGGGTAGATCTGTCCCACTTATATAGGTTGCTCCTTGAGGTAATCCTAGAAGATGTCTTCATTTTGGGAAACTTTGAGGGAGGGTATGTTGAGAATAGAAAAAGAAAACTATTGGACTTCTGAGTCCTCTACAGAAACTCAGGTCCAAGGGGGAAACTCTTGTAGGAGTTATTCATTCCGCCCTCCTCCACCTTTGCTCTAGGGAGTGCTCTTTCGTTATGAGCTGAGAGGGAGTAAAACTTAGGCCCCCCAACCAGCACTGACTCCCAGTCCCTTAGGGAAACATCGGGCATGGATCCAGGATCTAACTCTGGGCGTGGACAGAAAAAAGGGAGGGGGGGAAGGAAAAAGGGGAGGGGAAAATCTTGTAAAACTTTTTATGCCAAACAAAGTTTTGAAAACTTCCCCAATGTTACCATTTCAAAAGATTTATAAGAATAATAAAGAAGTGTTGTCGCGTGGACTGGTGTGGACTGATGGGAGATTGGTTAAGGGATAGGAAGGCATGAGATTGAAGCGGAATATTCTTTCCACAACTGCCCCAAGGAAGGATCCACCACCCCCCCTGGCCTGACCAGGCCTAGTCTTTCGGACTCTTCTTTTCGAGGGGAGGGGTTAGAGGTGGCGCCCTTGACTCCTTTGAAGTTCAAAGTTCTTCCTTTCCTTGGTGAGAAAAACCCCTGAATTCCCTACCTGAAAAACCACCCTTAGTCTTACCCTCAGTCTAGGGAGGGTCGTCTGTACTCTCAGCCTGGGCTGGTAGGAGAGTCTAATAGCTGGACCCCTCTTGCCTCTTTCCAATATACTGCATTTATCCGATGCTCCCACCTCCCTTTGTGTCTTGTGTTTTTTCTCCAGAAATGCACTTTGGAAGGAGTGGGAGATATGAAGAAATAGAGTTCAGACTAAGTATATTCTAAGAATTCCCTCAGTGCCTCTGGATGAGTATCTGAACTTGAAAGATCCTCCAGCACTCTCATCTTCTCCCTTTACATTCCAGTATGTTTTCAAGTCCCCCAAAGTCTGCCTTGACCCGTCTCCCTAAAAAGATAGGGGGAGGGACCCGGCCAGGGCAAGGGGCCCAGCGGGCTCTCCCTCCTGGGCCACACCACTTAATACCCTTGTAAACTCCCACGTGCGCTATAAACTTGGATTTTACGACCAGCATTCCTCTTTAGCTCCAGGAAACTTTGAACTAGGCCTCGGGTTTATTTACTGGGGGGGGGGGGGGGAGGAGACAAGGAGAGGGTTTGGGGAACCGAAGAGTTGAAAAAGGAAGGAGGCAGGAAAAAAGGCAAGGAAAGGGGGTTGGGGTTTGTGGGTATTGGGGAGGGGAGATCCAGGAAAATTCCCCCTCCGATTTGTTTACTGTTTAGTGCGGAAGCTTTCTCCCACAGGCCAGACTGGGTCGTTAAGGCCGAAATGAAGCTGGTTTTAGAGGCGCGGGGGGCGCTTTATGGCGGCGTCTAGACTAGTATCTTTTGTTCCCGGGAAGCGCCGCTGTTGGAGGGGATTAACCAAAGCTACAAAACTCGGGAGAGGGCTCCACGCTGGAGCAGCTCTGACTTGGTCCAGCACTTAGTGAATCAAAGGTGGATTTTCTTAAAGGGCAGAAAAATAACCTTTTTTCCCTTCCCTCTCTTTTTTGGGGGCAGGGGGTAGGATTGCAATAGTAGTAAGAGTCAGTATGTTGAAGATTCCGCCCCGGGAACGATTAGGTTTTTCCGAAATAATTGTTTTCTTCCTACCTCAACACTGCAACAAACTATCTCCGTCGTATCCTTCTCCCCACTAGTCCGAAGCGGGCCCTGGCCCAATCAGTTCGCCAACACCCGACTCCTAGGGGACTTCCTTCGATCATTTCCCTAAGATTTCAATTCTATTTTCCCCAAAGTCAGCCGAGTCTCCTCGTATCAATGGAGTTAGTTTATTTTCTTTCTTTCTATGTATTTCACATATTCGTCCTCATCTTATTTTATAGGAAACATATCACCCTCCCCAAGTCAGCTAGCCACCTCGCTATTCTCATGACCTTACAGCAGGGAAACATACATCGCACGGGAACACACACACACACACACACACACACACACACACACACACACACATTCACACTCACGAAAATGCTTTCACGACATTTCAGCAGGGAAACATGCATTACACACTCACACGCAAATGTTCTCGAATGCATTCTGCACAATTACAACATCCCTTATATAGACAAACTGTGTGTATGTGTCCATGTGTATAAAACAAGACATACAAAGAGAATTAAATAAACACACAAACCCAGGAGAAAAAATCGTGCTCTTCCGCAGATTCATCTCTTGCCCAACCCACTCCTAAAATAAACGTTATGAATAAACTGTACGTGTCCATCTATACAGGGTCCTATACATTGGTCCTAATTTATCTAAACTAAACATAAGAGTCTCAGGCTCCTAACTGGCAGCTTCTCCGACATCAAACGAAGCATAATACTGATCATTTCGCTCCTTTTCTTTTCTCTAATAGACTTGTACTGAAAAATGTTTTCTGTGAATTGAACAAAAACATGTCCGTATGTAGAGTGCTTGAAGGAGGAAATGGAATCCTTCCGATACACCCCACCTCCAACCTCCCTACCTGAGTCGAGTATAACAAACTAGAGGGCTCCCCGCCCCCCACCATAAGTCCGTGACTGAAAGGGTGAAAAGACACATCGAAAGAGTCCCTCCTATTTTTAGGAACCCTAAATGCAAATACAGTTGGGTGCTGAGGCTCCTCTCCTCGCCTCACTCCAGCAATCTCCTCCCTCCAAGCCCTAACCCCCCCCCCCCCACTTCGATGTCCCTCTCCATAAAACAAATCTTGTTGATTTTATACACTGGTAGGAGCAATGTTGTAGGCAGACAGAAGGCCTCAATGGATGGTCCGAGGATAGTCCTAGTCCTTGTTATGTCTAGAGAAACCGTGAGGTGTTCTTGCCATTTGTGCTGGGGAGGGGGAAAGGGGAGGGAGAGTGGGAGAAGGAAGGAGAGCGTATTGGCCTTCCACTTTATATTCCGACGGTGCCTTAGGTGGGAGGGGGTGCTGTGGGTAATTATTAGTGTGCCCCGTCTCCCCTTACCCCCATCTCAGGGCCCCAAGATTCTCCCCTCCTTCTCTCTCCCTCCCTCTCCCAATAATCACCATATATAAAAATTCCAATACAGTCTTCTCGTGAAGGGGGTGGAGAAAACCCTGCAAATTTAAGTGCGACAGACGGAGACATCTGGAGGGAGGGCGTCGGAGCCAAGAAAATTCCTATAAATTTCAATTCGATGATGGTTACAATTAACTCCACAACAAACATGTGCTTAAAAGCACAACGTTGCTGGTAGTTTGGACCAGGCCCCGAGTGCACATGAGAAAGGAGAGGATTAGGAGGGAAAATGGAGTCTCCGTTTCCTCGGCCTGAAGAGGAAGCTACACACATACACTCATCCACACACGAGCACAGAGGGCATATAGTATTCCATAAGCATATAAAGATTACATGTCACATGCATCTCTCGTTTCTGTCTCCCGTCTCCCTGTCTCCCTCCTCTAGTATCCCACCCTCAACAGTTTTGCTTTCGCCTTCCCATTCAGAAATGTCCATATCTACAGTGTCTGTCATGCCATACATGAAGCGGTTGCTACACTGAGGCTTTGGAGAAGGGCAAAGTCTAATGAAAGGGATAAATGAAATAATAATTTTGAACAGAATGGAATCTCTTTATTTTCACAAAAATTCACAGAAATCCCCCTCCCAGGATGGGGATGGATGGAAATTGCACACACACATACTCACACGCGCACGCATACATCCAAAGAGTTGGGTTCTTAGACTTTTCATTGTTTTTTTCCTCTCCCCGACATAGGTGGGTGAATGGGTGGGGGGCACAAAGGAGGAAAAATTCTTGTGAAATGTATTTACAAAAATCCCAGGGAAAATGTGGGGAAAGTGTTAAACTTACCCTCCCCAGTCTTGCTTTTTTCCCCCTTCCCTCCTACATCTCCCCATTTTTTCTTTTTTTCCTTAAAAAAAAAAGAGAGAGAGAGAGAGAGGTAACAACTGCATAGACTATAGATATAGATGTAAAAGACCTGGGAGGGAAGAAACGAAGGGTTGGGAGAAAATGTCAGGAATCTCGCACCAGAAAAGAGGGTTCAACATCTGTACAGGAGAAGACAGCTCCGTAGGTTCACAGCTGTGCACCTAGGTGCAGACGGAGGTAGGACACGGACTCTGCACACCTAACACCAAATTGAAGGTACATCGATTTCACACTGTGGCAGGGTTGAGTTGCTGCTCCCCCACCCCACCCCCCGAAGGAGGTGGAAAGAAATTGGGGAGGGGTTGGAGGCGGCTTAGGGCTCTCTAATTCTCAGGCAGGGGAAGTAACCAGGATTTTGCTTACTGGGGATGGGGAAAGGCATCATTTCTGGTATAAAGTTAGACTCAGACGCCCACCACCCCTTTCCTGTTCCCCGTCCAAATCCAACTATGCCAGTAAAATATTGTGTGGTGTGGTTTTGCTTTGCTTTTGCTTTTTAAATAAAGAATTTTCATCTTGACCAGAGAGGATTTCCACTGGCAATTGGTCACACACCCCTCACTTCCCATACACAAAGTCCCTGACATCCACAGCGACGGTCACAGACCAAATTGTGGAGACAGATAGTTCTGGGGAGAGACTGAAAGGAGGGGTGGGAGAACTGGGGAACCCCACAGCCCCCCACCGGTTGACATAGTCCAGCTTTCCACCCGCAGAGAGAAGGCGAGTTAGAAAAATAAAATAAAATAATAAAATAAAATAACCTCACACTTTCCTCCCTCCCCTGACCTCCCCCTCCCAGTCCAAGGTTTACAGTAGAGGGTTCCCAGAGAAATACTGGAGCCGGTCTCTGCTCAGTTTTTTCTCTTTCATTCTTCTGTTCTGAAACCAAATCTTCACTTGTCGATCTGTCAGGTTCAGCATCCGGGACAGCTGCAGCCGCTTCTCTTTGTTGATATAGACGTTGAAGAAAAATTCTCTCTCCAGTTCCCGGATCTGGAATTTCGAATAAGGGCAGCGCTTCTTTCGGGTGCGGGGGGCGTCTGAAAGGAGGAGGGGACAAATACAAGGAGAGGGGGAAAGAGAAGTCAGAGGCCAAAGACCCCAGAAACCTGGGGAGGAGATTCCCTCCACCCACCCCATCCCTGACCTCCTGCCTCCTCCTTCCATCCTGACGGGGTGCTCTTGGAAGCCGGGCACATGCAGTCTGTCGACCCCGCTAGCTCCAGCTTATATGGACCGAGTGGCTCTGCAAGCGGATTTCCCCCGGAATCGCTCTCCCTGATTATGTTATTATTAGGACTCATCTATATTTGTTTGCATGTCCTGTATGTGAACTATTATTTAAGAGTGGAAACAGGAAAGCAGAAGCAGAAGTTGGAAGGAGGGATTAGGGAGAAAGAAAACCAGTGACTATCTTCACATTTGTCTATTTATTTCTTTCCCCTAGTTTTCCCCTAAATCCTTCCAATCAAAGGGCCTTCTTTACTCGCTCAATCTCTTCTGTACTATTTCCTATAGATCTGTCGGGTCCTCACACCATCCTCCTGGCCAAAAGAAGTGGAAAGCGGGGAAACTGTTAAGAACAGGCTCTCAACCCACTCCAGCGACCCAGGCCAGGAGCTAGTCTGTGGGAAGAGAGAAGGAACATTTTTCAATAAGGCCGCCTCTTCCCAGAAGCCTGCTTTTTTAGTTATTAAATTTTGCAGTTTAGGAAAGCCTTGGAGCTGCTAACAGAGGAGGGGGAAAGCCCCACCATTACTTCTCCCAGACCCCACAGAAGTGAGATAAAATATAGCTTCCTGCAACGGTCCCCTCACCACCACTCTCCACCAATGGACTGTTCTGCCCCTCGCCCTAAGGACCCCCAGACATTTCGTTTCAATTTTTAAAGAAAACTTAAAAGGAGACGAAACTAACCAGTCCTCGTTTGCCTCTCTTGTTTAATGTTCTGCTCAATTGCCTCTCTAGCCCCCCCACCCCTTCTCTCTATTCTCCCTGTCTCACTCTCCCTCCCCTTTCTCCCCCTCCACTCCTCCCCTCCCTCTCACCCCCCTCAAGAGTACAGTTCCCCAATCCTTCCTTCCTTAAATGCTCCTCTAAGTTCACGATCAAAGTTAATATCGCCCGCGATGGTGGCGCTTTTAAAAATTTCACAGACTAAGGGAGATAAGGGGAGGGTGGGGGTTCACAGAGCATTTCCAAAGAGCTCTTTTCCCTGGCTCCCCACCCTTTCTCCATCGTAAAAAGTCGAGTCGTTGGGAGAGAGGGCTTTGTAGGTTATAATAAAATCCTTTGAATGCTTATAAAACTCCACATAAAATCAGACCGACCCAAAACACGAGTCAACACCCCCCGCCTGCTTCCCCCCTCCGCCCTTAACCTCCCCCAGTTTACTGGCTAAGAGACTCGCTACCTACTGGAACTGGTTCCCTTGCTAGCCTCTTTGCTGGCTGAGTGGGACGAGCCGGATGAGCTGGGGTTAGTGTTCTCCTCCTCGTCCTCCGGGTCTCCGCCGGACTCGGGCCGGGGAGCTAGGACCCCGGTCTGGGGGGGATCGGGTTCCCCCTTGCCTTCTCCCTTGCCCACGCAAGGGGGCTCGGCCGGCCCGTCGCTCCCACAGTAGGCATTGTCGAAGAATCGGTCGAAGGCTTGGGGCAAGACGCTGTTCTTGTTGACTGACGAATAGAAGCCGGGGCCCGGGTGGGGGGCGCTGGGGTGGTGATGGCTGCCGTAGGAGCCTTCGTTTTTCATGAGAATTTCGGTCACTGTGGAAGGAGGGAGACATTCCCTGTGCATGAGCTCGTCCGCAGCGTAGCAGGAAGAGTAGCTGTTTCTGTGATGCCATTTCCCCGAGGTCTCCAGGCCATAGGAGACCTCCCGGACTGGGGGCACTTGGGTGGAGTAAGGGTAGGAGATCTGGCGAGAGGGGGCCTGGGGCAGGAAAGAAGAGACGGTAGAGAACTCGGGCACGTAGTAAGTGCAGCTGGGCAGATAGAGATTGGAGGCGCAGCTCCCTCTTTCGCCGAAATCAGCGCCCCTCTCTTTGCGCGACGGCGAGCAGAAGTTACCCAGGTTAACCGAGTTAAACATCGTTCTCCTTTTCTGCCTGCTCTAGATGGAGGTTTTGGACCCAGTCTAGCGAGGGGGGAAAAATTTGGGAAGGCGAGATGACGCGTTATCCGTCTTAGTCTCTCTCCCCGAGCACGTGATCCAAAGTAGATATTGTCATATATCAGTTCGGAGCACTTCAGAGACGTAGGAGGGGTTCTCTCTTAGGTAAGACCGGGAAGGTTCAGGCGATTGGTTTGAGAACACCGCAGAAACATTATGAAAATCAATTGCAGATTTGTATTCCTGTTCTCTCGTCACTCCCCTCCTCTCCATTCCAGGGAGCGAGCAAAAGGGGAGAGAGGGTGGGGGTGGGGGTGGGGGCGGGCGGAGAGAGGGAGTTTGGGGGGCTAGTTATATTTTCTTATCCCTATCGCTTTTTCTCCCCTCAGGATTGGGGGAAGGGGAGGGAAGTTCTCACATATGGGGAAGGGGTCTTGCTCCTTCTCCCTCTATTTAGACAAGGACTAGGTGTGTGTGTGTGTGTGTGTGTGTGTGTGTGCGCGTGCGGCGGGGGGGGGGTTGACATTCATTTCTACATCAGGGTAGAAGTGTATTTATTCCTCTTTCTCCTCCAGGATTTTAATGATTTACTTCCTTGTCCCTACTATACAAAGTAACCTGTTTGGCAGATTAGGAAAGAGTTTGGTAACTTCTTGCTCGTGGACCTGGAGACGAAGGTGGGGAGGGGAGGAAACCTTTTCTTTTCTCTTTGAGTGGACAGCAAGGTGAGAGAAGTTTCCCAAAGGTCCTTGAGCCCAGTTGTGAGCATCCTAACTTTCTCATTCCTCTGTTCCTTTCTCGACCGCTTTGGGCTATGGAATTAGTCATCTATCAGAGGGGCGAGCCAAGGAGTCCAGCCGGTGCCTGGCTAAGTCTGGGAAAAACCTCTTCTAATGTTGTGTTAAATATTTAGTGAGAGAGAGTGGCCCTGGTGAATATTTCATACCCGCCTTTATTGTCAATCAATGCCGAGAAAGCTACATCCACGGTGGATTCAAACCCCCAAACCCCAAAGAAAAATACCGATCCAAACCATTTGTCTTCTATTTCCCTCCCTCCCTTCTGCCCTTCTGGATCTGACTCCCACATATATCCACTGCCAATTCTTTATCCCCTTTCTGGACCCACCTCCTATACCCAGACGAGGCTGTGGGCAAATGCTGGGGTTGTGGGAGTATTTCTTCAGTTTTAGGGTTCTCCTCTCCTCCAATTCCCTCTTCCTGGAGATGATGGGAAATTGGAGGCTTCGAGGCCGGCTCAGGGTTGATCAGAACTACTTTTCTAAACTGATGGGGCCCCCAACTCCAATAGAGTAGGCGAGTCTCGTGTTTGGGGAAAATTTCCATCTCTCAAGACAGGGGTAGTGACAGCTGCAGACTCGCATCCCATTTCCTCCGAGTTGCTGTTGGGAAAGGTTTGGGGACAGGGATTTTTTTTTTGTTCCCGTACTCCCAGGCAGGCAGAGTTGTCTCTCTCTCTCATCTCTTTGATTTTTGGTCCCCTCTGGAAGGGCCAACAACTTGATCAGGGTCCTATGATGGGGAGATCCTCCCCTACCCCAATCCTTCTCCCATTTGCCCTCTGACCACACTAGACAAAACTGAGTAGGAAAAAAGTTTATTTGAAGAAAAGAAAGAATTTGGTGGGGAGGAGAGACCATGGCTTGGGACTTCAAGAGCATGGCAAATAAGACTTTTCCAGTAGTGTTCTCCATTTTTCCTCTAAAGAAAAGAGACGGCAATACCCCTAAAACTGATTCAGATCTAAATGCTGGAGAGGTTTACTAGCTTCCCTTTCCAGGGAAAAAGCTGGCCGGTTGTGGTCGTTTCTATATGGAGTTTCTATCTAGGCAACTTCTGTTTTCATTTTTATTTCATTTCCCAAGGTTTTGTTTTCCTTTGCCCATCCAGGACTTATTCGGGACCATAGCAAGAAGAATTTCTCCAGCCTCCATCTAGGGACCCCTTAACCCAGTCTTCTACCCAAATCGTCTTCGTATACTCTTTGGAGTCCGACTGCTGCTGCTGCCTGTGGGTGCAAAAACAAACAAAAAAACCAAAAAAAAAACCCAACTTGTATTCCATTAAAGACAACATCTGGAGCCAGCGGTGGTCTCCGTCCCAGCCTTGCGGCTGGGCAAGCTGCAGCGGACACCAGCAATCTATTGTTTTTGTTAATATCCTAATACACTCTCTAAACCAGAGATAACTCAAGATCCAGAACTTCACTCAATCCTTTTCCTAATCCCCTATGTTCCCTTTATTCCATCTTTCCTTAGTTTCTAATATATGCTGAAATGGAGAACTTTCATATTCATTATAAATGTATGTATCCACATTTATGCGTATGTGTGTGATTATATGTGTGTATATACATATATGCATATACGCATATGAATTACATAATAGAATTGGTGATATGAGAGAGTTCTCAGAAGAAAGAACAGGTCAGAGGCAGCTCAGAAGCTAGCCAAAATATTGGTTGTCTGCCTTCCGTTTATAGGGAGAGTTGGGCCAGAGCTTTTAATTATCGTGTTAGAGAAGTATGGAACTGTAGCTTTTATAGGATCCACTAGGACCCCACTTTATTGTTGCCTATGGGAGGCCAGAAGAGCCCCATTTTGGTGCAGGACCTTGGATAAGGAAAAGAGAAACATCCCTCTTTTCCAGGAATATAGAACTTGGAAGAGACAAAGGGAGTTGTCACCATAGGTCAAGGCTATGACTCTCCCCCTTTCCTCTACTCACAATCTTAGGGCCCCTAGGCTGAAGGGTTGGGTAGGGGTGGACTGGTGTGTGTAGGGAGGAGATGGGGGGAGTTAAGGATCAATAGTCTAAGAAGTAAATAGCTGTGAACACCCAGTGTAAAAGTGTGTGTTTGGGAGGTGGGGGGAGTTGCTGCCTTCCTGTGAGGAGACAGCTGTGCAGCCTTAGCACTTGAATTTGACCACCAAAGTTTATTCCGGGGCCACCATAAAAGTGAGACCATAGATGGGAGGGAGCTGCCGGCGGGTCCATTTCCTTGAGACAGAAAAGAAAGAAAAAAAGAGTCAAAGGAATTTGTCCCCACGAAACTATGGGATTGCCCGAAACAGGCAGCTCGGTGCTTAGGGAGAGGGTTGCTTGCTATCTTTCCTAAAAATTAACTAAAGTTAACTAAAATCTCCCTATTTAAATTTTATCTTTGTTTGTTGGCAATAATGATAATACAAATTTCATAAAACCTTTCCTTTCACTCCAGCCGCAACCCCTCGGACTTGGGGGTGGTGGGTGGGGAGGAGAAGCACATGGCTAAGGCAGCCGAGGTCAGTGAGGCGTTGATTGGCAAATATGCCCATGGAATGGCCTGGCCTTCTCTTTCTGGCTTCAGAGTCCTGCCTGGGAGCCTGGCCCTGGGACTGGGCCATCTGGAGAGAGACCGGGAAGCTCTTCCTATGTCCCCTCCCATGTAGTCCATAGGCAATTCCCAGAGCAGTCCCTGGCCTGGCCAATGTCCCCTCTGTGTCTGTCTCCAGATCTGGGGCTAGGTAGTGAGGGCAGCCAGAGGGTTCCAAAGTGCTCATTTATTTCAACTCCCAGAAAATTACTCCTGGGGTCTCTGCCTTCCTCCCGTCCCCACCCCCACCCTCATCAAGTAAGGTTTCTCTTATGTCAGAGCCAGGAGAGTGAGACAGTGAGACAGGCTGAGGGAATAAACTGATTTTCATTTTTTTTTTTTACCAGAGAGAGAAGGGGAACAAGGTCTCCATAACCTTCTCTATCCTCCCTCTTCTTCCACCCACAAACAGGGTAAAGGAGGGTGTTGTAATGCAAGAAAACTTGAACAATGGAATGAAGGGCAAATCCACTCCAATCTTTGAACCAGTGCTGGCCCCTGCCTTCAGTTCTCTGCCTGTACCAGACATTCCCTAGGCTCACGATGTTGACCTACCATCAGCTGGCAGGCAGGCAGCTACAATTTCCTCAGGTTCCGTTGTCTAGTCTAGACTATCCCTTGACCAGTTTGTAAAACCTTGGATTCTTCTCTCCCATCCTTGTCTTCCTGACATTTCTTATAGAAAAAGGGAGGAGGAGAAAGATATCCTCATGGGTCCTATGCTTCTGATGTCTGAGGAAGTCAGGGAGGCCATAACTTCAGGGCGCTCTCCTCCTAGTCTCCCCTTGGTGGTGCTTGTTTCCCTCATATATTGCAGAATACTTCCTTCTGCCCAAAGGCAGTCCAGCAGATTCTTTAGGGATGCGAAGAATCCAGATCATCTTAAGTAAGAAAAGTATGGGTTTGGGGTGGAGATACTGAAGGCCAGCCCCAAATGTCAGAGATCACTGTCATTGGAAGGACGTTAGTTCATAGGACCTGAAGACAATTTCAACAGGGGAAAGGGAGTCATTTAATTCTTTCCTCAGACCTGAGCTCTAAATTCAGATTCATGTGGAGTCAAGGAGAGAAGACTCTGTAAGTCACGCAAAGGAGATGCTTTGAGAATGAGGAGGGCCGGTAATTTATTTTACTTTTATTTCTTTTTCCTCCATTTGTTTTGTTTTCTTTTCTCTTCACATGCTTTGTGGAGTATTTTATCCTGTCTTTTCTGTTGAGGTTGTATTTCTCAGTACGTGAGTTATTCAGCTTTTTGGAGAGAGGCTACCCAGATCTAATTCAGCGGCCAGTGACTGGTGGTCGAGTGGAGACTGTCTCTGTTTCACTTTGGGGCCCTGGGGAGCTGCAATGAACGGAACGAGATAGAGTGGGGGTGGCAGGCAGCCCGAGTCTAGACTATCCAGACTCCTATTTTTCCTCTAGACTCACTCTGGTTCTCCCATTCCCTGCTTGGGCTGAGACTTCATCCCACAGGGTGGAAAGGAGCCAGCCTGCCAGGAACTGCTGGGACAGTGGAGTGTGGAAAAGCCCCCAGTTCCACCACATCTCTTAGTCTCAATCCCTCCTCCCTAGTTGGAAAAAGAAGATATTAAAAACCTGTAGCCACACAAGTTCATTTCTGCCATTTTAAAAAACCCATTCCACAAACTGATTTCATTGGTCCATTTGCCAAATGCTCTGAAATGAAGGAGATAGGGAATATGTCGGCTAGAAGGATACCTTCTTGCTTTGGAAGGAAGAAATACATGATTCTTCCTCTGTCCGATTCACTTTCTGCATTGGCATGGAAAATCAAAAATCCTTTCCCTTTCCTCCTGGGTGACCTGAATCCCTACTAGAATACTCAAACTCCTAATTCAAAAAGAGATTGAGGGAAATGAGAGGAGAGAAGAGGAGAGAGGAGAAGAGATAGAGTGGGGAATAAGAGTGACAGAGGGAGAGGAAGAAAGGAGGAGAGAGAAAAGACAGATAGAGGGAGAGGTGAGTAGGAAGAGAAGAGGATGAAAGGTGAGAGGGATGGGCCACCGGATGCCATTCCCCGATTTTAGCACCTACTTAAGTCTCCTACCCAGTTCTCAATGATCAAAGTGAGATGGCGGCATTTTTATGAGATCAACTTCAGGAGCTCTTAACGTGTAATCCAGACGCCTGGATCGAAAATGAGAACGGTAGAAATACCTAGAAAGAAGAGAAAGGTGGTGGTGGATGTGGGGGGGCAGTGATCAAATGAAGAAAATCAAGACTCTTATCAAGAAAATTCTGGTGACTAAAATGTTTACAAATCATCTTGGCTTCTACAAGTATAATCTGTCCATCCGTCATTTCACCAGTAACTCTATCTCCAAAGTAGCCATTCATTTTCTTGTTCTTTGAGAATGGCAATGGTGGTCATATTCAGGTATAGCTATAAGCCCTGTATTCATAGGCATGATGTAGAAGTACCAGTCTTGGTACTCAATCTCTGTGTGTGGGTTTGAGCTAGAGTGAGTGCATGTGGAAGAGTATTGCATCCATCATATACTACTTATTAACTCAGCCTCTTTTATT
This sequence comes from Potorous gilbertii, assembly GCA_028658325.1. NCBI lineage: Eukaryota > Metazoa > Chordata > Mammalia > Diprotodontia > Potoroidae > Potorous > Potorous gilbertii. The sequence continues at coordinate 182,372,217 of CM053770.1, read as the reverse complement.
TCAATCAACTTTTCTCTTTTGGAGCTCTTTCCATTATCTCTCTTGTTACCACATCCAGAAGTTCAGTATCAGGAAGATATCCCAGAGACTGACTGCCTGGCCCCAAACTTTAAAAGCCTTGTTGCCATAACTGACTGTCTATTGTTTGGACTTCTAACTCGAACATTTGAGAAGCAGAGGGGACTGATGGATCTTTGTATGTCGGCGTGAGTGTGCTGCATGCATACGTAGGTGTGTACCCTTTTTAAATACATGTTTGGGGTTGGTGTGAAGCCAGAGTGTGTTAAGTGTATATGTTTTTGAGCATTTGTGCTGTCTATATATTAATGCGCGTTGGGATTGTGTGTGCATGTGAGTATCTTGGATGAGTAGATGTGTATGTGTGTGCATGTCTGTGTGCATGAATATGGTGAGTAGACTTACTTATATGTGCACTTATTTACTTTATCATGTTGGTTTCTGCATTAACTTATATATACATCCATAATAACATGGATATGTTGTGTGCAAATATTAATGAACTTTTACAGATGTTTGTACTTGCATTGTGTGTATTGGAGTGTAATACGCGTCTGTGTCCATGAACCCTCATTACTATAGACAACAGAATTTGGGCATGATCTTTTTTTCAGTGGATCTGAGATGGGGAAATTTATTTCAGTGTGTAGAGTCTTCACCTATGTCTTCCTGGTTTTTATATCCATGTGTGCAAGTGTGTACTCTGTATTGGTATTTGTACCCAGAAGGGATGACATATACTTATATCTGGGTGTGGGTCCAGTAATAAGTCTGCAAAGGTAGGTCTCAGAGGCTCCCTGACCTCTCTTGGTTGTCTGAGGACACTTCCCTTTGAGGACCAGGTCTCTATCTCTCTTGCTGAACCTCTAAAAGTATTCAAAGAACCAAAGAAAGGGTCCTCAGCAACCTTGCTTGCATCCTTTCTCTTCAAGTGAACCCCAAACCCTGCATTTTCTCCCAACCTTTGGTTTGAGGATGAGATATATTGCCTTCCTGAAACATTTAAGGGTTCATTATGATATTGTTTTCAGTTTAAGAGAGGAGGATAGGTAAGGGTTCATTGACTCTGATGAGGTGCCCAAGTTCCCCCATTTAGATAAACCCCTTTGTCCCCATATATCTCTAACACTTGTTCTTTCTGATAGTTAAAAACACAATATGCCTAAGGAAAGTAGACACGGATACAGACGGAAACCAGGAGGGTGGGTGTGCTGGGTTTTCCAAGTGAAAATTATCCTATTTTGACTCCTTAACTCTCTCAGTCACACCTCCAGTTAGGAAAGGGGAACTGAACCTTCTGTGGAAAGTCAGGATCTTGTTCCTTACATTAGGTGTCTTGGGGGACACACTTATCTTTATATCCAAGGGGTCAGGAACTTGCCTTTAAAGTCACGAGCCTTTAAGGACAACAAAGAAATATAAAATCCTTCTTTGTTTTCTATTTGAGAGAGCGGATGATCTGAGGGCCCTCAGGGAAATACGGACTACATGGCAGAGATATGTTTATCCCTGGGCCTTTGGGGCCTGAACTATGGGATTTCGTTCCTAATCACAGCGGAAACACGGGGGTAAGGAGAATAAATGGGAGAAAGGGAGGGTATTGAAGTGAGGACAGAGGATGGGCTGAAAGGCAAATCTTAGAGGTGGAGAGAAGGGGAGAAGAAACATTTCAGCTATTTTTCAGGGCAAAGTCGCCTTCAATCCGAGGAGCCCTACCTCCGTTTTCCCCATTTTGTCTACTCCCTCCTTTTCCTCTCCACTGAGAGTTTAGTAGAATTTTTAAAAGATGTAATTCTGGATTTGAGCCCAAGAGCAGGTTGGAGATATTTGGCAAGGTGTTGGGAAATATTCATGTGGAAAAAATGAAAAGAACTTCAGTTTGAAGAATCAGAAAGGAAATTCCACTTTGCCCTCCCTTAAAACACCCATGTTCTCTGGCTCTTTACCCAGAGGACGCCCAATATCTTCCCTCCTTCCCCTCTGCCCCCCACAACCATCAGGGTAGCCATCAGATGGTCCCAATACAAGAGCTACCATATAGCCTAATTTGAGTCTAACTCAGATTCTCTGAGTTATTCTCTCCTCCTCTCTCCATCCCCACCCCCTTTCTCTGTCTCTCTCAAATTCAATCTCTGCTCTCTCCTTGATAGCATAACTAAACCCTTTATTTCTCTATCCAGACTAGAGGCAACAGGGTCCAGTACAAGAGACTGATACGTTATTGTTTTGATCAAGACCTCGGTTTTCTCTTTAACAGTCCATGCCTATTCACCCAACTTCTCAACTTTGCTAATTTCAGGTTTAAGACGCTTCTTTCTGGGTTCCACTTCCTTCTTTCTTGACTACGGAGCTAATAAATGAATAAATAAATAAATATCCTCCCTTCCATTCCCTCCCCTTCTTCCTTTCCCCCTTACCGAGTGCTCTTCATTGTTTTCTGAAGGAAATCGTAATGTTCAGACATTTAGGCTGAAAATGGACTTTTCTTTATGACGTTTAATTTCCTCTTCAACTTCTACGACCTGCTCACCATCTTGCAGGAATAGAATGGATTTTGAAGTCGGAAAGGGGGTGGGGGGGGAGGAAGAGAGAGGAGGAGGAAAAGAAGGAGGAGAGAAAAAGGAAGACGGAGGGAGGGGGAAGGGGGAGAGAGACAGAGACAGAGAGAGAAAGAGAGAGAGAGACAGAGACAGAGACAGAGACAGAGACAGAGGGAGAGAGAAGCAGGCAGGGGAGGAGGGAGAATAGGAGCTAGAGAGTTACCGAAAGAGACAGAGCAGAAGAAGAGACACTAAGGGAGAAGAGAAAAGTTTCCAGGCAGTCTTTCAGTCTTCATTACCTCTGCTTTCATTTCCGCCGCTTCCGCTGGGGTTAGGGGCTGCTCTTCGGCGCCCCCCCCATCCCCAATGAAAGGAGGGGGGAGGGCTTAGGGGGGAAAGGCCCCAAAGAGGCCAGTGTTTACAAGATCAGAAATGCCACGGCCATATCCCTGGCCCAGAGAAAGCCCTGAAAATGGAGGACTAACGCCTTCCTTATAAGGTACGGTGCTAACTTGACCTTCACTTTGTAATGGCGCCCCCCGCCCACCCAGACTGCCAGCGGGCAGCCAAAGTCGCTGGACCAAACAAGAGAGAGAGGAATGGGGTAGCTGAGAAAGGGCAACCAAGGCACCACTTTTCTTTTTGCTATTATTTCTCGTCATCATCCTCTTCATAATTATCATCTTCATCATCCTCATGATCGTCTTCTCTTTGTGTCTGACGCTTTTCTTCCTTGTTCTTATGTTCTTTCTTGATTTTTTCCTCTTTATTTAGTTTTTTCCTTCTCTCTCCCAGGCACGCTCTCTTTATTTGCCCCTTTTCCTTCCTGTCTGCCTGTCTCTCTTGTCTCCCTGTTTATTCATGTTTGTTCTTTCTCTTGCCTCCACCCCATCCCCCACTTTATCCCCACCTCATTCTCCAATTTCAAAGACAAGAAGAAACATTTCCAATTCTCCCTTAGAACTGATCCTTTCCCATCACAGGAAAGAAGTTCCCCACAGGACAGTTTAATTCGGGAGTCAAGTGCCAAAAATAAGAAAGATTTGAGGGAGAGAGATTTTTCTGGGAATTTGAAGACCAGCAGCTCAGCTGGGGACTGGGTATAGCCGTGAACTTGTGGATAATGTGATCATTTTATCTCCTTCTGTCCTATACTCCTACCTTCCCTAAATCGGGAGCTCCTGCTACTGGGCCTTGGAACCAGGACAGAGAGGATCATTGCATTTAGCTTGGGGGGAGGGGGCACACAGAGAGAGGTGAGGAAGTGGAAGCTGTTGTACGTGAATCTTTCCGGATCTGCAGCGTGTTAGTTTGGGGCTGTGAATTAGTTTTCCCCTTTCTCTGTTGTCACAACTTGCCCTCCCAAATTTTGGAATTGTGAAAGGAGAAATTCCAAAGCAGCTCCCTAGGTGCATATTTACTCTCCACTCCTCCTTCCCACAACTCCCAGGAACTGGCAAGAATTAGGGATTTCTTCAGAATGCCCCCCCCCAAAAAAAACACAAAAGGAAGAGAAAAGGCTGCTGAGATTGTATCCGCTCTTCATCTCTAAGGCCTCTTGCCTAATAAACTCTAATCATATCCTATGCAGCCATAAAATGAGATTATCGACACCCATATAATTATGTATTATTCACTTAATTGTGATGATTAAAAAACATCAGGGGCCAGGTCTACACTGGCAAAGGCAAACTAGGAATTGAGAACAGATTATGGAGGGAATTGGGTTTAGGCATCATTAGGACCTCAAATTCCCCTTTTTTTCAAGAGAAGACTTTAGAATCAGAAGGATCAGGATCACTGCTTAGTTTTCAATCTGTCCATGAATCCACATTTATATCTTGGGTTGGAGAAATATCCTATTTTCAAAATGTTGTGTATATTTGTGTGTATATAATAAACGTATATGTACACACATATGCATAGCACTTAAAACTATGCATTCGTATTCTCCCTTAGCTCCTTTTTCTCCCGGCAAATATTCAAGAAATTATCAGACCATAGAAGTAAAAAAGGTCTTCTCTCTACCCACATATCCAGACACAATTATCCAGGTAATTTCCTGAATTCTCCATTTTACAAGGCTATGTAGACCCTCCAGGATGTTACCAGGAAGATCTAGAGTATATGTGGAGAGGGGAGGGAGGAAGACTGCATTTCAAATGGGAGACACTGAACAAGTTTTCAATGTTGCATTCTCAGACTTTAAAGTTCTGTCTAGTATTACAGTTCCTTCAGGCCAGGATCTTTGTTTCCCTTCAGTCATATTTTTTCTCTCGCTCTCTTCCCGTCCCCCCCACCCCTTTTTGGGTCCCTTTAAAAGAAGCTCAGATCATCTCCTGCTCTTAATAGATGACTATAAAAATAAAATTAATTTCCCCCCTGCCCTTTAATATCAATATCTCTCCATTAAGGGCGATCATGGGCGAGAATAAACAGAGAATTAAGTGCTTTAGCCCAATGCTGCAATTACACCCAAGTTTTTATTTTATTTTATTTTATTTTCATTGAACCACGTTTATCTTGGGGTATTAGGTTTACAATGGTGGGGGTGGCTTTTTTTTTTTTTACAAGCTCTTTGGGCTTGAGCCAGTGCCGATCTCTGAGAGAAAACTTAAAACCAAGCTAGAGAGAAAGAAATTAACATAAACAACGTGAAAAGAGAAGCAGAGAGGGCAAATGAAAGGAAGAAAACTGAGGCTCAGAAAGAGACAGGAATACACAAAATCAAGCGCATATACACAAAGAGAAGAGAGAGCAAATGGAGCAAAAAAAAAAAGACATTTAATTACATGTAGATATTATATGTATATATAATTATTAATCTCATTTTTTACATTTTGAATTTTTGAATCATCAGAAAGGAGAAAAGAGGAGACTTTATCAAACACGACTTTGGCAAAATTACAAGGGAAAAATCAGAAGGAAAAAAAACCTAGCAAACCTCGGACTTCTATTTCTGTTCCCAGACAAGTAGATTTCGGAGTCCTGCTCCCTGATTTCCCTCCCATCCAAAGAGATTTCTCCCATCCTCCGTGTCCCCCAATCACTGCTGGGGACCCATTAAGTTCCCCTCTCAATCGCCCAATCTCTCCCTGTCTCCCTTATCCTTTCCATCTTTATGATAAGTCTTGTTAACAGGAGTAGTGATCTGACTACATATATCTCTGCTGAGCCCACTCAGGCGTGGAGCTGGCGGATGTAGGTAACTACCAATGCACTAATTAATTGATTCCCTCAGATAGTAAAATACCATCATGTCTACACAGAAAGTCACCAACTCATAAAAAATATCTTTACACACATATCACCAGAATATGCATATATGTATTTATAGTAAGTACTTAATAAATATCTCTTCTATTTCATAAATATACATTTAATGATTATGTAATATATGTTTCTACATTGGTTTTATATATATACACACACACATATATATATACATATTCACACATATATGTATACATTCCCAGATTGGTTATATGTCATATATTGTGCATATACAATATGTGTGTGTGTGTATATGTACATATATTTTATATATTCCCAATTTTTAGCTGCTTCAAGAGAAAATATGAACTGGGATAATTTAGGAGATTAAAATAATGTTATTTCTCTATTAAAAATTTACTGTTTGCATAATTAAATCCTTTAAGAAAAGAAAAACCAGCGTTGGAAGCGGGTTTGAGGGAGAAGTAAATTATTTTAAGCTCCCTGAAAGCTTTTGTCGATTCCCCATCGGGGCAAGGAGCTAATTTAGAGTCTGAGCAAAACTGGGACTACTTGATTTCCATGCGCAAGAAAGGAAGCCTCATCAATTGGCAGCTTTTGGAAGCGGATGGTAAAAGATTTTGGATGCTTGATCTGAAACATTCCATGGACCTGCTAGGGCCTTCTCCTCTCCTCTCCTAACACTAGAAACCCCTTCGGCATTTCCTGATCTATGAGAACACTGTAGGATCTTGCAGTATTTATTAAGTCAATGAGCAGCACTGAGACAAGATTTGCCTAGTGTTCAGATTAATAGCTGAAGGGAACTGGGGTTTTCAGCCTCTGATTCCTTTGCTCTCCCAGCTTGCTGTGACTTCCAATAATTTACTAGACTTGGGTCTAGGCAAGAGTGTTGTGATGATGAATATACAGGTAGAATATAATTATGTGTAATACACTTGCCCACATAATTATGCATTTTGACACCTGCAAACAAGATTTAGAAAAACAAATAAAGACAGAAGATAGAGGCACTAAACATAGAAACAAAGATAGTGTGTGTATAAGATATAGTAACTGCAGATAAGAACTATGAAAATCAAAAGAGGTGTAAAATTCAAAAATAAGATTCAGATATGCTCATAGATTAGATTGCTGGTTAAAGTTAGGTCATCCTCACTCCCTTATAAATACAGAGAAATGTATGTTGCATACATCCATGTACATATCATTACATTAGAGATGTAATATAGAATATCTTATTTAACTGGTGGAGGTGCATGAAATTTGGGCACCCTGATGCAAAATAGCAGATTGTCCCTGAGATTGCCCCTTTCTTCTCTAACTCTCAACCCTTTTTTTTTCTCAGCCGGAAAAAGAGGATAGTTTTCTTACCTGTCCCTATTGTTGGCAAGGGCCGGGGTAGCTTCCGGTCTAAGCAAGACACAGTGACTTACTCATGACCATTCCTGGCCGTGCCCTACCCAGCCCTTGTCAGAGACATAGGGGAGAATCTTAGATGACTGGATAGAAATAACACATCACAGGGATCCAAGGCTTTTTCTCTTTTTTTCTAGTGATTCTTTATGAATTACTAGAATGTGGCATCAGGAAGATGATTGCTACTCTTCCAACACATATTGGAAACAATCTCTTGTCAAAGATCCAGTTCAGGAACCTAAGTCCTAGAACTTTTGATACCACTGACTCTCTGAATTCTTGGGCTCGGTCTTTGGAAGTACAGGGAAAGGAGTATCAGAGTAGCTGGATGGTGGGAAACATAAGCCAAGAGAAGTACCTATCAGTCCAATTCAAGCAAGACACACATAGAACTGGAGCAAATGGGTTTGGCTAAAACCTGTAAGGTAATTTTGTGGTCTGGGAAGGGTGATTGGGGATTGAGAGGCTTGGGCCAACAGCCCTCTCTGGGTCACTGGAAGTCTTTAATGCTGAACTGAGGTTAGGATTTGGTTACAAATTCCTGTGATATGGCCAGAAGTCTGAAATCTCCCATCTGCCAAGCTCTAGGAGAGTAAAATGGAATTAGATTTACTAAGATGGATCTAGACACCCACTCTTACTAGTTAGTATAGGTGATCCGGCCTTCCTCTTGACTTCAAGAGGAGCTCTCTGAAGGTCAGCCCAGAAACATGGTGAGTGTGTGTGTGTGTGTGTGTGTGTGTGTGTGTGTATGAGAGAGAGAGAGAGAGAGAGAGAGAGAGAGAGAGAGAGAGAGAGAGAGGAATAAAACACAGGTTTGTTGTTTTTTGTTTTTTTTTTTTGCAAGGTTCCTGGGAAGTTTATCTTCCAATGTCTCTCTTTTTAGAGCCCATACCTATGTTATCTTATTACATCATTTCAATTTGTATTGTGATGCATTACACTGAGAATAAATTGTGATCAGTTCTTATATTCTACACTATAATAAGCGTGTGCCAAGTTAAATTACCTGACAGCCGAGAACAGAGAACCAGCCTGATCGCCGGGTAGAAAACACAGAAGCAGAGTCCTGCACCTCCGGCTACATTAAAGTCTTTTGGTCTTTCAAGGAGCAGGGCTGTGTACTGGGTAACACACCCGTTTCGATGGAGCTGCTACGGTCTGAACCTCTGGGACTGAAGTCTAAATAGCTGCTGGGGCGAGAGCAGCCCCCAGCGTCTTCTGGGTGCCCCATCCATCACCGGCTCCAACACTTCCTTTGTCTCGAAGGAACTGCCACTTGAGTGGGCAGGGCGCCGGCGGGAGGCACTGTGGAGCCCCTGGGGCGGCTTGGAAAGACAGCGTAGGGGATCAGAAAATGACTGGAGGAGGGTGTAGCAATGTTCCCGAAACTGACAAAGCCGGCAGATAACGCACAAGTAGGATTTATGTTCCCAGATTATACTTATCTGACGTACTCCTAAACGTACACTACTCGAAAGAGGTGAGGATGTACTCTTGCACGCTTCTAACCCAGGCGCATATTAATACACATAGACATATGAAAATGGAAAACATTTTCAGAGGTGTGGTTATTCATCGATAAGTCTATTGAATGTTTTTGGTTTTTTTTTTTTTTTTTAGTTGGAGTATGGGGTGAAGGAGTTCATTTTCCAACGAGGGGCAGGAACAAGGGACCCTTTTCTTTGAAGAATCTAGTTTAGTTCACCCTGGAAGCTGCAGGAAGGAATGGGCAAAAGGCAGGACCGAAAGAACTTTCTTATGTTACTGGGACAAAGACACAAGTACCAGCTCCTGGAAGCGGGCTCAGTAAGGATCGATTGTCAGGCTCCGCTTCAAGCGGGAAGCGTTGAACCTTAGCGTTGGTTGGGCTCTGTGGAGCCGCTGGGCCTGTCTGCGGCGGCTTCTTTAAATAGCTCAGCGGCCAATGCCTTTCACACTGGCAGAGTTGAGCAATTATGCGAATTATTAGCTGCAAAGACCGATAGCTTCATCAGGATCTTTTACATCTAAAGTTTGATTCTCTCTCTCTCTCTCTCTCTCTCTCTCTCTCTCTCTCTCTCTCTCTCTCCCTCTCTCTCCTCCGCCTCCGTACACCACCATGCATAAAATTATTTCCCCCGGATATTCTGAATCATTTCCCTCTTTCCTTTGACTTTAAGTCTTGTCCCGAACAAAGATTTTTACTTTTTTCCTGCAATAAATCTAATATTTTCTGATTAGGAGACCCAAATAGAGGCAGTTGTCAGAATGAGTCCCCGAAAGAAACCTATTTTGGGCCAGAATCGGAATTTTCCTCTCTTCATCACGATGCTCATGGGAGAATCTTATTTCTGAGAGTGGTGTAGGGAGGAAACAAAAGCCTGCATCCTTTCCTGATATTCTGCAATCTTTGTCCAAAGGAGTCTAAACCTGTGGAGAGCTCAGCTGTTCCAGTTTCATGTCCCCATTATGCCTTTCACCTAGCTCCCCAGAACCAGGAAGCGGTACCGTCAAATAACTCAAGGACAGGGGCAATAAGTCGGACATCTTAAACAAAGAAAAAAATGGCCTTAAATACCCAGAAGAATTAGGTCAAAGTCTATTGTTTTAATTATTGGAATAATAACCTTTGCTCTGAGATTTGAAGGTAAGGAGAACACCTTGCTGCCTTCTGTTGAAGGCAGACTTAAATAAACCTATTTCAATTCTCGTGCCGCGTCCCACCCGCTCTCACATCTCTCACGTCCACTGGACATTCCCCAACTAGGCCTGAACTCTGTAGACTCTTCTGCCAAGTGTCTCCTGTTTCCAAGAAAGAACCATCAGGACGATTCAAACATTGCAGGTTGAGGGCAGTAGAGAGATTTCCACCCTCCTACTCCTGAGTTACATACACACGGACACACATTCGAGCGTTCATATACTTATGGGAGAATCTTTGTAAAAAGGTACCAGGCCACCTACTAGCCTCAAAGAGGGAGGGTTCTTGTTTTAGGAATAGGGTGGTAGGAGGCTGAACACGTTCCTCCGGGAACAAGAGTGGGAAGCCTAAGGAGGGAAATAGAGGGACCCAGAGCACAGGAAGAAGAGACTGCAGGAAGGAAGGAAGACGGAGGAAGTCGAAAGGAGACTGGAGAAAGAGGGTCGAGGCTTTGGGGAGCTAATTGTGAGCATTAGTCCCAGAAGGAATTAAAGGGAAAGAAGTCAATTCCAGTCTTCAATTTGAGCTCATTACGGGTGAGGTCTGTAAGTGGGGGGGGGCGGGGGGAGGGGAAGAGGAGAGGGGGCATTTAATAAACTCAGAGGTGTATATTTTTAATCCATATAGATCCTGCCTTTAGAAGGTTTTCTTTAACAAGCAATAGTAATTCCTCCTCCTTTTCCAGAATCAACCATTCAAAAGCCACTCGATTGTATATATTGAAGTGCTCCCAACCTACCCCAATTCCCCTCTTTTCCGAAGAGATTCCCACCTTAGAGCTTTCCAGTACATGAGTCACACTTCTCCGGATCTCTACAGGCTCCCTCTTACCTGGACATTTTCATAGTTGTGTTCTCTATATTCCCCTCCCTCCACTACTCTTACCACCATCACTCTTGCTCTAGGACCCACGAGTTTACCGCTCCCATTTTATCTCTACCTTTACTTATTTGGGGCCAAAAGAAGACAGACGCCTCAACGAATCTAGGCTGCTCATTCTGTCTTCTTGTTGTTGCTGCTGTCGCTGTCATTTTATTATTATTCATTATTTTTTATTATCCGCCTAGCCAGAGAGAGAGGTAGAAATAAGGAGCGGACCCGGGAGGCGAGTTTTCTGGCTTCCCCCCTCCCTGAGAGGCAACAGGGCGGGAGGAGCCGGTGGTTTTTATTGTTCTCAGAAAAATCACATCGTCATACATTCATGTTTTAATTATTATTAATATTAATATCGTGAAGCGACTTTGTACAAGGACTATATAAAGCTGAAACGTGCTAGAGACAGACATTTGCATAGGGACCCTACAGAGAACTAGAGAGAAGTGGCGGGGAGGGGGACGCAATAAACAACAGCCAGGAAACTAGACGAAGTACACGCGGGAACAGGGGCGACACGGGGAACAGAGACACAGACTGACAGAATCTCACGGAAGAGTCGTATTTAAAGCAATGGGAAGAGGATATTGCATATCTTTGTCGTCCCTCCCACCAGCATGCCGCCCCTTCCCCACCCATTTCCACATCTGGGGGACTGTGTTTCTTGGACAAATTTAGAGATCCAATCTCAAGTGATGAGTTTTGATCTTAGAGAGGTGGACAACTGCAAAGAGCTGTATGTGGGTGTAGGGGGTGAGTGAATGTACTGGTGCAAGTGTGTGTGAGAATGAATATGCCTTTGTGTCTATGTTTCTGAGCCTGCGTGTGAATAGATGTGTGTGTCTGTGCTTCAGGTATTACTGTATGTGAATGAATGTGTGTATGTACTTCTGCGCAATCGGGAAAAAGAACAGGTGTAAGGTGTGTGTGTGTGTGTGTGTGTGTGTGTGTGTGTGTGTGTGTGTGTATGCGTGTGCTTGGCCTTTCTGTGATTAAATATTTGTGAGGGTGAGTGCACGTTAATGTAGGCATGCGTCCATTTGGGTGCATATGTAAGCCTGTATAAGATTGACAGACTTATCAATGTGAATTTCACTGCCTGGCCGGGAAAAAGCTGTTGAAGAGAGATATGGGGAGGAGATCCCAGTTGAGAAGAATTGTTTCTCTCTCTCTGGAGAGGGGGCAGTTGCTTGGGTGGGTCTCTTGGTCACTCTCCCTTTCTGGGAGAGCCTGACACTATCCTCTTTGCCTGTAGGTCTACTCTACACTTCCCTACCGTTTGGTACTCCAATCTCCATGGAAGATACGCTGAACTATTGACTTATTCCTTGAACCAAGTTGCTTTATACATAAAACCACCATCACCACAAAATCTCAGTCAAAAGGTTCAGGAACAGGAGGCTTTTTGGAGCCAGTCTAGCAAGTCACCCACCCCAAGCTCTGGTCTAGGGGAATCATGATGGTATTCTTAGGAAATTCATTTAAAGAAGAAACTATATTAAATCTATCTTAGTTTCCCTAAGGACATTTCTTGTTCCAGACTCTCCTCTTTGCTTGGCCTTGTCTTTCTTTACTCCACCACATTCACTTGGGGAGAGGGTGTAGGCAAAGAGAAAAGGAGACAAAGGGCAGTGTTTTGGGGCCAGGATTTAGAGTGGGGGGAGGGTGGCAGAAGACAAAGTGGAGAGAAAAGAGAGAGGGATGGAAAAAACAGAAAGAGAGAGAGAGAGAGAGGGAGGGAGGGAGAGAGAGAGAGAGAGAGAGAGAGAGAGAGAGAGAGAGAGAGAGAGAGAGAGAGAGAGAGAGAACAGTGCAAAGCCGGACCTGGGGGAGGAAAGTGGGTGGTGAGGAAAGAGAAGAGGAGGGAGCTAGGGCCCCCAGTTCATTGTCACAGGCCTGGGAAATTAGGGCTGAGAAGCGACAGGCTCCTGGTATCTCCGTAACCCCCTTAAGCACTATCCTCCCTACCTCGTAAATTACAAAGTTCTAGCCTCCGGCCATGACCATGAACGCCAGAAGCAAAGGCAGACTGGACAGCTTTCACAGTTGGTAAATCCCGCTTAAATCCTCCTTTCCCCTTCCACCCTAGTCTCAGCTATATCTCGCCAAGAACCCAGATTCTTTCTCCCAGACTTCACGTCTTCACTTTCTGTTACTGAATTTAAGCTTTGGTCCCTGCTCCTCTTCCACATCTCCAGATTTACCTTCAACTCCTTCTCCACCCCCCCATAACATACCCCAATAGAAATAAGGGGGTAGGGGAGGAAAGGGGTTCTCTTGCTCTCACCTAACAAACCCAAAGCATCTTGAACTCCGCTTTGTTTCGCAGTCTAGATTGGAAGCTGTAGATAGGTAGAATACCATTTAAGTATGCACGAGTAAATATCTCATCCAATCGGAGGCGAGCCCCTGCCACCCCTCCGATTCAGCCCGCCTTGCCCATGTCTTTGCGAAATGGGGGTGGGGTGAGATGGGGTGGAGAGACTAGTTTTTTACTGGGCCCAAAAGCAGTTTTCACCCCTATCCAGAGAAAGAAGGCCTTGACTGAGGAGATCTGGGAGTTGAAGACCCAATCTGGGTCTCCTCTTCTCCTTTTGCCAGCTTGCCCCATCTCCCAAACAATGTCAGGACCCATCTTCCCCTTTCTCTTCTTCCTCCCCACTCCTGCTGGGGTGGCCTCACCTTTTGGCCTTCAATCTAAGAATTTGGGAAAACATTGGCTGCCTACTTGTCCCAGAGGATCCACCACTGGCTACTAGCCTAAAAAACAAGCAGGAGCAAGGGATTTCTAGTTGAAGTGTCGGACGTACAGACGTTAGTGGAACGAGGGAGGGTTGGGTCGAAACCTGATACTCAGGAGATAATACCTTCACTTCATTCGGATTTCAGATTGGAAAGCAGTACACGAAAAGGTTCCCACCTTCACCTCCATGTATGCGAACAAAAATTGCTTAAAAAAAAAAGCAACCAAAAAGCTGGAAATATTTTTGACTTCTTCCTCCCACCCCATCCCAAGTGATCCGCTTATTTCTTTCTCCCTCTCTGTTTCTCTCACTTGGCCCGCAGAGTTGATGCATGGTATGTGTAGGTAAGGACCTGATTATCAAAAGAGACATAACAAAAATACCCAGAAAGGGGCAGAGCCCCGGGGCCTCGCGTTATAAGCGGGTGACAATGTCTAATGCGGGCGGTCAGGCGACCAGGCGGCCAGTGAGTGAGGCTCTCCCCCTCTCTTCACCAGGGACTCGGCTTAAGTCTGATGTCTCCTTCTTCTCATCCCTCTAAAAGAAGGAGAGGGCCTGCTCCCTGAGCAGAAGTCTTTTCTTTTTCATCCTCCGGTTTTGGAACCAGATCTTGACCTGCTGGTCACTAAGATTCAAGCGGTCCGAGAGTTCTCTCCTCCTCTGGCGGGTGATGAACTCGTTCACCATGAACTCTCCCTCCAGCTCCGCGAGCTGCAGCTTTGAGTAAGGTTTGCGCTTCTTCCGGGACCGGGTGTGCATGGGATACCAAGGGGCGCCTGGGGAGGAGGGAGTGGGCACAGGACAGTTGGCTTTGGAAGGTGAGGAGTTGACAACACAGAAAAGAAAAAACACTCACTCCTTCCCCAGTCTCCCTTGTTCCCCTCCCCATGTCCCTTATTCCCTTTCTTTACGGCTCCCAACAATGTTCCCTCTCCTTTTTTAACCGCTCGTCCTTTTGCTCCCCTTTCTCAGTCATACTTCCCATTCCCCATTCCTTCCTTCTTTCTTGCCTCTGCTCCTCACCTCTTCTCTCTAACCCTTCCCTTTCTCTCTTCTCCCCAGTACTCCTCAGTTCCCTTTTCTTAGGGAACCCTCTCTCTTCCTCATGGAGTCTTGAGCAGGAAGAACTGACATGGCCCAATGGGAAAAAATAAACAGTAACGACTTGCTTAGAGAGGGACAGGAGAGAGAGAGAGAGAGAGAGAGAGAGAGAGAGAGAGAGAGAGAGAGAGAGAGAGAGAGAGAGAGAGAAACATTTAGGGCGCCAGGGCGGCGTGAATAGGGTGAAGGAAGACAGAATGGTGGGACCATGGGGAGGGAGGAAATGGACCCTTAACTCCTACCCCCTGGAGCTTCCAGGCCTTCAACCCTCAGGCAGGCGGAAAGGGAATCTCTCATTTTCTTTTATAGGGATATTTGCATGTTTATAGGTCTTTCCCCCTCCTCTTTTCTTTCCCTTTTTTTTAAAGAAGCGCTCACTAATGAAACATTCTGCCACCCCAGTGTACTCCCAATTCCTGAATTCCATCAGTCGTCCTCCCCACACGGTTAGCCCCTAATCGCGACAGCGAGCCCGCTCTATGTTGCAACAGAGGTTCTTGGATGAAATGGAAGGAGTCATCCTTACCACTGGTGGAGAGCCCGTTCCCCTGGCCTAGAGGCGACACCAGGCTGGCCCCATCGCCCGCGCTGCCACCCTTGTTTCCTTCGTTGAGCAGAGACGAACTGGAATCGGACTCGAGTGACTGACAGGAGGGGGGATCGTGGGGGGGCCCCGCGGCTCCGTCCCCCCCGCCGCCACCGCCGCCGCCTCCTGCAGCGTAGTCGTACTTGAAGCCCATAGACGGCGGCCCCGACGGCTCGAGCTGCAGCAACCCGCCCCCCTCCCGCCCCCGCTCCTCGCGCTTCAGCCCACCGCCCTCGGCGCACGCCTCGCGATAGTAGCATTTGCTCTCCTCCACCCGGGCCAGCTCGCACGTCCGGCCAAAGGACGGGTTAAGCGACACGGGGCTGCCGAGGTAGGGCTGGGGATAGCCATTGCACGGCTCCGCCGACGGCCAAGGCAGGGAGCAGACGTTGTCACGCCGAGGGTAGGACAGGGAAGGCAAGCCCGGCAGCTGCCCCCCCGAGGCGCGGAAGTTGGGGAAGTAGAAGGTGTCCCCCGTGTGGATATTCACCAGCGGCCCCACAAACCCGGGATTAAGGAGATTATGTTCGCCCATTTCCGCGGGGCCCGACCGAGAGCTTCTACTTTATTGCTATCTGACATTAAACATAGTTAAACCTGCGTACGCGTCCCATTGGCCGCTGGACGGTCACATGGGTTCCTGCTGGAGGAGGGGTAGGAGGAGGAGGGGGTGGGGAATGAAGAGCCCCCCCCCCCCCACCCAACACGTATAGACAGCCAACACCAACTTCTCTCTTCCCCTTTTCTTTGGGGGAAGGGGGTGCTACTTTGTGCAGGGGGGTAATTCTCTAGATTCTAATTGCTAAAAAAAAAAAAAGGAAAATCACACAAAATCCAACCCAAGGAGCGCAGCCCAACCTGGGGCGAGGAAGGAGTAGGAAAAGAACACACAAAAATCACACACACATCAATGACATACGCACACCCCCACACTCTCTCCACCTGCCTCCCCCCCATGTATCCTTTCGCCAACAGCTGGCCGAACACAGCCCGTCCTTCTTTAATTAGCTCCTTTATTAACTAAAACCGTTGGAATTTACAATATCTCCCCAATAAATTACTATTAGATATTGTGTCATATAAAGTTTACTGGCTGTTTAAGGAGACGGATGAGCCCTTTGGCTACAGGGTTTATTTACAGTAGAGAGAAGAGGGGGTAAGAACATGTTTCTCGCCGGGTTCTCTTTACCATTCTGCCTCCGGGACCTATTCTTACTCCTTTTCCATTGGTTTCACTCCAGGAGTTGGGAGAGGACACCACTGACTCTTTGGGGGTCGGGAGGTCCTCCCACTCAGGAACGGATTCAAAGGAAAAATGACGCCCCAGGCCCTTTTTGCCTCTTTCTCCAACCAGCAACACACCTTACCCATCCACCTCCACGCCCAGTAGCAAAAGATGAATGCGGAAGGCAGCAGGGAAGGAGACACCCGGCTCCACACGCTTCCCTCTGCCCGAATCAGACTGGGATCGGCTCCTTAAAAGATTTCTTGCAACAGATTATCTCCTTCCTCACGACTTGCTCTGGGGAGAAACAAGGAGGAAGGCTCCCGGGGAACAAGAAGAACCCAAAGAACAGAGGCAATTGGTTACCCAAGAAGAAGGAACCAGCCCAGTAGAGGACGCGGCTTCGTTTGGAGCTAAGGGTTTAGTAGAAAGACAGAAATCCGTACGGATCTGGAGCTGAGGGGCAGTACCGAGCAGGGAGAATCCTAGCCCAGACCAATCCATACCAATAATTTCCATGGTGCACCCTGGAGTGAAAGTGGGGACATGAAAAAGAAGAAATCTATACAAAAGTCTCCTTTATCTACAAAATGGTATTGATAGCTTAGATTGAGCACCTAGCTGTCTGCAAATAAAGACAAATATGCCTGCCTTAAACTAATGGAAATTAAATACCGAACAGGAAAATAGATAAATTTTGACCTTGTCTACGGGGCGCTGAATCGCTAGATTAAAAATAATAATAGTAAAAATCTGAATGTTTCATAATATCCTAGAGCACAGAGTCGATGTAGACAAAATATTCGGATACTCGGGGCTAAATGTTTCGAGCTACACTGAAATTTTTGGCATATTGCAGACCCAAGCTTTTAAGAGAGACAAAAGGTAGAACGAAAGTGAGAAAGAAAGAGTGGCTCAGAGGAATCCAGAGGCATGTTGATAGAGACAGGAAATTATGTGGGTGATGTATATGTATATGTGTGTGTGTACATACCAGTTGATAACTAGATAATTAGCCAAAGAAAAGGAAACCCACATAAAGATATTTTCCTTGCCTTCTATCTGCTAAAGGGATATTTCATGGGGGTAAGGAGTGGGGAAAATTCAGACTCTTCATATTCCACCGCTCCCTGGACGATTTCATATCCTAAAACCATAGCCTCTGAGACAGACATAAATACGTCCCATCTACCCTACCCCCCAACTCCACACGTCTGTCCACTAGATTAGATGAGCTCCCCGACTCTTAGCAACCTCTACCCGATTCCTTTTTCCCTATGCATGCCCTTCTATGGCTATTGCTGGGGTGTCGGGGAGTTCGGTTGCCCACCCTCACCTTCCATCCCAGGCTACGTCTTTGTCCTGACCCTGAGACTGCAGAAACTCTCAGATCGGAACGCCTTAAGAAAGAGCCTGGCCCATGGAAAGATGACATTTCAATATTGGTCCTTTCCGGTTGCGGCAGCGTCTCAGCCCAAGGAATAGGAGAATGGAATCGGGGACAAGTCTGTCTTTTCCTTACTGGGGACGAGTCTGCATGACAACCAATTCTACGTTCAGCTCTCCACTGGTACCATTTCTAGCTATTCTTGTGGCTAGCTGTTCCTGCTATAATAACAATTATGTTTATTATTGTCAAAAGTAGCATTCCCCTTTTAAGTGAGACTACAGTCAATATTTTAAATGACTCTTCTTATTATTTTAAGCTGTTTTAGTAAGGTGAGCAATATCTTATTATTGTTATTTTTATCAAGAGAATCTGATGCAAATTCACACTGACATCCAGGGCCCTGTTGGGCAGGTCCCTGGCAGTAGGCTTTTGTTTCTGTTAACATCATTGCAAGGGCTAGTTATTAGTATAGTCATATTGCAAGCTCATACAGTTACTGTATGGGGAATAGGATTCTTCCTTCCCTTTCCTTTTGCTTCCCTTCCCTTTCTTCTTCTCCGAGGGCAGAGGATAGAGAAGGGTTCTTTGCCTTTTATCGCCTGAATAAGCAGTTGAAAAGCCTCTTTTCTCGGGTACCCTGTTCTCTTGGACTACCAGCGCCCAGTCAAAGCAGAAAACTGGACAAATCGGCTATAGATGAAGCCAGATGCATGTGGGGGGAGGAGAGGGGGGACTAGGAGGAGAGATGGTTGTAGAATTTTTTCCACCGAGGGATCTACTTTTTTTTCTAGGTTGGCTTGACAAGAATAAAATTATCATTAGTGGAATCAAAATATGCCGTCTCTCCTAAGTCATCAGGGCTCTAGAGGAGGAAAATCTCCATCTATACCGGAGACTGTCGTCCCCTCCCTTTTTCTGCGTTCCTCCCCGTCAGAAAGCACTAAGAACATGGTTCAGGGAATATCATATCCCTTCCCCACCCACTACCCCCCCACCTCCTCCTAAATTCACTCACGCCTCCTTCCTCAGTTCTTCCCTCATCTCCTTCTCTTTATGTTAGAAAATGAAATATTTCATTGTGTGGAAATCACGGACCCAGGCTCCCAGTCTCCGCAAAGTCCCCCTTTCCCCCCAACCTATTTTGTTTTACTCTCACCTAGGTCCAGTTTCTGTTTACCCGAGTCGCCTTTACCAATCCACCCTCAACTTGCCCAAAACCCAAGCATTCTCTTTATACGACCCAAACTCCCGTGTTTGTTCATCCTATCGCGGTGGCAGACCCAGAGAAGCAACGAATTCAGGACACCAGCGAAGACGCCTGCAGAGCGGCGCATTCCCGGGAAGCTACAGTGAGGACACATATAGGCTAGGTCCCTAGCCGAAAAACAGAGGGAGAGACACAATATCATCCTATTGTGGAAACCCTTCCACCTCAGACAAATCTGCGATGCAGGATTAAGGTATAAAACAGCACCAATTCAGGTTTAGAGATGGGAAAACAGCCTTGGATCGAAAACACCAATCCTATAGGGCTTATTGACTGATGCCGACAGATATAGGAGATATTCATCAAATAAAAGGCAGAAACAAAAATCATCTCCTCAATCTTGGTCACCTAAATTCAGCAATTCCCTCACTAATTAATTCCTGGATTAATTAAAACGTATAAAATGGATACTCTCTGATAAATTCTTTTTTAAAAAAATCTTGATTATATGCCTTCCTGAGGTCCCAACTCAAGGGAGACACATACAAAAGAGCCTCTCTCCACAGTCACACCTTTGTTTCTTTACGCATTCAAAGCCCTAAATCAGTTTGAGGCAAATTTCCTACAGACTCAGCTCGCCGCCACACAGGCACTGTCCCCACTGGACCCTCCAGAAGGTGTTTCATTCACCAACCCGAGCTGACCTGCTTCTCTCCTACCATTGGTGAAGGGGCTTCCCAGAGATAGCTGGGGCACCACCGCATCTTTACTGCGACTGGGTTTGGGTTTGGAAACATTGCGGGTGCTATGCTGTTTGCTTCCTGGTGGGCCCAGTTCAAGGTCACTGTCTAGTTTGAAGAGGGGAAGGGGAAAAAAAAAACAGGGTCTGCCATTTATGCAAATAAGGCTACTTACTTAGACCCCCCGGAGGGAAGTTAGCTAGGGAGGAACGGGAGGGAGGCGGAAGAGGAAGGGACTCGAGATGAGGAATGGAGAATGGAGATGGCCCTCCTCAATTGAACCCCTTGAATTCCTATCTCTTGCTGGGTTCTGCCAGGCTGGGTTATGTGGAATTGGGGAAAGCATTTGCTTTTGAGGTGTGATGTGAGGGTGAGGGGAGGTAGGAGAAAAGAAATCTATTAAGGAGACTCACTCCACATATCATTTTTTTCTTAGAGCAGGGAATTAGGGATCCCTTTTCTCTTCTCTCAGTTCTCCCGCATTTGGAAGAAGCTGTATGAAAATCAATTGGGTGATTCTGAGGGATTTTCTTTTTTCAGAGAGTAAAATTGAAGAATGTGGGAAAGAACCCACGGCGCCAGCCATCTGATGGGTTCACTCATCTCTACAGGCTGAGATTGGTAGAGGGTGGTGATGGAAATGGAATTGGAGGGAGGCTGTCCTAACTGTGGGCTGGAAGAGTCTAGGCTTGGCTTAGGGGCTAGGAGCCCACCCTCACCTCCAACAAGTCAACTGACATTGTCTTAGTCTTCCCCCACCAGAGGAGCCCCTCGAAGCCTCAGATTACAGTTCAGAAAATGATAGTGAGGGAAGGGATTGGGGAGGGGGGGAAGAAACACCTTCATAGTCCACGAGACTACGAAGGTCACTTCTCAGTAGAGAGGAAGAGAAAGAAATTATCCGAGTGTTTTTTTCCCCACCTTCTTTCCAATCCAGAGAGAAATGGAAACCCTGCTCCCTTCTCCAGGAAGCAGGGCTGGCAAGCTAACAGTTAAATATTTTCGTTGTATTACATTTTTCCCTCCGCCGCCAGTAGAGGATCTCCTCCGCCTAGTAAATTAGTGTCAGGGACGCCAACGACTCCAGAAAGGTGCAGGGATCAAGCTTGAAAAAAATCTCCAAAATACCACACCCACACACCACCACAGACAGCCCCACAAGACTAGTGCTTCCTGTGCCTTACCTCTCAATCTTCGAGCCTCTGCCCCCTTCCCTGGCGGCCACGCTGCTACTGGCATTCCCTTCCCTTCCCCTCTGTCCTTTGCTCTCTTCTCCCCCACAGCCTTCCAAAAGTAGGTGGCGAGGTGGGGTGGTGGTGGTGGTGTTGATGATGGAAGGGGATTGGCTCCATACATCTCCGTCTCAGCAGGCTGGCCGTGACCGTGGCCTGCGGTAAGGCCCCCAGACTTTGGTCCTTTTCTTGTCCAGCTTTCAGGCTTCCACTAGGTTCGAACCCCCAGGAAGGTGGACTCCCAAATCTCCTTTTCCCTTCTCCTCCAATGGAAGGAGTAGATATCTCGACTTTTCTCCTTTCTTTTCGTGGGAAAGTTAGAGTAGGGGTGGAAGCTGACAACTGGATGAGAATGGGGAGTGAGATCAAGACCAGGGGAGACAACCCAAATTGCCCTCTGGCTAGTAAATGGCCAGTTACCCTGGAGTGTAGCCCGAATCAAGCGCGGCAAGAACTTACCTCTATGACTATCTTCGAGGCGGTGGGGGTGGGGTGCTGTTAGCATTACGAAGTTCTCTTTTCTCTTCACACCCCTCCCCAGCCCCAATTGGAAAGTTAAAGCCGGGGTAGCTGAGGAGGTTGGGGGAGGAAGGGCCCCGGCCAAAGGCTGAAGAATAGGGTGAAGACTTAGGGACAGTTTCTGTCCTCCTTTTATTGGTGTTATTAGCTTCCCTGTCTAGACTGAAGACGACACCTCCTCTATCTGTAAACAGAAACGGGCGGGCTCCCTGGTAGGGTGGGGGGGAGAGGAGGAGGGGATGGGAGAGAAGAGGGGGACGGCATGTCGGCCCTCCCCCTCTCTGGCCACCGGAAGATCAAGGCTTTCTCCCCTCCCCCCGCCCTCCTCCTCTCCATCACTCACCGCTCCCTGTGATGTCAAGGTCAGAAAGACCTAGTCACGGTCAAGGCTAAAAGAGGAAGAGACCTGGTTGGCTGCCTGTTCTTCCCCCCCCCCCCATCGACTCCTTCGCCTCTGAAGCCCCCAATCCTCCCTCCCAAGTGTCTCCAAGTGCCCAGATATGTGGTCAACAGACACATCTGTCTGAACTTTACTATTTGTGGTGAGGAGAGGGGGAGGAGCTCAGTACTAAACCAGGGGTGTGGGGTGGGGTCCTGGATAGTAATATTGGGGACCTGTCGCCTTTCTCTCCCCCATTTCCTCTTTCACAGAGCTTAGGGATAAATTTCACACAGGCCCTGACTCTTGGGCAGAGAGGACAGCCAGAGAGACAACAGGGAAAGGTTAAGAAGATAACCGGGAGCCTCGGACACAGGCTGTGCTCTGAACTGAATAGGCAGTGATGTCTTCCTTCCCCACTCATGAACCTGCCTTTACTTTAGCAGCAATAGATCAGCAAGATGATCAATGGAGAGAGTAGGGTGGAGGAGAAAGTGACGAAGAAGGGAACAAATTCATGGAAAATATCGTGGAATTGATCGGCTCAAGGTGTGTGCTCCTATTTCTCTTTGCAGATCTCTGTGTACTCTGCCCTAAATCCCGCATATTGCGGTGGAGTGAAGGATACCTAACTTTTCCAGGAATTCTCTTTTCCCTGTCCTGATATCCTTCTGTAGGAGGGCAATCATAGAGGATGAAGGATCTCAGAAATGGGGAGAGCAAAGATTAGAGACCACAGTTGAAAGCATCTAGAATTTGAAGAGTTAGAAATTTCCAAAATGGGATCCCAATCTTCTGGAAAGAAGAATTTCCCCTACCTTGATATTTTTATGTGACTACGCACATTACATTCTTTCATATACAATCAGGTGCTTACAGCTACACCCTCTGTAGACACTCAGGAACACTTACACCAAATATTCACTCCTCTATAGACATACAATTACACACAAAGGCTGTAGCACAAATTTGGGGACTATCTGGAGAGGGAAATGCACTAGTGGATATAATTTTGAAGAAAACATAAGGATTCATTCATACATTCACTCCAGGGACACGCATGTTTACCCAATATAATTACATGTCCACATGACACTCAAATATCAACCAAATTAAGAAAGAATATGATTTAGTGATACATCCTCTTAGACACATAACATTTATATGAATTTACACTTAGAAATATGTAAGTTATCCAACAATAACACCATACACATAACTGTTGCAGGAGGAGAGGCCTCTAAGACAAGTTACCGAGGAAGCAAAAGTGTTTTTCTAGTTCCCCTCACACCACGAAGATCCAAACAAACACATCTTTCCACAGTCATACACACAGTCACACATCTCCTTCCTAAATCACCCAAAGTACCTCTTGGGGGAGAAGGTATGGTGCAAAATCATCCAACTTAGGAGCCCAACAAGACTGTCACCTCCTACCCCCAACCCCACCCCATCACATTCCCACCAATACAAGCTTTTGGAGGGAATGCAGCCCCTCTGAATATCTACAAAATACCAAAGAACAAGCCTGTCTCTTCCAAACGAAAAGTCTTAACTTTGTGGTTTCCTTATTCCTCTGCAGGGGCCACAGATGGGCCCTGGATATACTTTTGTTTGATGGAGAGAAGGCTCCTTTACAGGAACTAGGGACTAGCCCTTTGACAGATTCCTCCATTTGCTGATTTACTTTTCTGTCCTCTCAAAAACCAGTCTACTTTCTTGATAAAGAAAATTTGAGCCCTCCCTGGAGTACTGGGGAGTTTTCCAGGGTTCAAGACTTCACAAGCCTCTCTCTTCAGCTCTCCAGTGGACTCAGTTACTCCTTTCCCCAACCATCTCCACTTTCAAAGCAGAACAAAGTGGTTTCTGGATGAAGTGGAAGGCCGAGGGGCACAGTATATTAGAGATAAAGTCCCTTCCCGGAGGAGCCGACTTCCAGCGCTGCAATTCCCCAGCCCATTTAGACTCAAGATGCTACTCGTCCTCTCCGAATCCCCCGGAAAGTTGACACTACTTAGACAACGCCGACTGAGTAAGAGGTGGGAAAAAGGAGCATGCTGGAGGAAAAGAGAAAAATAATTGCATTTGTTTTGGGGGTGTGCGGTTTGGCAGTGGGGGGAAAGAATCTTGACACCCCCAGGATAGGTTTATTTAAATGGAATTGGAAGAGGCTTGAGGCACCCGGCTATCTAGACAATCCTGTGGAGTCAGGAGAACTCCGATTTCCAACCCGTTGCCTCAGGTCTATTCTGCGTCTCAGGAGAAAAGAAAATATTATATATAAATAAAAATTGCCGCAATAAAGATTTAATCTGAGATAACATTGTTTTAGGCTATATTGCTTTTTAAAAGTCTCTTAACCTGACAACTTAACGATCTCATTAACTCCGCCAGATAGGGAGATAGGAACTGAACGAGACCAGAGAAACAAATTAGCGGCCACGTCTACACAGGCAAAGAGTAGTGGACTGATTAAGCCATTTGATCCCCCGATTCCTCTACCCCGCAAGATACTAAAGAAAAAAAAATGAGACAGATTTAACCAGCCTTTCGATTCTGAAGGAGTACAGTGGGTAGGATCCTTCACGGCTTTTGGTTCCACTTGGTGGAACTGGACAAGGGGATCTCGCATATCTTCCGGGGGAGTGTTCTCTGCACTTGTAGCCTTCAGCTCTGTTGATGAGTCAGACCCTGGTCCGCCTCCCTATCCTCCTAGGAGCTAGATTCAATTGACAGAAAAAAGCAGGTTGTAGAGATGGTGGTGGAGGAAATAGTTCAAGGCCTCAGTTCACTCTGATTGCCATCTGACAACCAGAATCCCGTATGAAACTTCTCCCTCACCCTGGAGAGGGACTCTATCCATACTAGTTTAGTTTTCCCACTTACATAGAAAGTGAAATGCCCTTTTCATATCTATTCACTTGACAATCTAAGTTCTCTGGGTTTTGTTTTTTGTTTTTTCATTTCACAGAGCCACCATATTATAATCAAACCCAATTCAATGCGTATCATGTCCCCATGATATCTTTTCCCCTGCTCTACTCTGATTTCCAATCTCAGATACCATGTCTAGATAGCCACAATAATCCAGATTATTCTTCAGAAAGGAAATCCAGGTTTAGGCCCTATTCAGTCAGATGTGCTGCCAGTTGGGTTCGGGTGAGACCAATTCCTCTGCTTTTGTACTGTGTAGATGCTGCAATGATGGGGGAGAGCCCTCAGTGGCATCAGTGGGACAGGACTTTTAAGGAATCTGAGAAATAAGGTCAAGGCCAAAAAAAAAAGATATTTTATTTTTAAAAACAGGTTTGTTGCTATTTTTTTTCTTTTTTGCATTCAATACATTGTCATTCGGACACCACAATAATATATACAGATACAAGACATTTAAAAAAAAAAAAAGAAAGAAAAAAAGAGATTTTTAGAGTGACATTTTCCAAAGAACACTGTTTTGTGAGGTGCTAGTGGAGGGTGGGAGAGAACTGGGAAAAAGCCTGGAATCCCAACAGCCCAGAGCTGATCATCATGGAAGGAACTATTAAGACACATCTACTTTGCCTCAGAAAGCAGGACTCTAACTGATTTTGCTTGAAGAATCCAGATCCTGGAGGAGGTCAAGGAAAGTGTTGGGGGCCAAAATAATTTGGATCAGAAATAGTTTTCTTGGTGTGGAAGCAGCCTGAGGTCTAGACAAGGGGGAAAGGAAACCTCTGGTATGTGAGGTTTTCTCCCGTTCACTTTGAAGTGAAATCTGTGGGTTTTTTCCCCCTTAAAATAAATGGATTCCTAGCCCCCTCCTCATTCTCAGTAAGAAATAAACACGTTAGCAGCTTGATTATCTTGGTGTCTTTCTTGGACTTCTAGTGAGGAGTGAGGAGAGGGAGGAGAGATGTGGTGGATATAGTCCAATACAGACTCAGGACAAGAGCCCTATGGGGTGATCCAGGACGGGGTCTTGACATCTGAAGGTCCTCCAGATTAGGACCTTTGTGGGAGCCACAAAAGAAGAACAAAGCCACAAGGGGTGGGGATTGAAGCTTGCGAAGGAACAATATAGTACAGAGATACAAAAGCCAGGTCCAGGTATTGGGTCTTGGACTCCCCCTACCCTCCCTCCCAGGCCAAAACATAGTTATTGTTAATATTAATATAACTTTTAAAATATACACACAACTTATTGGGATACCTTTCTAAACAATTGCCCAACAGGAAGTGTCGAAGATCCAAGGGAAAAGTTAGCCCTCTACATCCTACCTCACAAGCCTTCATTAGGAGGAGTTTATATTGCTCCCAGCCATACCGCGGGCAGAGTCAAAAATCCAGAATTCTACTGGAATGATACTAAACTTTATCTCTACTTTCCATATCTTTTTCTGGGGTCTGGAAGTGGTCAATGGGTGAGTGGCTGGGAAGGAAGACATAATGAGAAGGAGGACGTTGGAGGCTCAGCCTTCTTCCTGAAGGTTGTACCTACACTGCTCCCCAGTCACTGACTAGAATCTAGCCCCCCAAACCCTGAGGAGCCCAAATATTTCTGGATCCAAAGTTCTATTTTCCTCCTGGAACAGGAGTGGGATGGTGAAAGGGGCATGTGTTTATCCCCTCTCTGCACCCACTATCAAGGTCATTCTTTCTTTCCTTCCTTCCTTTCTTCCTTTTTTCCTTCCCTCTTTCCCTTCTTTCTCCACATTAATATTATTTATTAGTATTAATATTAAATAATCAATTCACCGGCGAAGTGTCCATCGGTGGGTTCCTTTTATGGTACAAAGCGGGATATAAATAGATGGGGAGGCACGGGGGGCTCAGGGCTCCAAGGTCAGGTAGAGTGGAGATGGGGTGCCTTAGCTTTGCTGACCACCTTCTTCTCTTTGACTCGGCGGTTTTGGAACCAGATGGTGACCTGTCGTTCTGAGAGGTTGGTAGTGGCTGAGATCCGCCGCCTCTTCTCTTTGGTAATGAACTTGCTGGCCGCATACTCCTTCTCGAGTTCCTTCAGCTGAACCTTGGTGTAGGGCACTCGCTTCTTTCGTCCCCTTCGGTAGCTGCTGACCTCAGGCTGCAGAGGGACTACGTCTGGGGAGAAACAGGGGAGAGAATCCATAAGATGACGCTAACACCCGGGGCCTACCTTCTGCCCGGTGGGAAGTGGGAGAAGTATAGGAGGCAGAAACTTGAGGATTGAGACAAAGCCCCTCCAAAGATGTTGCTCCTTCAGTGATTCAACAGGACTTTCCCCATTCCCAATTTTGGTTTCACTGATCTGGGTAATTTAGGCCCAGTGATCTGGACTTTCTCCTAGCCCAATGAACCTCAATTATCTGAATAATTCAAAGACCAGTCCCCAATTCACCTAGGTTTTTGCTATGTGTTTTAAATAAGTAATTTATCTCAAGTAGCTAGATAATTCATGTCCCATACCTGGCATATTTTTGCCTCATTCTGACAAATAAAACAAAAGAAGTCCTGTTGATGTTTTCTTTGATTTTGTGTAGGGGAAGGAGGACAAGGGAAAGGTAAAGAGGGGGAGGAGGAAAGGAAAAACTTCATTATTGCACTACCCCTTCTAGATGTGGCCTCCGTCCTCCTGCCAGGAAATCCTGACACAGTGATGGGGGAAATTCACTTTTGCATTCTCCTCCTGGTCTTTGATATTTCTTATTAAAACAAGTACAGTTAGTGAAAGAAACAAAGCATCCCCTTGAAGGGGAACACAATCATTCCCGTAAATGGTGGTTCATAAACTGGTCTTAGGTAAGAAAGTCTCAACTGTGGCATCTTATGGGAGGCTTTCTTTTAGTGGAAAGCTTCCCCGGACACAAGCATGCTCTCCCTGATCACCATGTGTCTTGAATGGCTTTCCTGTGGTTGGGTGAGTCAGAAGAAGCCCCCTACCCCAACCTGCTTGGTAAGACAGAGGAATAGTTCTTTCTTAATTTTTGCTT
This sequence comes from Potorous gilbertii, assembly GCA_028658325.1. Lineage (NCBI taxonomy): Eukaryota > Metazoa > Chordata > Mammalia > Diprotodontia > Potoroidae > Potorous > Potorous gilbertii. The sequence continues at coordinate 182,344,382 of CM053770.1, read as the reverse complement.
CTTCCTTCCCCTTTTTTAAGATGGAAACTTTGCTTCTAACTCCATACAGACCATCAAAGAGGCACTGGCTTCCTTATAGGCACCCCAACTCAATCTCCTTCTCTCTCTGTTTGGAAGACTGTCTTCCCTGCTACACGTACACACCTTTCCACTCCCCAATATTCCCTTTCTTCAGGCTCACAAAACCAGATCAAGGAAAAAAGGTAACTTTATCCTTCCTTCCCGCCACCCCAATTCCTATCCCTTCAACAGACTTCACAGACCTTCCTAAGAGAAATGGAAAATTGGGGCAATCATTCAGGTCCTCTAATCCTCCCCTCCCTCACAAACAATCCCCCCCCCCCAACAAATTTCCCTCATTTTTTTTTTTGCATTGAATTATGTGACTATTTCAGGACAAATTGTGTTGTGAAGTAGATAGGTCAGGAAGGAAAGGTACCTCCATTCTCTCTCCTGCCAATGTAGATATATCTCAGGAATGTAGGCGAAAGTTCTGCCAGGGAGAACAGGATAGGAAAAGGTCCACAGGAGAGCAGGCCCTTGCATTTCTCACCCACTACATCCCGACAGGTTCCCAGTCCCACAAACCCTCCTCTGCAATTACTTAAGGCCTTATGTATTGCAGGGACTAAATGGTTACTGTGGAGTAAGCATCCGAACGATTAAAGAAAACTAATCTCTGGAAAGAAAGAGAGGAGAGGAAAGTGAAGAGCAGAGCACCAAAAAGGCTCTGACTTGACAATCTACAGAACTCCAATTCCGGCACTAATATTGCTGAACTACTAGGAAAACATACACTCAACATCTTTTTCTCCCTGGATCTGTTAGCTTGCTGAATTACAAGAATTTTTTTCCTCCTTGAATAATCATACCCATTTTCAGATTCACAACGTTAGTATCACTATCTCTATGATCAGAGAAATAGGCATCGAAATCATCTGCGCATTGATATGTTGAGGAAGGGGGAGGGAGAGGTTTGTGTATGTAAATTAACTCGCAAATAATTGCAACAAACTTTCTACTTAGTTTGGAGCAGACATCCCTTTATGTGTTGGATCTATACTTTCAGAGAGTATATAACAGGAACATAATCCATCATTTTGTATATATTTTTCTAAAGAATCTGATGAAGGTGAGTTGGGTTTTTTTTTTTTTAACACAAATGCATTGTTTTAGTCTCCAGAGCAAACAGCCCACTTTCCCGCTTCCTGTAAAAGTTCCTTTTTCATTTCAACTGGGTTATTTAGAAAAAAGGATGAGTGTACAGACGGAGAGATGAAGAACTTCTGGCACGGGAGACCCAGAGTTGTGTCCTCTCGGCACAGAGCAGAAAGTCGGCAAACCTGGCGGCGCTCCAGTTAATCCGAAGACCAAGCCAAAGTATTCATGCACTCCTCCAAAATCCACTTGCCAGCCTGAACTACTCGGTTTGCGGATCAAATGAGAATGAGAAAATTCTCCAGTCTTCACTGGATTCGATGCTAAAGACAAAACTGTCCATATCTTTGTGTACCCCCATCCCACACCTCCAACATTCTCAGTTCACCAAAACACAGTATAGCCCCGGCCACATGTGTCTGACTCTGGTCATGTTTTGCCCCTGTTCCCACATTCTCAGTGGCATCAGGACCTTGGTGTCTAAAGACTGAAGTATTTGTCAGGGGGATCTTTCTCAAGTACATCCGGGAGCCCAGCATGTCCACTTTCCTTCTATCTCTCCTCCTTTTTCTCCCCTTGCATCTTCTCTTTCCCGATTCTCCTCCTCTCTTTGCTTTTTTCTTTTTCACATCTCCCCCTTTTCCTCTTTTTTTCTGCTCCTTCTCTCTCTTCCCCTCCCCTAATTTTTTCCACCTCCTTCCTCTCTTCCTTTCCCTCTCCTCTCTTGCTCCTCTTTCCCTCTGGATTTCTCAGCAAACGTTGCCTTTCTACACTTGCACTGAAAATGAAATGTGGAAGAAAGGAAGGATCAGAGTAGAGAATTTTTTTTTAAACCACTCGGAAATGGTGCCTCCCTCCCCCAATTATTTGTCTTTTTCTAACTAATCATCTACTGTTCTCTACCTTATTCTACATATGGAGATCAAAGATCAAATCTCATTCAATCAGAGATACAGAAGAGAGACAGTCATGTATATACCTGTGTGTAGGCTAAGCAACACTCTCGATGAGTAACCTTTCAATCCTGGTCCTTCTAAAGGATGTTAAAAGTCTAAAGACATGGGCAAAAAGATGGAGACACATTTTAAGATAAAAACATATCTGAATTTAATCTACTTTATGCCTCTGCACTAATTCACTATATCCATATGTAGAAAAGTGCACAACACACGCACATGTCAATATATACATACATGTATACACAAATACATGCACACATATGTGTGTATATATCGACATGTGTGCATATAATATATACTTATGTAGCTGCTCAGACATTGAATTTTACTTGACATTTAGTAAATCTTCCAGGACTGTCTTAATTAAGTTCACTTTTAAAAAAATTATTATTTTAAAACTCTATTAGTTTTCTCTAGAAGACTAGGCTAAGAGATAACTTTTTGGAAGGAAGAAATATTTCAGAGCTTTTCATCTGCACAGAAATTACTTAGTCTCCGTCTACATCCCCCTAGGCCTCTTAGTCCCTCTAAGCTGTCTCTAATTCCTTTGCCTTACCATTTCCTATTCTCTGTCTGCTGTCCAGCCCTTGGGAGAGGGTGGCACAGTGCCCCTTACTATGGCTTGTTCCTAGAGAGCTCAAGGAGTTCCCCCTCTCTCCCTTCCTTGTTGGGAGTTGATTTCCAAAAAAGCTGCATTTGACTAGATGATGGAAGGATCAGGAGCTCTAGATGGAGAATTATTGGGATACACATCCAAAAGTATGTATGTGTTTAACTTAGGACTATGGCCTTAGAAATTGATGTTGCGTGTAGCCTGTCCAGCAGGACTCCTCTATGCTATAATAGAACTCAAAATGAGATTTATTTGGTGTGGTCCATTGTGTGCAGTTCCATTTATGTTTCTACAATATCGAGCTCATTTTCTTCTTCCAATCCCCTATACCGAGGATCCTCGGGCCCAACCCTAGAACGGATTTATAGTCTTTATTCTGTACCCCTAGCACAGGCGATCATAGGCAGCGATCTCAAAGGGAGAGTGGTTATAGTCTGCTCTGGGATAACGCCCCCCCCCCAATCCCTAACCCCCAGGGTCTTCAAGGGTATGTAATGGTCCTGTAGCTTTCTCATGCTGGTCTGTTCGACTTCTCTTTCTTGGTACAGGAGAAGCTAAGAGGATGAAGGAAGACATCCAAACGAAGATAGGTTTTCATTCGACTCTAGAGGTTCCCAGCTCTGCCTTTCACTCTTTACATTAAGGCTGAATCTCCTCTATTTGGAGACACCCCCAAACCTCAATCTCTCCACTCCAATTTTCTTTCTTTGTGGTGAGGGATAGGTACTACCGAATGATTCCCTCCTATAGAAGCATTGTTTTTGGTCTGCCCCAGGTAGAAAATGAAATCACCCCAAAATACAGCGAAGGAGATGACAGAAAACCCACGTTTCTCCATCTCCTCTCCTTCCCATACATACACAGACACACTATTTTTGTCTATCCACCCACCTCACCCCCTAGCCTAAGCATCTGTTCTTCTAGTTCCTTCTAGTTATCATCGATGCCTCTCGGTGCTGTGGGTATCCTCCCCAAAACTCTCTCCATATTTCTTATGATGAAGGTGTCCAGGGACGCTACCCTTGTTTTTGTTACTGTTTTGAGGGGAGAAAGTTAACCAGATTTGAGCTCCAAAAATTAGAAAAGGGACTAATCTCTCTGACAATCAAGGCTGTTATAGTTACACGACTCCCATGAACCACGATAATTAAGCAAAAATAAAATAAAGTCCTGTGGCTAAAATGTACCCAAACCATCTGACTAATTCAGGGTCTTTAAAGAACCTGAGTTGCGCCTGAAATACCTGACCAATTCGACTGGAGGAGCACGTTTTAAAACCCTTCATTCCGTTTTCTTTTTTTGTTTGTTGTTTGTTTTGGGTTTTGGCTTTATAAATTAGGCCAATTGTATGTCTGGGCCTGGAAGTGTGAAGGACGCCGGAGCCGGTACTCCGCTTCCAGCGCCCAGGGAGCCAGGCGCTCGGGCGCCTACTATTGCTTCATTTTCGGCGGGGCAGCTCAAGGGAACGTGTCGGAGCAGATTTCCTTCAGCGGCGCATTCCTCAACCCAGCTCGCCCGGCCGGCTCCCTCAGCAGCCGGGCGCGCCGGGGCCCAGACAGCGGGGGTGGCTGGGGCGCGGAGCCCCAGGGTGTGTGTGGAGGGGGGGTTGGGGAGGTGGGAGGCGGGAAATGGCGATGAGGATGGGATTGTGTCACTCAAGAAAAAGCCCCTTACCTGGAAAAGGAGACTTCCAAAGGTGGGCTGACTGCGACTGCTCCTTGGAGCAATACACCTGACTGTCCCAGCCGTTGGAGAGCGCCCAATGCTGGTAACCCTCGACGGGGATGAGGGCGTCGTGGCGGGGCTCGGGGTGCCCGCTGATGCCCGGTACCACGGACACGTCCAAGTAGCCAGGCATCGCTTGGTAGGAGCTGGCAAAGCTGGGATAAAAGGCGAACTCCTTGGCCCTGGAGGATAAATCGTCGCCCGGCAAGGCCCCCGACGGCTCGGGATATTTGTCCCCGGGGTGGTAGGCGCAGGGCTTCTGCTGCAAGTTCACGTTGTGGGACAGGCGGCAGCCGTAGTAGCTACCCCCGAACGGGTAGCCGTAGCCTAGGGTAGCGCTGGAAGAGGTTGGGGGCGCCGGCGGCGGGGGGCATTGGCGGGCGGCCTCTGGGGCGGGGATGTCCGTGTAGACGGCGCCCTGTGGGGCGCCCAGGGGAGCCGGGGGCCGGCCCAGAACCGGGTGGGTGAGTAGGTCCCGGCAGTGGCTGGAGGGGCAGCTGCCGCCCAGTCCGTCCATGATCGGGGCTTTGCCGGGGCTGGCTCCGCTGCAGCTTCCCCCCCCTCCGCCGCCGCCGCCGCCTCCTCCACAGCCGCCGCCGCCTCCGCCTCCCTCGCCTCCTCCGCCGCCGGCGCCGCCTCCTCCTCCGCTGCTCTCGGCCGAACTGTCCTCATAGACGTACATAAGGCTCTCCGGCCAGCGCGGGTGCAGGAGCAGCGAAGTCGTCATGACATGATCTGCTCGAGCTTTTTAAAAACTCCACTTGCCACAGGGAGAGAGCGAGGGGAGAGAGCGAGGGAGACACCTCGCTCCCCTTTTTCCCCCTCCCCCCTCCTCTCTCCTCCCTCCTCCCTCCTCCCCCTCCTCCTCCTCTCCTCCCTCCTGCCCCCCCCATGCTCCCTCACTAGACCGGGGCGCATGCGCCTCACCCTCTTTACCCGCTTCATTAAGAAATACGCTGGCACGAAATGACTCCCCTTCCCCTCCCTGCCTCCTACCACGTGACTTCGTCCTTGCACGTGACGCCCAGTCCCGGTCTCCTGGGTTCTCCGCCTCATTGGAGGGAGGGGCGGGGGAAAGGTACAGCTCGGTGTTGATTGGCTTGCAGAATGGGGGAGGTGGGGAGATTTAAAGAACAAGGGCTACGCCCTTTTAGAGGGTCTGAAATAGGGAGGGGGACCATGGGGGGCGAAGGGGGACCATGGGTGGCAGAGGGGGAGCGAGCACGACTCTAAAGGGAAGGAGGGGCTGGTTTCCGTGGCTCCCCCAGGGGAACCCAAGAATGGGGGGGTGTAAGTATGGGAGACTATTTACACCTCCCTTCTTCCATTTCCCTCCACCGCCCCACCCCCCTTTCCCGGTAAATGGAGGCTACGGAGACTGCAGAAATCACGGATTAGGTGTCGGGGTATGTGGGAGAAAAGGGAATTTTTAAAATTGGTCAAACAGAATAAAAGAGTGGAGTGATGGTGTGTGTGTGTGTGTGTGTGTGTGTGTGTGTGTGTGTGTGTGTGTGTAAGAGGTAGCATTTCTGCTTCCAGCCAAGCAGAGGTAGCTCCCCTGTAGCTCCCAGCTGGAAGGAGTCAGACTCTGATGCGAGAGGCTTTGATGATAGAGCTATTTCCATTACAGACCATCTCCCCGAGTCTCTTGAAGCCGAACCTCTCAGTCTTACGAGGCCGCCCTAGGGAGAGGAGATCATTCTTCTGGCCCCTGCTCATCGCTTGCCTCCTGTCCAGGCTTCTAAAAGCCAAGAGGAGGGGGTCCCGGGGAGAAAGGGATTAGAGTCCCCTAAACTGCACCCGGCCCCCCTCCACACCATTTCCGAAAAAAAGTCATAGTGATTCTAGGAGTGAAAAAATAAAAGAGAAAGGGGGACGGGGCAGAAAGGCTAGAAATGGGGATGATTTAAGGGCAATGGAAATAAGAGAATTAGAAATGGAGTTTAAAATAGGAGGGAAAATAAACGGGGATGCAGAAATGGAGATGAGAGGTAATAGTTGGTGATAGAAATATCATGGTACAAGTCAAAATTAGGCTTTTGTTCGGGTATGCTCGCACCGAAGAGATGAGAAGAAATAGAATGGGAGAACGACATAATAGGTCTTTGCCTTACTTCTTTCACGTTCTTTTTTGTCTAGTGCTCTGGCATTAACCTCAATCTGTCGGCTCTACTGCTTAGCTCCCAGGAGCCAAATGCCTCCCATCTTAACCTCTCCTTTTTCCTTTCCCTCTCTCCAGGGGTGCTCAAGACCCCTTCCGAGGGTCTGACCACCCCCTGGTGGAAGTGCTGAGTGGGGGACAGAACAGTAGGCGGGTGCCAAGCTTGGGTCGGCGGCGCCGAGGAGCCTGGAAGGGCGTGCTCTGGTTGAGAAGGGAAGCCGGCAGGGATGGCTAAATTTCCTGCTCGGAAGCATATCGGTGTCAAAATTTTTAGAGGGCAGAATAGGAGAAGGCAATGGATGATGGCACCTTCAAATTCAACCACCATCACATTTCTAGGAAAAGAATGACCACGAGAAAACATTGGGATTTTATTTTTAAGAAAAAAAATCTATCTTCTCACTTAAAGTGTGTATGGGGGGGCGGGATGCCTCAAAGCTTAGTAACTGGGGTTTTTCAGTCTGGGTCCGACTCGATCCCAGTCTCCTCCCCTCTCATGAAACCCTCGGGTACCCAGAGTCTCTCCGAGAGCTGCTTCCCCATATTGGACAGTGCTGCTTCTCCTCCTGGGTGTCCCAAGCTAATCTGTGAAGAACCGAAATAGGAATGCAAAGGGGAAAAATCAAGGGCCTGGGGAATATGGGCAATAGCTTCTCCTGTTCAATCTTCGCGGTCTCGTTTCTTCTCTTCCTCCCTCCCCGGCCCTCAGTCCTCAGTCCCAGGGCATGTGCTTTTTAAACTCTGGGTCCGCAGCCATCGAGGAATGGGAGAAGAAGTGGTCCAGAGGTTTTCATTTTCAGGTTCCCAACTCCTGCTGAAGACTAAAGGAATCTTTCAGCCGCTGCTCCTTCCGCCGTAACTACTAAGTGGCTTATTCGGGGCCCTGAAGGAGAGGAGGGTTAATTTGGCCTAGAAAGTGTGGTGTGGTGGAGGTGGTGGTGGTGGTGATGGTGTGTACGTGTGTATATGTGTCGTCCTGTGGGGTCTTCTTCAGCAGAAACTTTTAAATATCATCTTTATCTTTGGGAGATGTCCTCTCTGAGACGACAGCGGCTATGTAGAAGCTGACCAGTAAAAGAAAAATAAATTATGTTGGGGGTGGTGTGGGGAACAGGGGATCCAGAGAGATTCAGAGAGAATTGGTTGGAGAGAACGATAGCAAAAGGAAGGCAGACAGGGAAGTTGGATTGAGAAAAAAACTGGGTTTGCTTCCTTCAGGGAATTGTCCGGCCCCAAACAGCCAGAGTCCAAGGTCAAGGTAAAATCCATGTAGGTCTAGACAGAGACCTGTGACCTTCGCTTCCAGGGTCTTCTTGGAGAGCAGAGCTGCCTTTTCTGTGAGCCTCGGAGGAGCACAGTTTAACCTCCATCTGGGGGTGGGGGACAAAACGACCCTTCCCCTCCAACTTCCACCTTCCTTCTTTTCCTTCCTAGTGCTGAGACACCCAGTTCCTTGACTCTGTGGGCCAGAAGGAACAAAGGACCCTAACTCTAAACTAATCCATGCGCTCCTAGCTCGTCCTTGACTTTCAGATCTAGGGACCCTGGCCCGAGCTGACTTGTGTCAATAGGACACCAAGGTCGAACCAGAGCCTTGCTGGGAGTCTAGGTTCGCTAGATCTCCATAACTCTTTAGGGGTTTCCTGAAGCAAACGCATCCATTTACCCAACGGGGCTCCTGGGTCAGCACACTGGAAGACTCCTAGAGCAAGGTAGCCCTGCAATAAATAAAATTAATAGTATGTTCTTTTCTAGGTTTATGTGAGGACATTAACTATTCCTATTGCAATGAGATATAGATTTAATTAAGTCGGGCATTTTACTATTCCGTTTATTAGGGACACGGTGCCGACCGAAATTTAGCAGCGAGAGGTAGGAAAAGGGAGAGAGGCAAAACGTTCTCGTTCTCCCGGAAGACAGAGTGAAGAACTAGGCCCACCGCTTGGGGAGATCCAGGGGACACAGAAGGGAATTGGGAACAAGTCTGCTTTATCTGGACCGGTTGCCCCAGACCCAGAGGCTACCCTCAGCTCTCCCGCTTCAAAAAGCCCTAACTTGTTGGCCCTGGGAAGAGCGGAGTGAAAAAAGAATCAGTCCCACAGAGCTAGTATCGGAGGAAATTTTCTAGTGTTAATTAACTGGAAAGCGTCCGACTCTTCCTTCCGCCACACTCCCCAAACCCCAGTTTCAAAATGTGGCGTTCATTGAGATTAAAAAAAAAAAAAGTAAAAAACTCCAGGAAGGGGGGTGGGGTGGAAAGGACCATTAGGGACATAGTAATTACACCTCAACTTTTTCAAAAACCTAGAGTCACGGAAACAGACACCCTCCCTCCCCTCCCCCCTCCCCCCAGCCTAGTTCAAACTCAGCTTAGCCTAGTCCAACCTGCGTAGTTTAGCGGATCTGGGCTAAACTTCGGGGCAGTCCTCTCTATTCATTAATTGAATTTTAAAATTTGTAATAAAGAGGAGAAAAGGGAGTAAGGTGGGTCCTTATCCTCTACAGTTCATCATTCACTGCAGGGTCTGCAGAAATGGAGAAGACTTGATAGCATGAAAGGAGAAAAAGGAAGTTCAAATAAATGTCATTCCCCCTCACACTGTCTAGATATCCTTCCAATCTCTCTCCCGAAAGAGATCTGATTCTGGTCTCCTCGCCTCAGCTGCCTTTTCAAAGGATGATTTGCTGAGGGGGTTGAAATAACTGGAGGGTCCCGGGAAATATCTTTCCCGCCTCCTTCCCTCATCTCCTAGTGCCTGGAGATCCTGAGTTTTCAGTTGCGAATTGACTCTGAAATTCCTCACCACATGAAGAGGAGATTCAATTTGCCATCTAACTGCAAACGCCTGTGTTTGTGTGTCCGTGTATTGTGAAGTTTGCGTAGGCTATTTGGAATGTTCCAGTGAAGCCCTGTGCCACACGTATATGTTCAAAATCATCGAAAAGTAAACCTTATGTACACCCCTCCCCTCCGCTCCTAATCGTGTCTCTATATACACATCTTTTATGTGAAAATATAGATCTTGAGGGTATGTGTGGAAGTTTGTGGATGTCATATATGCTCAGTTATGGGTATTTACACAAGGCCTGCTTCTTAAGGTGTACATATTTTCCCCCAGGGAAGTACTAAGAAGATAAAGAGTTAGGGTTAGGGTTAGGGTTAGGGTTAGACCACATCTTTGCAAGTTTACAATAGAAATTCTAGGCAGACCCCAGTAGAGACCAGAACTTGGTCATTACTCTAAGATAGGGGCAGCTCATCTCTGTTGCAGGGACCCAGGCATGTCTGATGTTGTGCTGTGCTTTTGTGATTCTGTCTGTAACTCAGGAACATGGAGACCAGGATCTGACTCACACCATTCACTTGGAATAATTGTGGGTATTGAGTACTTTATTCCCTCTACCCATACCCTTCTCTGGAGATTCGACATTAGTGGGTTCTTTTTCCTTTATCTATGGAACAAGAGGCTTTATTGGGGGGAGACAGAAAATCTGGAAAGATCTTTTTCGACTAGGGTTTGTACTGATCAGAATCCTAGCTGTAGGGGGAGAAGAAGGGAGTTTGCATAAAAAGCTAACTGGGTTTGAACAATATCTCTGGGAAGAAAAGGACATTTCAGTTACAACATAGACCTGAGTGGGGAGCGAGCAAAAAATAATTGAGAGGAAAAAACTGTCCTTTGTTGATTTCCTTCATAGATTTCCCTATCCCTCACACCTCACCTACAGATAAGATGTTGAAATTTGGGGTAGGGAGCAGAAGAAAAGAAAGATGCTAGTAGGTTAGAAAGGGCTAATAGGTCCATTTAGTAGAGCTCAAAGGGACAAGGCTGGGGCTCTTACCGTCCCCATCTCTTCCGTTCTTAATTCCCCAGGGCTCAGTGAGATCTGGGGGCGGCCTATAGATCGTGTTGACGAAGACGCAGGCTCCTCCATCTCCCTGCTACCTCTAGTGACTTTGATCTTTCCACCCCCATAGTCCGTCCCTCAGAGAAAACCCCAGCCTATCTTCCCAGTCTGAGAACTCACCTCTGAGACATCTTCCTCTAGCTCGGGCTCCTTTCATCCCAATTCATTTCAGTTCCTGTCTGCCAGCCAAGACTAAAGTGGTGGCTGGTTGGGCAACTGGGATTACCAAGGACCTCAGTTTGCCTCTTGTTCTGGGATTCCCTCTCTTTTAGAACTGTCTCCTCTCCTCCACATCCCTCTCCAAGCTCTGGAGATCTCCCTTCATGCAATCCCTTCATTTTTTGAAGGTCCAAAAACTAATAGATTAAAGTTAAGGTTGATTGGCTTAAGTCGAAGCACTTTCCCTCACCTCAATTTCTCCTCCTCATCTGTAAGGATTGAGCTGGCCTTTTGAGTTGACTCCTTATTCATTCCTTTACTTAAACTTTTCTTCCAAACTTTGGTCAACTTCTGTCTCCTCAATGCCTATCACCCAGAGTGCCACCAGATGCAAAATCACAGGAATTGCCGAATCTGACTTGGGCCTTAAGTTGTTGCTCACAAGAAGATCCAATTACTCTCCAGCAGCTATCCTCAATCGCTTCCCCAGTCCCCAAAGCCAGTTCTCTTTCTTTCCCAACTCCCAACTCATTCTTTTATCCCCCTCCTTTCCTGGGCTTCTAACCCCCTTCCCTCAAACCTTTTCATATCCTTTATCCCTATTCCCCCCCGCCTTTTCCAACCTCCCGAGAGGTCTTTTATCTTCTACCCCTTTCTCCCTATTTCTTAACTTTCCTCCCCACCCCTCCCCTTTTTAGCTCTCACCCCCTCCCATCCCTCCTTCCCTTTTGCATCTCCATGGGTCAATTTCACCCCCAAAATTGACAAAAGAATTCGAAGGAAGTAAACCTAGAGCTGACATTAACAAAATCACTCTCCTTTTCTACGTCAGTCCCTCCCCCCCCCCCCACCTTTCTTCTGATGCGGGAGAGTGGCTTCTGTCCCCTCCACCCTCCCCAAAACACCTCCCCTGCTTAGGAAGTCCTTTAAAGACAGACAAATAAAATCCCCCCTTGGTTTTAGGGCCTGTCTGAAAGAGAAGTCCAAGTTCATTTTCAAGTTAGACAGGGGAGCTGAGGGGGGTTGGGGAAGAGGTTGGAAGAGAGTGTGTGTTGGGGGGGAGGATTTGGCTCCTTCATCTAAGACCTAACAAAGCGAAGGCCCCTTTTGGTCAGAAAGTCAACAAACCGAATAGCTGGAAAAGGTATTTATCACTTTCCATCATTTCTTCCTCCATCTATTTTAGTTTGTGGTTGGGGCTCTGTAAGAAAAGGCTTACTTTCTCCCCCTCCTTTTGGGAGGTGTTTTAAGAATTTTTTTAGAGAAATCTGGGAAATTATTTTTTAAATTGGGTTGGAAAAGGGAAGGGGGCTGTGGCATCTCACAGGACCAAAGAGGGTTCTGAATACTTCCACAAAAATCCTGTCATCCCCCCAAAAAAAGAAAAGAAAAAAATGGAGAAGGGCGGGAAATTTAAATCTAACTAGGCCAGGGAGAGGGTGCAAGAATCTCTTTAGAGTTTCTTCAAAGACTCTAGCCAGAACTGGACAGGTCTTATAGAAGTAGATGAAAGAGGTTTGAACCCTTGTGTCAGAGAGTGGGAGACTAAGTTGGTTGGGGGGGGGGCTGTAGAAGGAAAAGAAAAAAGGGTGTTAAGTGAGGCACAGTCTCCTGTTTTTCCAGAATCACTCCGAAACTGCACTCGCAGTTACTGTTTCCCAGCTCTGGCCACAGACACCAAATCAAATTAGAAATATTTTTGGAATTTCAACTAAGTCCAGACTGGGGTGGGGAGGGGAAGAAAGGGAGAGGAAAGGACTCCAAAAATCCTCTTCCTCCCCCACCCCAAATCTTGCAGTAAATAGAAGAGAGTTTTTCTCATTTCCATTCCTATTCCCTTCCAGAAAATAGGGAAAAGAAGGCACAAGACACAAACGAAGATGAAAAACAAAATCCATTTAGATTAGACAGATGAAAAGACAGCAACTGTAGAGTCCTGAAGCCTAACTCTGGAGTTCTCTGGCCCAGAATATGGGTATGAGACCTGGGATGTATTTTCTGTGGGTGTTTATTTTAATTAAATTTCTTTAAAGAAATAAAACTCTGCAGCTTAGCTCTGTGGAGGCAGACGATGATCCTTGGTGCTTCTGGTCTAGCATGAGATATAGTTTAAAGTCCTATACTGTACTCACTCACTAACACCATCAGCACCACACTCCCACCAATCCCTCTCTCCCTGCCACCCATGTTTTATCCCTCCAGGAGGGATTTCTCCTTTGCACTCTGGAAGCCCCTATGCAGTGCAACTCTCTCTCTCTCCTCTCTCTCTCTTTCCATATACATATACATATACATATAAATGTGTGTATACATACACACACATATACATACATACATATACATATATATACATATATATATATACATACTGAGAAGTCAAAAGTAGGGGAATCAATCCCCTCTTTTCCCCTCCAGTCAGACCCACTGTTCCCACTCAGTGGAAGAAAATCCTAATTTGAGAAAAGAAAAGGGAACTAGCTTAATTTAGGGATCAATTGTTCTGAAATCTGGTGCCATAGAATGTTAACTGGACTATGTCTGACTGGCCATTTTCATAGGATCGTCCTTGGGATGGCACTTAAATGAGTACGTTTGGTTCATGGGCTGTATCCGATGCAATGCCTGTTAGGGCATGTTCATTTGAACTTACATGTTAGGTAGGGTTCAGGGAGAGAGGAGTAGGGGAGGACCTGGGATAATGAATGAGAAGAAAATGGGTGTACAACCTGAAACATTGGGGGCACATGTACTTGTGGAAACCTGCCAATAGTTCCCTCCTTCCTGGGGTGCCCATCTGCCCTGCTAGGACTGGGGAGAAGGTGCAATTAATCTCCATCAGAAGCCACCAAGATAGCAGAACTTGTTGCTTAGACATTCGAAAAGTTCTTTATGTGCTATTTAAAATCTCATTTTAACTACTTACCTTTCCCTCGAAAATAGAATTGATATCTTTCTGTATATCCATCACACCTATAGGTAGCTACAGCATGCATATATACAATTTGTGCCACTGTTGAGAGACTTTAAAACAATGTTGACGGTGTGAAAGTGTTTTGTAATATCTTAAAGGACAGTGAGTGTTAAATTACTCCATGTACACAAATACAGCCTTCTGGATTTATCAGTATTTTCTTATTTTCTTCAAATACAAAGCATATATGATAGATTTTAGACGTGTGGTGTAGGTCCAGTGCCCTGGCTAGGGAGAAAGAAAGAAAGACGTGGATTGATACAGAGATAACTTCTCATGTATCTTTACACAGGTTTTCTCTAACGGAGTTAACAGGAAGGGCTATGAATAAATAGAAAGGAGATATTTATCTCAGGTAAATTAGAGAAAAAAGCTATGGACATGTTCAGAGAGAGGTTTTATAGCATGTCACAGGTTCAGTCAATTCCAAATTCATTAATATACAGATCGCAGGGTTTTGTGCGTGCTTGAGTTTCGGGTTTCCCCCCCCCCAGGTCTCAGTGAAATTGACTCCCTCTTTTATTCCTTACAACTTCTTTTGACTGGTGGAGGTTTTGGTTTGTATTTTTTTCTGGCCAAATCCTTCCTTAGGTTTTCTTTTCTCTCCATCTCCTAGGGACGAGTTGGCCATGAATAGCTGCTGGCAGGAGCCAGGAAACTGATTCTCCAGGTCCTCCTCACCTTAACTTTACCGTATCTTGACTCCAGATGTCATGGCGCGAGCGAGCTCTCTCCTTTTTAACGAACTGACTTTAGGCTTTCCGGTCAGTTCAGTCATTTTGAAAAAAGTCCAGGCTTGGCCATGGACATACACAACTGTAAATGGTCCCGACGGTGGTAGCGAAATGCTTTTCTCAAGCTACTGAAGCTTCTGGAACCCCCACCTGAAAAAGTGGCCAGCAGTTTGTGTGTCCTCTTGTAATGGTAGATTTTTCCTTGTCATGAGAGTGGCCTTGGATATTGACTTGAAGTAGAAATATTGTCTTTTTAGGGTAAGGGAGGGAACTCTATGCACAGTTGGGAGACTGGGCAGAATGTGCCTGTGTAAGAAGATCTGTAAATAGTTAAGTGTACGTGTATATGTATGTGGGTGATTATGTGGGAAGGGGGTACGGATCTCTGTGTACATAGGTGGGTATATTTGCTCATGCCTTTGGAGTCCTATAAGTAGATATGTGGGAGTGTACGGACCTTGAACAACATGTTTCCGGAACTAAGTTGATAACACTTATTTTCACATGATTATAGATATCCAAGTGCGTACACTTTGTATATGCGTATGTGTGCCTTCAAGCATCGTGGCTGCATGGGAACCTGTACAATGCTTTGTAATTTCATATATGCAGAGAGAGGTATAACAGTATGTCATAGTTCGGTTTGTATGGACACGTATATATTAGGGTCCCCTTAGGTATATTTATTTGTTGGGTGGGATTTCTGTAATTAGGTAGTTAGGGGATATGCATTTACTGTGTGTGCCTAGTTCTGGTTGTGTATGAACAGGGATACTTTTAAATTAGGTGACCATAGAGATTACTACATGTACTTACTGCAGGGATCAATACACACATGAATGGATATATGTACTCGGAATCACATTGTTGGAGACCAAAAGGGAAGTTTAAGGTAGTTTTTGGTGCTAACGACCTTCTAGATCTTCCTAATGAGAGGAAAATTTCTTCCCCTTCCCCCCACCCTCACCCCACCCCCCCTTCAGCCGCTAATCTGAGACAGCTCAAGAGAAAGATGAATTCCAAGATAGGAAGAAATTCAGGCAGACCAAGCTTATAGAAAGCGAAAATCGGTGATAGCCAGAATATTATCAGGTGGAGAGAAAAGGGAGGGCATCTATTTACATATTTATCTGTTTATCTGCTTATTTTGGGAGGGGTCAGGATTTGAGGGGAACTAAGAGAAGAAGACTGAACACAAGCAGAGGGAAATTGCGGCCAAATGTCATTTCAGGAATGGAAGTTTTAAAGCCTCCTGACGGCCTATACACTAACCTAGGAACCTGAATTTTTCAGACAAGTCACATTTCAATACCTACATATTATGATTGTCATGGTGATGGTGAGGTTCTTCTTCCCCTCTTTTTTGGATAGGATTCGGATAGAAATGGCCAGAGGCTAAGTCGCTATCCTGCTATTATTTTTGTATATTTAATACGCTACAAATTACTGCTCAAGGAGATTAAATAATTACTTTTTGTAACTGAATAAAAGTATCGGGATGTAAGGTTATTTTCTTTAGACCCACTGAAAACACCTTCCGGGAGACAATTCCAGACAGGACGAGGAAGATTGTTTGCTCCCATGTGATTTTAATTTCTTCCACTAGGTCTTTATATTCTGAAAGCTTTTCATTCCATGAGATTGGAGATTATGAATTTGTTTGGGATGAGAAAATATATATATATATATATATTTTAAAAGTCCTTCAATATTTGTGGATCAGTGTTATGTCCAGGTGATTGCGGGCAACAATTCTGTCTATAATTGATGCTCCCATTCCAGGTCAGTTTATTTGTTGACTTCTCAAGGATGCTTGCAAGTTATTACTTGCCATTTGTTGTATCTTACGTTCATATTAAGTGGCAGTAGGAGATGGCTAGGTGCAATGGCTAAGAACATTCTGCTACCGACTTGTGTGTGCGTAGATTAAGTACATTAATGCTCCGGCTGCACTCTTTCTGCACAGTTGCCCCTACCTTCGCGTTTCCCTTCAGAAAGCTCTGCTCTTGAACTCTTCTCTCCCATACGGAGATAGAGAGTAGCGTTAATTCTCTGAACCCAATTTATTTTTGACAGAAGTTTCCCTTAAAGAGACCAGTCCTAGAAAGAAGAGGGAAACACAGACCTCTCTGAACAATTGACCAGACTTCTTTCCCTTCCCCTCTGTGGGTGCCCTTGACTTGTCCCAGTCTAGTTCAGATCATTCTGCGAGTTTGCTAATTGCTCTGTACTGGGACAAAGGAGATTGCGGTGCCACTTGCTTCGGCCACGACCCTGGCACGAGCAGAAAAAGGAGAAGATTCTAATATCTCATACAATTATCTAAAAGGCGAAGGGGTGCGAGGACTCCTGTAGGGGCCAGATACCCCTGACAGCCCCGGGGTGGAAACTCTGTACCAGTCTCTCCCCGTCAAGATGCAGTTGCCCCACTACGGCCTTGGCTGCACCGACGGGAAACAAAGTTAGTCTTCATCTCTTGTAGTGGCTAGGATATACACCAAGAAGACAGATTCCCTGTCGACCCAGAGGAAGACAAGCAGAAGCATCAACCGACATGCTTTAGTTACCTTTATTCAGATCTCTGAGAATTCTCCTTAGAAAAATAGGAATTTATGCACCCATGGAAGCACACTACCATTTTCCATCAAGAAAAGCTGCACCCGGCAAACCGTCTCCTTACCCAAGACAAACAGCGATGGAGTAATTCTCTTCCCCACCCCAAATACCCCTACATCCGTGACACTAGCCGAAGAAAAAAGCAGGTTTTGCCTGTATTATCTCAGTGAGGGGAAATGAAGGGGATAGGATGGTTTGGCCTTATTTCTCCAGATAACTGCGTGGCCGAGGACATTTTTTTTCTTTTTCTTTTCTTTTTTCTTTTTTTTTTACTTCTGGAAATAAAGACAAAAGATAAAAGTCCCCAACCTTTTCACACACACTCCCAGCCCGCAGAGAGCTCTAGGTCTGCGTCTACTGGGGTCAATTGAAGGTGGAGGTGGGATGAAGGCAGTTATGCCGTTAATTGAAAAGAAGCCGAATGAGTAGAAAAAACCAGCTTGGCCTTAACTATTAAGAGGAATTGGATAAATCTGCCCTCCTCAATCGGGAGTTCTGCCTTTATTCTTTACTGCATAGAAAAGGTTTACCGCAGTGAAGCTTAGGCAAGAGAGTAAGGATTCTTCAGTCGGCAAAACCGACTGCTTTCCCGAGTCTCTGGTCAGGAGCCAGCTCTTGTCCCAGAGATTCATTCCAGAGCAGAATGGACAGAAAAGCAGTCGAATAACAATCCTTCCCGCACCCACTGGCAAGGGAGCAGTCTCTTTCACATCTTTACTGGCCATATCTACATTATTTGAATTTCCTCCACTCGAGGGGAAGTCCAAATAAATTCAAACAATATCGGTAGCCTGGCAGCCCGATCTTGTCGTATTCCATCCGTAACAAAGCGAAGGACAGAATTCCTAGGCGAAATAAAGCGGACGTCAGAGCAGAAAATTTGTTCCGAGATTCCCACGGAGTTTCGAGCAGTTTCCTCTGCAGCAAAGACCCGAGGCTTGGCAAGGAGGGCCAAGCATAGGCTTTAATCGTAGTGGTACTTACTCTGAGATTTGTGTATATTTGAGAGATTGGGGAGCGGCTAGGGCGCTTCTTTTACCTGAACTATCCAGATCATCTGACAATGTGAACCACAAGTCTAGGGCAAAGGGCCGGAAAGTGCTGTCCTCTTCAGAAAGGCTCTTCGTTGTCCTCAGCTCAAATATAAACTCAGGGAAAGTCCAAGCCCATCCTTTGGGAAAGGGTGCGCAAGTCTCCTCAAACCCAAGATACCATAAGCTAGAGCTCTCACCCGGAACCCCAAGGCGGAGACATATGGGCCCCCTGGAGTGCAGCATGTCCCTATGGGAACGAAAACTAGAGAAAAGCGCTTCGAAAAATATCGCGTTTTGAAATGTAGAAATTACATTCATTTGCCATCGTTTATTTCTTTTTGTTGTTCCAAATTCAACCTTAAATTTCTCTGTCTGTCTCCCCCCTCCCCCAAACTTTCCTCCATTCCTGCCCCGAAGGGGCAGAGAACTCGTTTTCCTGAATTCCCGCTGGCCCTGGCCTGAGAGTGGCCAGAAACTGGTTTTTTATAAAGAAATAATCCAATCCTCAAGCCAGCTGCGTGGAGAGAAGAAAGAGGTTTTCGCCTAGTTCGAGCTTCGAACTGACAGAGCGTCAGTTCGATCTGGGCCTTCCGAGGGAGTCCCTTCCAATACTTTCAAGGAACCCATCAATATTCATTTCTAGGGGATCGGAACCAGTCACTGCGCCGAACCAGTTCTTGAAGACTTACTCCTACTTCTCTTCTCTTGGTCTTGTCGGGAGAATTTTCTGAGTGCCGAGGCAACGTGACGTTCCATTGCGCCTTATAGAACTGAGAGAGGGAAGCGGAAAGGAAATACTAAGACGTCGTCGAATCCTTGAGCCCAAGAATTTGGCTAAAGGAATAAAATTACACCTTTCTTTTCACTAGTCTCTAACTGAAACTTAACATTTCCTTCATTTATGAATAATTGCTGCTACTACAATAAAAACTTGTTTCTGAGAAGAGGTCTAGGGTTTCAATTGATCGCCAAAGGAGTTCAGGACGCAAATAAGGTTCCGAACCACTAGTCCAGACCAATCCCATCATTTTAAAGATGAGGAAACAGGCACAGAGTGGGGTAGGGATGTGATCAGTGCCACCCAGGTGCCGCATTTAGGATTCAGTTCTTCCAGTTCTCCTTCAATTATACTTCCATTAAAGCACTTCCAGGAAAGGTATTCCTGCCCAATTAGCCCTTCTTTCCTTTCACCCCAACCCTTTGTACCCATGTCTGCACCAGAGGTGGAATGCTTGTGCCGCATTTAGGATTCAGTTCTTCCAGTTCTCCTTCAATTATACTTCCATTAAAGCACTTCCAGGAAAGGTATTCCTGCCCAATTAGCCCTTCTTTCCTTTCACCCCAACCCTTTGTACCCATGTCTGCACCAGAGGTGGAATGCTTGTGGAAATTGGAAATTCTTTGTGTCCCCGCTACCTGAGTTTCTTTTCACCTGGCCTGGGTAGGCAGCGGTGTCTATATGGCTTCCCTCCAGTCCTTTGACAGGCTTTCAAATGTGGGTACGGAAAATAAGCATGCAGAGTAACTGGAACACTAAGAAAGACTGAACTTCCCGTAGATTCAACTTGACCCAGGAATCTGCTCTCTCTGCAGAAGTGTGCATTTAAAGTTTTTAATGTTTCGAACCAAGGTTAGAGGAAAGGGGATAAGGATTAACAACAAAGATCAAGAGGCAAGAGTCATGTGGCATGTCCAGTCAAGATACCTTTGCTCCCCCTCTCCCAATTCTTAATATTATGCATTGTCATTATTCAGCCCTACTCTGCTGCTTTTATCTCAGCCAGAAGAGGTTTCTGACCCTACCTAGAGTGAGCGATATTATTGAAAAAGAATAAAATAAAACAAAAACCTTAACCTAGGGATGAACCTACTGTGAAGGAAAGGTTCTGCTTATGTGAGATCTGCAGTGTTTACTAGGTCAAGGAGCTTAGATGCAGAAATAAAGGTAAAGCGATTCCTTTGTCCTTATAAATGTGCCTGGATTGGAGTCTCCTGAAGATGGAAAGAGGTGTTGAAATTGGGTGTGTGTAGACAGCTAGTCTCTTCAGGTGTATGTAATAGTCCTTTACTTTTGAAGAGGTCAGAAGCTAAAAGGGATCTTTTACCAACAAGTCGCCTGAGAGAATTTCTCCCAAGTGTGGGAGGCCAGTGAAAATATGCCAGAGGTGACTGACTCTTCATTTTCAAGAGGTATTTATTATGTCTCTCCAGTGCTGCCTGCATTCTCAGGAATATTCCAAGATCTCATTCGCTAAGTATCCTTAGAATGTCACTTCTCCTGAAAAAAAAGTGACTGGGAATGGAGTGAGGATACTCCATCTAGGGAGAAATACTCACTTTTAGGAGAATTTTCTAAAGTGACCTTTTGTGGTTGGACCTTTGTTGTTGTTCACTTGCCTGACTCTTCGTAACCCCATTTGGGGTTTTCTTGGCAAAGAAACTGTAGTCTTTTGTCATTTCCTTCTCCAGCTTGTTTTACAGATGAGAAACTGAGGTAAAAATGGTTAAGTAACTTGCCAAGTAAGTATCTGGGGATTAAATGACTTGCCTATTAAGTATCTGAAGTCAGATTTAAACTCAGGAAAATGAGTCTTCCTGGCTCCCTACCCAGTATTTTATCAATTGCACCACCTATGGGAGCTCCCTAATTATTCTTGTTTATATTTAGGAGAAAGAATCATTTTCTTTTTCCTTGCATGAACTGGGTATTCACTTATGATGCCCTTCATTAGGGTCTCATCAAAAATAACATCATCCATCTCTTTTTTTTCTAAAGAAAATTTTGAAATCAGATGTATTATTTTTCCATTGGCAGATGGATCTGGAAGGAATGATATTCTGGGGCATTTGCCTGGGTGGAATCTACCAACTGAAAAAGTCTGAGAGTCCTTATTCTAGAGAATTTAACAGGTCCCCAACACAAATGGAAAGTAGAGAATAAGCAATTTTCTATCTGATTCCCAGATAGCTTTTCATATCTCCCAAACTATACTACTCATTGGGTTTGGTCTCTATAAGAAAGAGGTAGTGATATATAGATGGTTTTCCTGCCAAAGAATTATTTCTGAGGTAAGTCAGTTTCACAGAACTCTTACTTTGGACCTCCTTTAACCTACAAAAGCAAAACACCAAACAATTACTAATGAACTTCATTCAGGCTGCTTACACAAATTTTACATCCAGGCTCTGCACTGTTGCAAATGAAGGAAAATTTTGGCAATCATCTGGTTAATTTGATCTATCCAGATAGATCATCTGAATAGTTCAGGCCCTTCGGTGTGTATTCTAAATGATGGAATTCAAATTTGATTAAGTTTTCACAACCTAATCTAAGACCACCCCAACTTTCTAAACTTTTCTTACATTACTCCACCCTGTGTACATCCATGATTCAGAGAAATTAGAATATTTCTGTCTCCAGAGGTCTTTCTGTATTTATGCTCATGCCATTCCTTACATCTGGAAATCCTTCCTTCTCTTCCCCTTTTCTATTCCTGCTCATCTTATAATACCCATTGCAAGACCACAGAAAATTTGGTTTCTCTTTATCTCCTCCCCACCCACATACATAGCAATATTCCATCTCTGATATCACAGAGCACTTTATTCTGCCCCTCTAATGTTCATATCATGTCCATTAGCATTACCAATGTCATATCCCTCACTATATGGCAATTCTCTAGAGAGGAAGGCTCCTGTTTTAGTTAAATGTTTCCCAGTGACTACCACAGTGCTCTACACAGAGTAGGCACCTAATAAATAAATAAATGACAGTGGATTGATTTTTTGACCAACACAAATCCATTTTAATTAAACTTCTACCTTATCTGATGTATAGACAGATCCCCAATTACCCCACTTTGAAAATGGATTTGAAGTCACTTAAAAAATATAAACCTCTATTGAAAGTAGTCAGGGTACAATTCCAGAGGACTCATGAGGAAGAAATCCTAGCCACCTTCAGAAAGAGAACTGATGAATTCTGAGTACAAATTGAAGTATAATTTTCTTACTTTATTTTTTCTTGCTTTTTTTAAAATTGATTAATATGGAAATGTTTTGCATGATTTCACATGTATAATTGATATTATATTTCTTGCCTTCTCAGTGGGTGAAGGAGGGGGTGAAAGGAAGAATGAGAATTGCAATTCAAAATTTAAAAACAAGAATGTTTAAAATAAATCAATAAAATTTTTAAAAATATTTTAAAAAATAAGGAAAATGATTAGGGTAGGCACCTTTCTTTTTTTAAATAATGCCTCAATCCTCAAATGATTTCTCCCCATCCTTCCCAGTACCTGGATATGGGGACCATGACAACCTGTGAGTAGTGCTCCCTCAGTTCCATCCTGTTTTGCATTCTAACTGTGACCCAATGGAAATAACACCAGCTGCCTGAGAGTTTGGCTGTCTACCAGACTCTTTGGCATCCTTCCCCATCCTGGCATATTGTCAGGGAGCGGAATACCAAGATACCCAAAACCCCATCATCACTATATTCATGTTAATGACCCTAACATGAGGCTGAAGTTAAGGTCATCAAGTGAGAAGGAATGTCCAGTCCATTGAGGCTGGAGCTCAATTGATAGAGGAATCAGTCCCACTCAAATGGAAAAGAAATGGATGAGTGGTTTTGTTAAAAAATTTTTAGCCACATATACAGCAGTACCACAGACTCTAAAGCTATTTATATAGTGCCAAACATCTGGATCACAGATTCATAGAATGTTAGATTTGAGAAGGGACAGTGAATATGATCTAATGCAACCTGCTATTTTCACATGAGGAAGATTAGTTTCAAAGAAGTGAAATGATTTGCCTAAGTTGAAATGACTAGAAAGTGATGAAGCCAGGATATAAACTTGAATTCTGATTCCCATCTAACCCTCTTTCCATTGCCCCACATAGAATTTTCACTGCAGAGAAAGAAAAATGTCAATCTAGAATGAGGTTTCCAAATATTCAGTGTTTGGTGGTATTTAAGCAAAATATACAAATCATTTGTAAAATTTTGTTTCCATCCAGTTTAGTTTTGTGCAGACCCAATCTAAATGCATTTGTCAAAGCTTCTGAATCTAATTAAGGGCAAGTCTACAAACTGGGGTGAGTCTAGGAGAGAAAAGGCACTGAAATAATGTGGGTGAGAACAATGCCAATTCAATATATTGCTTGACATTGGGAAGCAAGAGGTTTTTTTGAATGTCTGTACAGCCAAGTTATCGGAATAACATAGTCTGGAAATTATTCTCATCATCAAAGAAAAAGTCAATCACAGACTCAACTCCTTCTCTTTTCCTAAACCCTCCTTCCATCTCCTAACTTCTGTAGAGGGCAACACCAGTCTCCCAAGTCTTGAAGGTTGGAAACCTAGGTGTCATCCTCAGTTCCTTACTATCCCTCACTTCCCATAGGTGTTGCTAAGGTCTGTCAATTTCACCTTTACAGTATGTCTCAGATGAGCCCTCTTCTCTCTTCTGAGTCTGTCCTCACTCTAGTATAGATCCTACTCATTTCATATGTAGTCAATAGCCTACTGATGGTCTGCCTGGTCAAGCCTTACCTCTTCAATCCATCCTCCATTCAGCCACCAAAATGACTTTCATAAAAGGCAGATCTGATTGTGTCACCTCCACCACCCTCACCTCAAAAAACTCTCATGACTATTGCCTCAAGTATCAAATAAAAAAACAATAACCCTGTTGGGGGTTCAAAGTCCATTATAACCTATCCCGCTCCTATACTTCCAGTCTTACTTCCCTTACTCTCTGCTAGTTACTTTTCAAACCAGTGATACTGACTCCCTAGCTATTCTACAAACAAGACATTCTCTTTGTGTTGGACATTTTCTCTACTGTCTCCCTCCTCATTTCTGCCTATTGGTTTTCCTGGCTTCCTTTAAATCCCAACTACAGGAAGATTTTTTACAATCCCTCCTAATTCTAGTGACTTCCCTAATTATTTCATATTTATCTTGTGCATAACTTGTTTGTACATAGTTGTTTGCTTGTTTCCTCCCATTAGACTGTGATCTTCTTCAGGGCAGGGATTATCTTTTGCCTCTCCCTAGAGTTTAACATCATGTTTGGCACACAGTAGGCACTTAATAAATCTTAATTGAATTATATTGAAGGACAATGGATCCAGTGACGTTCTCCAGGTAATGGTCAGTCCTCTAGTTCTTGGTGTATGGTGCACATCTGGTCAATTGAAAGGAATAGGAACTAGCTTACCTCTGTCTACTTTCTGAAGGCAGCAAAAGTAAACAAGGGACTATAATGTAAACAGTGCAGATTGAGGTCAGTCATCAGGAAAGACTTCCTAATAATGAAGACTTCTAGACAATAGAATAGTAGTCCGAGAGATGTTGTGACATTTTTGTTTTCCCTATAAAGAGTTCTAACTAGAGAAGTTTTTTATCTATTTAGATTGATGGAAAACAGATTGGATGGATACAGGGGAATGACCGAGATGACTCCTCAAGGTCTCTTTCTGTCTTTGGCTCTGTAATTTCCTGATGGTGTTTGTACCTGTAAAATGTGTACTGCTCAGTACCAGGGTCAAGGGATGCTGTCACTTGGTAGATTTCAACAACATGACCCCGGCAATGACTTTGGAATAAAACCATCAGGAAAATAGCTTGAGAACTAGATCAGAGCTGTCAGATTGAAATACTAGGCTATTTGGGAAGGAATGAGAGAGGAACAAGGCCTCTGACACTCCCTCTGCCTATTTTGAAAAGACCCTCTGGGAATGGAGTTTCTGACAGACACATCAAATTAATTAGGTAGAGAGAGGGGGAAGATGTGAAGTGAGAGCTCCCCAGTCAGTCAGTCGGTCAATCAGTCAATCAATAAGCCCGCTATGTATAGCGCTGCAAGGTGGAGAGGAGTGAAAAAGGAGAACAAATGGTCAGATCTTCCTTTTTGGGTGCTCTCAGTCTCATGAGTCAAAGTCTCAAGAGCTTTAGATATCAGTTCTGGGGGTGATGAGAAGAAACATGAAGATCAGGCCAGTGTCTCTAGAGGAGGGAAGAACTGGAAATAGGCTTGGAAGAGAGGAATAGAGAGACATGTCTCAGATGGGGGATGGCTTGTGGGAAGTTATGACAGGGAAAGGGTGTGTATGGGGGGACAGAGCATAGACTTGCCTGGCTGGAGTGGATGATCCAAGGCATAGAGAGTTGTAGGAGACAAGGTTGGAAAGCTGATGAGTCACAAAGCTAAAAAGAAAAGCCAAAACAAATAACCACTTGAGAAAAGAAAAAGTGTTTCTGAAGAAAATGCTGATGGGGCAGTATCATTCTCTCTGATGTGACCAAGGACAAGAAGTATTTAACATCCAGAAAGGCCAAGCAATCCCTGAAGATTTTCTGGATTAGGTAGCTGATAGGAGAAATACAGCCACTTCCAGGCATGATAGGAGAGCTGGGGGAAAAGCTAGGAGCACCTTGGCTTCCTGCCTAAAGTTGAATTAAGATCTGATCAACAATAGTGGGAAGGGCCAAGGGGATATATGGTGTGGAGTGTTATGTGTGTTTATGTAACTGTCTGGGTGTATACATACATGTATAGTACACACATTCTTTCATATTAAAAATTATAACTAACAAGTATTTATTTTCTCTCATTTCTACTTCTCTCTATTCTGTTGAGAAGGAAAAAAAAAAAAGAAAACAAAACCCTTAAATACATAAACAGAGTCAAGTAAAACAAATTCTCACATTGACAATGTCCCATAAGGTAATTTTTATTGTGGATTTTCAATCTTTCCCTCTCTGTCGGGAGGCAGACAGTATGCATCATAATCAGTCCTTTGGAATCCTGATTGGTTATTGAATTGATCAGCCAAGTCTTTCAAAGATGTTTGCCTTTACAATGTTGTTGTTGTATAATTTTCTGGTTCTGCTCATTTTACTCTGCATCAATTCGTACTAGTCTTCCCAGGTTTCTTTGAAAGTGTTCCCTTCATTATTTCTTGACTATCTGATGTGAGGTAGAACTTCAGAGTTGTTTTAGTTTGTTTAAGTGCTTTAGAGAATTTTTTGGTATTATTGTTCATAGTTTTGATTTCTTCCTTTGAAAGTGCTGGTTCATACCCTTCGGCCATTTATCAACTGGGGTATGCTTATTTATCTTTTTATAGTTGGTGAATAGGTAAATTTCCTTGGGATGGATTATCCTGACTTGTCAGTGTGTGTGTGTGGGGGGGGGGGTGTGTGTGTGTATGTGTGTGTGTGTGTGTAAGAGAGAAATATACAGAAATGAGCATTCTTGACATGAGTAGATAATTTTGCCTTCTTGTTTAAAAGATGCTCATAAGAATGTACCTATGTAATATAACTAAACAGTATCTTGAACATGACTTGAAATACTTATGTGTGGATATCTAAATTACCCCTGATATGTTAAGAGTTAATCTAGTAAGCAGTGAGACAAAAAGACCTTGAGCAAGCTCCTATGTCTAGAGATATATGTGTGTGAAACAACTTCTGTTAGATTAGAAAAAAAATCCAAATTTTAATATATTTTAAATTGAGAGAGGAAAAACCTGACTATTCAAAATTGGGATCTGGATTTTACAGTTTCAAATTACTGTAAAGACATTGGTTATTGTGATTGATGGTTACCATTAAATCCTTGAGTGATGATTGGACATTTACTGAATATTTATTTTGTTTTCTGTGTAATTGCTTTTCTCTTTGATTAATAAAAAATATTGCTAATATTAAATCTATCTGCCAGTTATATAATTTTGAGTAATTGGTTGAAATGATGGAACTATAGACTACCTTTGCATCTTTATGTATGAAACAGGGAAAGGGACAAAATTTGGGATTTCATAGGTATAAGGACCTTCCAGAGAAGTGAACACCTTCCTAGCAATGCAAACCAGCACCTTCCTTACAGTTTAGAAGCTTAGAGAGTTACCTAGAACAGAGGTGTCAAACACGAAAGTGGCCACAATATTCCCCAAATTAACCTGTATCAGATTAAAATGTCAGTTGGAAATGTTTAACAAGATCAAATACAATAGCATATAGATAATGTTAATGTGTGGTTTTCTAAGTTAATATGCTATGCAAGGATCATTACATACCATTTTTCTATTGAAATTTGACATCACTAGATTAGACAACTGAAAGGTCAAGTGATTTGCCTAGAATCCAGGTCTTTCTGACTCTGAGGGTCAGAACTCTCTGTCCATTGTGTCTTACCCCCTCTCAATTCTTTACACATGATGCCTTTTAAAATGCTGTTAAGACATTAATATAATGTTTGAAGGATTTTCACTCCCAGAGGCAAGAGCCATTTAGCTTCTATTTCCTTCAATATCCTCAATTGTAAAATGAGGGATAAGGATGGTATCTACAGGGTATCTAGGTAGATAACTCCAGGCTTGGATTCAGGAAGATTTGTCTTCCTGAGTTTAAATCTGGCCTCAGACACTTACTAGATATATGATCCTGGGCAAGTCACTTAACCCTGTTTGTCTCAGTTTCTTCATCTGTAAAATGAGCTGGAGAAGGAAATGGAAAAAGATTATGGCATTTTTGCCAAGAAAACCCCAAATGGGGTCACAAAGAGTCAAACACTAATGAAAAATGACTGATCAATAGCATTTACATTGCAATGTTGTTATGAGGATCAACTGAGATAATATACCTATATGATATTCTAGTGCCTGGTATATCATAGGTACTAGATAACTATTCCCTCCCCTTGTCTAGAAATGGAGGCTCCTGAAGCCTCAGGAACATTTAACCATGTTGTCTGTCCTTAATAAACGCTATTGCTGTGCTAAGTAATCCTCTGGCTTTTTCTATGAATTCTCATGCATTCATTTTCTTTATATTATCAGTGTCATTTTTGTTATTGTTAATTTTCATAGTTGATTTTTGCTTTAGAATGTATTATAAAAAGAAAAGATGTGTCTTGTATAAAAGAGAGGCATAATGGGAGATGAGGAAGAAGAGGGTGGGAAAGGGATCAGAGTTTTTAGAGAGACTAAAGTGCAAGTCTAAGCAGATATTTTTCATGATTGTCTATGTCTCAACTGTAAATTTGATGATATCATATTGTGTTTGAAAGATCTTCATTCCTAGAACATTGAATCTCCCTTCCTGAACATCAAGAAGAGAAACCTTCTGATGTTTACCGTAAAAGTAATTGTATCCTGCTTCAGCTGTAAACAGTGGGATTTAGACCATCAGGTGGAGCCTTTTGGGACTGTAAATGAGATTCAATCTTATTTCAATCCAGGTCAAAGCATTGCTGTTCATGGATAAGTGATCCAGTTTACAGGGGAAATGTTAGTAGGTCCCACCTGAAGGCCCAGTGGCACACCAGAGTGAAGCAAATTCAGGTGACTGCAGATTGCAGTTGGCAGCCAGGTCAAAATAACGGAGGGGCCATCCTTTTTCACAGTTTTGCTTTTCCTCTCTAAATGGGCAAGCCTCCCACTTGTCAGATATGGACCTAGCTGTCATATTCCTGGAATGATGAAAGATTATGACTTAGCGGTTCCAAAATTACTGTTTTACTGTTACCCAAAATGAGAGTTAAAACAGGAGACTTGTCCCTAAGAAAGGTGACCCTGAAATTTTCAGACTTAGACCTGACAGAACCATTTAATGTTGCACAGCAGTCTTCCTCCTCCCTCTCTTATAGTAAAAATCCTCTGACTAATGAAAGGTGATTATGATAAATCCTCCCTCCGTTCAGTCTCAGAAATTGCTCTTAATGACTATAGTCAGCATCCATTCATGCATGAACTCTGTGCTGATGCACAAGAAAAATATACAGCTAAGACTGATCATGCCAGATTTTGCACCAGGAACCTAAGGAATCAAATAGCTGTAACACAGGGACATATGTAAGAGGATAAGTCAATTATTTAGAAATGTTTGGCACCCAATAAAAGCCACTCTGAGGGGAGTAGACCACTTATAAAGAGCATATATAAGACTCCTGAAACAGTTTAAAGAAATTGGTAGACATTGAATTTGGATCATGGGAGAATTTAGATTTGAAAATTCTACTAGACATATTTTTGAAATAATTGACCTGACCTGACATATGTGAATGATCTGCGAAGAATACTCATGAATTTAGCTTTACTGGGGGAAGCTAGGTGGCACAGTAGATAGAACACTGGCCTTGAAGTGAGGAGGACCTGAGTTCAGATCTGACCTCAGACACTTATTAACTGTGTGACCCTAGGGAAGTCACTTAATCCTCATTGCCAAAAAAACAAACAAACCAGAATTTAGCTATACTCATCTCAGTCCTACATATAAAGGAATGATTAGAGGGTTGTTGCAATCCCTCTGGTGGAAAAGGCTGGGGAGTCTGCTTTTGGAAAGACCTGATGGTAAATCATGGAGATTCCTGAGCTGGAATATATGCAGACATCCCAGAACTGGCAGGCTGTTGATTTGCTCATAGATGGAAATGGGGTGCATCCAAAAGGCCAAAGTCAATCTTTTGTCTGTCTTTTTTTCTGCTTACCTATATTTTGGTCAGAGACAGTGATGTAAAGTGGAGAGGCCTCAGGACAATTTCTTGTGAGGGTAAAAAATGATCTATGAGTATGGGCATTAGTTCTTAGGCCCTTTGCATTTATTCTTTGCTGGTTTAGGAATAAAGAGTTTGAAGACGGCTATGTGGCTATGATCTGAGATTGAAATGGTCAGGGTCCAAGGCTTGCAATCCTATGCTAGGACTTCCACAGAGAAGTCAGACAGTGTATAGAGAAGTCCCACATGACTTACCTAACAAGGTCCTGCTTTATTTATTATATAAAGATTCAGACTTTTCAGAACAGGGATTAGTTTTTTTCTTTCTTTGGGCCTGTGCCTGGCACATAATAGGTATTTAATAAACACTTGCTGATTTATGGCATTTGGAAATCAACTTGGTGGAATGAATACTATGTAGAAATTGAGTTAAGTCTGATCCTACTTTCCTTACAGACCAAAGTAGTAGAAAGGGAGAATGTGTCCCAAGTGTTGGGGAGAAATGTTTTAACTTCCATTATATATCACATATATATTATATTATACACAATATTCATATCAGGCATGTGATACACACACACACACACGTATATATATATATATATACGTGTGTGTGTGTGTGTGTACAGTTAGTTATCCCTTCCACATCATACCTTCCCCCATCACAGTTTAATATAACACGTAAGAAATTAAATGGGAATGTTTTGGGAGTTTTGCTAAAACCTCAAATGGTAGGTAAAGGCCATCAAACAACACAGAAAAATTTAGAAATTCATAAATGCATAAAATATATATAGTATTGTATAATAGGAACATATTTTATCTTTTAATACCATAATAATAAAGACTTCTCTAGTATGATGGGAGGATCAAAAAATGTTATGTGGATTTTCCAGCTGGGGAGGTGGCATATCCCTAACCCCAATACTGTGGAAAGGATAACTGTGTGCATATGTATGTATCTATGAATGTATGTACATATATATGTAAATACACATATGCACACATACCTGTATCAGAATGCACACATAACCCATACAATGTGGACAGAATAATTTTATAAATACACACACACACACAAAACTGTACAGAATGGTCAGATATGTGTGTATAGTACACATCTCTTTGTAAAAGCTAATTAATATTAATTGATTAAATAAAACTAGAGCATTGATTAATTAGTG
The DNA here is from genome assembly GCA_028658325.1 of Potorous gilbertii. Lineage (NCBI taxonomy): Eukaryota > Metazoa > Chordata > Mammalia > Diprotodontia > Potoroidae > Potorous > Potorous gilbertii. Next base: position 182,313,644 of record CM053770.1, on the reverse strand, counting down.
TAGGCTAACAATTGGTGAGGAAAATATACCAGAATTGAGGCTCAAATTGATAGCAATAATGAAAAACACCCCCTAACCCCTCCGAGATAACCCTATAACATGGAAGCCAGCCCACTCTGGAAGAGTGAGACCAGAGTCATTTCTACATGAGCAAATGGATTTAATTAATCAATTAATTATTTTATTTCCCTTGTTCAGAGCTTGTAACAGAAGGAAAGGATACTTTATAAGGACAAATTGCTACCTGTATGGTCCCAGGAAACATCTGTAAGGATTAGCTTCCAGACACCACTACACTTTGCTTGAATGAGGAGTTGTATTTTGGTAGCCCTGTTCTGGGCCATATAATCTCAATTCTGTATCACTTTGGATAAATGTAACCATGAAATAATGTGATTTAAGTATTACCAGGACTTAATACAAATGGATTTGTTGTGATATACTAGAATGTGCTTGTAGTGTTCCAGGAGTGTAATGGCATGGGACCATCTAAAAAAGAGAGACTCCATCTTCAGTTTGTAATGAGCACATGCACTCTCAGCATCTAAGTGTGTCAACAACCTGAGTGTGTAGGACTGATAGCCAGATACCAGTGATGAACATGTCTGTTTACTTTGACAAAATTATTGTTTGTACTGGTTTGAATGGCCAGATATATTTATCATGAGTTTCTTATTAAATATTTTATAGACACCTTCAAGTGTGACTCCACTATGTTAATACATTGGCACCAACAACATTGACCATATTAGCTAAAAGCTGTTTGGCAGAATTCCCATTAAGAGCCAAGCCATACTAAATTCAAGAAACTCCTAATCAAGGCAAAATGGCCTGGTGATGCAGTGGGGAATGGATTCCAAACAATTTCAAACAAGATTTTAAAAGAAACTGTATCAATGTCTTCAACTTCCTGGAGCGTAAAATGGGACTATCTGCAGCATCACAAGAGATCAAACCAGGCAAAGTTTTATATCCTGTCTGCTGTGTGATCCTCACCATCTGACCTCCGATCTACCACTGTCTTTTCCACCAACCTTGCAGTGGTAGGGTGGATCAGAGGTAGTTTGAATATAATAGTCTTCTGTCCATTTCCTATTGTACATCTTAGGTTATTTCCGTTGTGTGACATGGGAATCAAAGTAGGGGCATTTTCCCTCTCTCAAGTAAATTAAGTGAAGTACTGTAACTAAGACTGTATATATTGATTGAGATAAATAAAAATAAATTTGATTGATGAAATCATTCGGTATCTTGCCTGTTCTTGGAGGGCACATTCTTATTTTATTTTTTTCATGTCATGCCTTGGGTTCTTATACTTAAGAAGTCAATTAAATAAACCCTACATAATCTCCCAAGAGATGGTGTATGATTGTGGGGAGCTGGGAGTGACTCGATATGGCTGTGCATCATGTCCCTGATTATGTATGTAGGTGGATATGGCTGTCCATAAATATCTGCAGGTTTGATGGTGTGTGTATGCTTGTTTATAAACATATGTGTGCTGATCCTGTATGTGTGTGTGTGTGTGTGTGTGTGTGTGTGTGTTCCTTCTTGAATGGTTGAGGAAAGTACACAAAAATTGCAGGAAAAAACCAGACCCTTACAGGAAGGTCATGGATACACAAATATAGAATTTGGGTAAAAATGCCCATAGTGGCAAATATATAAACAAGAGATTTTTTAAAAATCAAGCAAGCATTTATTGTTATTTGAATTTTATTTTTAAATTCAGAACTTAAGACTGATCTTCATATACAGAGGGCAAAACATAAAAAGAGGATTGTATATAAAATTGTGAATCTTTATTTCATAGTTGATTTTTTAAAAAGTATTTATTAAATTCATCTGTTACTTTTAAAACTGTCCTGTTTCTTTGTGTTTCCTTTTAAAATTCCTTCTATGCATTTAAATAAATGCATGGCCTTCTGATTTATGAGTAACCAGGTCCTCTTTCCCTAATACCCTTCCCCCAAAATAGAAAAAAAAAGAAAACTCTTTTAACTAATAAATACAATCAAGCAAAACAAATCTACAATATCCATACCCCAAAACATACGTCTCTCTCTGAGCCTTGTGTCTTGTCACTTCTGTGAGGAGGTGGGTAACATGCTCCAGAGTGAGTCTCTGGAGACATCACTAGTCTTTTCTTGCTCACAGATCTTTAGTTTTCCAAAGGTGTTTTTCTTTACAGTGTTGTCTATGGTCTCCATATGCAAAGTTCTCCAAATGTTCTCCACCTAGGCAAAGTGAGTTAATCAGAAAACATATTCTGATGAGCTCATTTTGCATAAATCTTCTCTTTTATAGTTTCTTACGGCCTGAAATATTACATTATATTAATATACTAAAATTTGTTTAGCTAGTTCCTGATTGTTGGAGACTCCTTTAGTTCCCAGTTCTTTTCTTTTTCCCCCCACACTTTTACTATCCTCTTCACGATCAGAAATTTGTTTTGTTTGTGACTATTTCATCCCAGGTACAGCATTCCCTTAATCCCCACCTGTTTCCCTATTAAGTTTGATATATTTCTCTACCAAATAGCTCTCTTTCCCCTTTCTATACAAATATATTTCTTTAGTTTCTTTTCTTTTTCCCTGCTTAAAACTCTCAAAACAGAGCCCCTAGAAGCAGGGGTGGGCAACCGGTGACCTTGAGGCTACATGTAGCCTTCTGGGTCTTCGGGTGCAACCTTTTGAGTGAGTCCAAGTTTTACAGAACAAATCCTTTCATTCAGGGAATTTGTTCTGTGAAGTTTGGAGTGAGTCAAAGGACCACACTTGAGAACCTAGAGGGCCACATGTGACCAGGAGACCACAGGTTCCCCACCCCGACCCTAGATCTTCTGTTTTTCTTATTTAATGCCCTTAATACCATTTGAAGACACTAAGGTTATAAAGAATACTTATTTCTCCTCCTATTAGAGTGTTAGAACTATAGCATTGTACTTTCCGTTTTAACTATTCAATCCTGTCAGTCTTATCTGACTTTCCATGACCCCATTTGGGATTTTCTTGGTAGAGATACAAGAGTGCATTGCTACTTCTTTCTTTATCTTATTTTATAGATGAGGAAATGGAGACAAACAGGATTAAGTGACTTACTCAGGGTCACACAGTTAGTAAGTATCCGAGGTCATATTTTAGGTTTGGCACTCAATCCACTCCACCACCCAGATGCTGGGGAGGTGATTTGGCCCCACCTTATTCTGAATTCTGAATTCTGAGTCATCCTGGCTCCTACTCTGACCACCATCTCCCATGTTATCCACCCCTCTACCCTCAACCCACCTTTGGATCTTTGAGATGCTGGATCTTCAAGGCCTTACGTGACTTCTTAGGTCAGAGATCTAGGTACCTTAGAAGCCTAGGCTACTGGGTCTGAATGTTTCCACATGATCCTGGTCACTGAAACTTCTGGTGCCTTTCAAGGTTCCTACTCTGGAGCTTTCTGACTCTTTTCCTGGGCAGCCCTCTACCCTTTCTGATTCCAGATATGAGTCTTGATTTTATGTGTATTTGAGGCTGGTCTTCAGTTGAGCTGGGAGATTACAGTCTTCTCTGACTGTGGCAGGACTAACTTTGCTGGCAACCTTCTTTCCTACCACCCATGGGTTTCTGGTCAACTTTTTGTGCAGTCATTGGTTAGAAAAAGTCACTTAATATAATTTCTTACTGGATTTCTTTCTTTTTAACACTCATCTAAAAATTATTTTTAATTTCAAATTCTCTTCCTCTCTCCATCTACTCTTTAACCCCTTGAAAAGGCAAGTGATATGCTACCCATTATATACGTGAAGTCCTGCAAAACATGTTTCAATTTAAACATGTTGCTTTAAAAAAGCAAGAAAAGTTTTAAAAGTGAAAAACAATATGCTTCAATCTGCAGTCAGTATTCATCAGTTCTCTCTCTGGAGGTGGATTATCTGTTTCTATTTCATTATCTGTCCTTTCTCATTGAATTTCTTTACTTTAAAAAATATTTTTTATTTATTTCACTAAATAGTTCCCAATTACATTTAAACATTTTTAAGATTCATTTAAAAAAATTGAGTTCCAAATTCTCTCCCTCTCTTACCCTATGATATTGATCATGCACATGAAGTCATGCAAAACATACATCCATATTAACCATGTTGCAAAAGAAATGACACACACAAGAAAAACAAAGTAGAAAAAGGTATGCTTCAATCTGCACTCAGAGTTCAACAGTTTGTCTCTGGAGATGGATAGCATTTTTCATCATGAATCTTTTGGAATTGTCTTGGATCATTTTCTTGATTTGAGCAGCCAAGTCTTCCACAATTAATCATCATTACAAAATTGGAATTTGTACAACTTATAGCATTCTCCTGAATTCTGCTCTCTTTCCTTTGCACTAGTTCATATAAGCCTTCCCAGGTTTTTTTCTGAAACCATCGCTCATGTTATTTCCTGTAGCACAATAATATTTCATCTCAATCATATACCATAAGTTATTCACCATTCCCCAAATGATGGGCATCCCTGCTGTTTCCAATTCTTTACTGCCACAAAAAGAGCTGCCATAAATATTTTTGTACAAATAGTGTAATAGGGAGTCACTGGAGTTTATTAAATAGGAAAGTGACATGATCAGACCCACATTTTTAGGAAAATAACTTTGGTGGCTATTGGAAGATGGATTGGTATAGGGAAAAGCCTGAGGCAGGGAGAATAGTGAGCAGTCTATTGTACATGTGAGTAGTGATAAAGGCCTGAACTAGAAGATGGCTATATAAATAGAGAAACAGACCCTGCTACTGTTACTATTTATTACTACTGTAAGCTACAACTGCTGCTGCTACTACTACTAGAGTTATCCCTTCTATATCATAACTTTCCTCATCAAAGTTCCAATATATTACAGGTTGCCATAAGAAATTAAATAGGAATTTTTGGAATTTTATGAAAGCTGCAGGGAACATGCAAAGGCCAGCAGATGACACAGAAAAAGTTTAGAAACTCAGAGAAGTCATAAAATATTTGTATAGTATTGTATAGTATCAGCATATTTTATCTTTTAATATTGTAAATACCTCATAAAAGAAAGAGAAAAAATTTCAACTTCTTTGGTAAAAAGGGAGGGCAAAACATTTTATGCAGATTTTCCAGATTGCAGGGGCACCGAGTACCTAACACCCTCAATGTGAAAGGGGTAACTGTACTCTACTATTGCTACTACTACCACTACCACGACCACTAACTTACTTTTCTATAGCGCTTATTATGTTCCAGGCACTGTGCTAAATGCTTTACAATTATTTATCTCTTTTGGTTCTCATAACAACTCCAGGATGTAAGTATATCATTATCCCCACATTTGTTTTACAAATGAGGAAACTGAAGCAAAAAGGGATTAACTCCCTTGCCCAGGGTCACCACAACTAGTAAGGGTCTGAGGCTGGATTTGGCAACTAATTGAATATGTGGGGTGAGAGAAAGTGACTCTGACTTTCTCTTCTACATCCTAATATATAATTGATATTTATATCAAGTTTGAAAACGAGGATAATTTTGGAAGGATGGTGGTACCCTTGAAAGTAATAGGGGAGGGTCGCTTTAGAGGGAAAGACACCTAGTTCTCTTTTTCTATACTGAGTTTGGGATGCCTATAGGACACCCAGTTTGAAATTGCCCACAGTGGGTGATTTGGGCCTGGAGCTCAAGAGAGAGGTTAGGATATAGCTATCTGATACTTGGTTCGTGGTGTCTATCATCTGAGTAAATGACAGAAAAGAATCAGGGATCATATAGTTGGTATCAGAAGTAGCATTTGAAGCCCTGTCTCAGAGTGTGTTGCTTTTCCCATCATACCAAGCTGTCTCCTTTGCCCTTTGGTCTGGGTATACATCCTGTCCCCTTTATCAGACTGGGAGATAGATCCTTCTAGGCCAGCCACCTTGTTTCCTCATTCCAGGAATACCAGAACTGAAATGAATCTTAGAGACCAAGCCGTTCTCTCCCCTCGCCTCCTCCAACGTATACATACACAAACATAGCATATACATATACTAGGGCGGCTGACTTTCAGTTCAGTGTCTGTCCGAGCGTGAGGCTTTATCCAAAAGGCATGCCCAGCACAGAATGCCAACTGAAAATCTCTATGGTGGTAAGGATTCACAGAGCATCATCCATACTCCATGGGCCTATCAGTTTGCCTGGATATTTGACCTATGTGTACCTGATAGAATATCTGATCAGATCTGCCATAGAACTATGGTCCTAGCTATTTTACTTCATTCACCATGAATGTCAGTAGGGGGCTGATTCCAGAACGTCACATCTTAAGATAACCTGCAATACGGAGCCAGGCAAGATTGTGACTACTTAGCATTTATATAGCTTTATCTGGGTCTTGTGTGTCAGCATCATTAATGGTAGATAACTCACTAGGAGTTACAGCCCAGAGAGAAAGTCAGGGCAGATCACCAGGAACAAGAGGGAAGGATAAAAGAAATGGCCGAATGATCTCGTCAGGTCCTGGGGGAAGGGGTTATTCCTCAGCAGTGGGGACAGGAGGCAGTGGGGGGCAGATCTATGATGTTGTTTTATTCTTTTAAATTTTTTTTAAAATTTTAGACAAATACTAGAACTTACATAAGAAAAGAAAGTAAAACATTATAAATTTAAATATAAAATAAGAAAAGAAAAAAACACGTGCACAGCAGAATCTAGGAGAGGATTCAAAATACATAACAATAACTTATCGTTTCAAGAAAGTCTATGTTAAATACTGTAGAGTAAGTTGAAAGCTGTCCATCTTTACTTCCTTATAGGTTTTCTTTTGTTCTCTACTGAACCCTTTTTACTTGGTTCTTTTTTCCCCCTTCCTCCCTCCTACCCATCACCCCAAGGCTACAATTAAGCATGGATATATTTATATATAGGTATTGATATACACATAGACATATATACACATACATTCCTACATGCATATATATAAACATAAGAGATTTTACTTTTAATCTTGTTTTTATGCTTGTGCTTATCTCTTTTTTCCTAACTCCTCTACTTCTATGTTACCTTGCCCTCCTATTATTTAACCTACCCACACTCCAGCAATCACTCTCTTATCCTCTCATTCCCCGAAATCTACTTTTGTACACCCCTTTGACCAATTCCTTCCCCCTCCACTCTAAAGCTTCTTATTATCATGTGGAGTATGATTACTGGTTGTTCTTCTAATCCACTGAAGAACTGAAAGGTCTAGGGTATAGCAAGAAGAAACTAAGTTGAATCACTGGAAGGACTTCCTGGCAGGGATTATAGTTTACCAAAAGGGGTGACCAAATAATCATATGGAAGCTTCTTTCTCCTTTGAATTGGTTGAAAAGTAAGTTTGCCTGGAGACACAGTGGCAAACATGATCCATTGGAGTCCATGTCAGCTCATAAATATCTATTGTCTACATATACACAATGAAATTTCACTTTGGCATTTTGAGAAAGTCTCTGAACATGAACATGCTCTTTTTTTTCTGGGTAATTTAATGATTTTATTTGTAAGGTCAGCACATTATTAACAAAAAGGATGGTCATTTGACCATCTCTCTTAGACCAATGGCAATTATGACAGCTTATATACCCTTCAAAGAGTAGGTGTTCCTGACCTGCTGCTCTGACTGGATCAATCAACTCTGACTGCATAATCCACTAGACTATATTAAAAAGAGGGGCTGAGAGTGACATCATGTCACCTTTGGACAGACTATCTCTACATCTAGACCACCCTCTCCCCCACCCAAGCCTGAAGAGAACACTATGACTTCAGAAATGTGCATTCTCTTGTTTTATAATTATAGAACTTCAGAGCTAAAAGAAATCTTAGAGATCATCCAGGCCAATTGTCTTCATTCTATTTTTTTTTTATTTTTGGTTCCAAGGTTATGGATAAAACTTCCATTTCCATTTATTATGGATTCAGTTTCAGAATATATTGATTGTACTGTAACTGTGATTTGTCAGTGAGAGCTCCAAAGCATTAATAAAATAAGAAACAGTAGATCTGCAGAAAATGTTAAACAACTTGGAGTTTTACTTCTTATAGATAACAGATACCTTTACTCTCATATGGAGATGATAATATAGAAGGGCACTTTGTGAAGGTTTGGAGGGCACCTTGTGAATTGTTGATCCTACACCCTTTCCACTTCTGTCTCAGCTCCGACAGGTTGGGACTTTAGCAGGGTGGTCCTTGCATTTCTCTACTACCCAAGATAGTGGCAAGAGAAATGTGTCAATTAAAAAGGAAAGATAGCTTCCTTAACCTCTTTCCAATCAACACATAGAAAGAAACTGTCCCTCCTTGGGCTTTCCAACCCAACAACAGATTTGGGAGGGAAAGGTTCACTCACTCTAGTAGAAAAGACAAACTGAGGACATGGCAGATTAAATCAATGTGTGTTTAAATCAGACAAGGCTGAGTCAGGGTTTTAGGCCACAACTCTCTTCTACTTTATGTTTCCTCTGTGAGCACTGATGATGAGGAGATGACCATTTCTAGCTTTGAAAACTATCTTTTGAGCTCGAGAAGTCTGAAGCACCTGGGTCCCTCATTTGGAGTTGATTGACAGCAGGAGGAATGTGAAGACTGAGCACAGACAACAGGACAAGCCCAAGCGCTGGGCTGGATTGCTGGAAGAAATCTGATGGCTTGAGAAAGATAGTGCTGGGGCAAATCAAAGGGAAATTGACGATTTGACAGTTCTGCAGATTGCTTCATGTTTCCATGTTTAGGTCTCAACCTCCTGGCAAAGTGTGAGTGTGAATAAGTTACATCTTACTTGAGTTTTGTCAATGAGGGTGTGTAAGTTTTTTTTTATTTTTGGTATTCCTTTTTATAGAGAGAAAATAAATAGCCATACTAGCCCTGATTTGCAATTTCTTTTTTCTTTATTCTATTCTCCTTTTTTGGGAGTAGTAGCCATGGGCCAAACCAAAACTTTGTCATTTCACCCATGTGCCTAGGGTGAGATCAAAAAGAACCAGAAACAAAAGAGAGACCTTGTTAGAGGCCAGGTTATGCCAGGATTATTAAATCTAGTCTTTGAATGGGTGGATCCAGAGCTCAAAGACACCCTTAGTGGAAAGAGAAAGAGGAATAGGGCTAGCTCCTCAATAACAATAAGAAAAATGTTTATTTTAAGATAGTAAAACAAATTAATGGAACAGAATTCTCAATCAAAGATATACATATAGGTATAGATAGATAGACAGACAAATAAATAGAGCAAATTTCAGGGTGAATATATTTCGTATTTCATTCTCACTTTAACTCCACTTAGGAAAATGCTCTCTATTTGAAGATTCTCTGGATTCTGTAAGCTGCGCTCTTCATTAGTTCATACAAATCTCTCCAAATTTTCTCTAAGTTATTCATAATTACAATACAAACATAATGTTAAGCTAATTCAGGACAAGTCTTTTTTGGACTCCATCTCATTTCCTCTGACATATGATTCTAAAAAGAATCTAAAAAGAATGTCCCAGTCTGACAAGTTTTAAAAAAACCTTTCTGGCTCACATGGTAGGGGACACTGGGAGCTTCCATGTTAGGTGATGTGGGTATGCCCAGACAAGCTCAGTTACCCGATGATCCTATAAGTATATGAAATCAGTGCTAATTTAGGCCTTGCATATGAACTGAAGGTCATTATCTTATAGTCTTTCATCTATTACATACATAGGTGGATTATAACTTGGGGTCGTTTACCACATCTCTGCCACAAGATGGGAAACATGGTTCCTTATCAGACTTTTGAAGATATGATTGGTCATTGCAAGTGCAAGGAAGGGTGGAGGGGGTGGGGAAACTTGTGAGTGAAGGTCTTCTCCATGGCCTCTTTGCAAAGTATTTTGCCAGGTATCAATCAACCCACTAGAGACTTGGTGAGCTTACTTCTGGGTATTCATTTTGAAGGAGCCCTTTTCCCAAACCAAAGGAAATAAAGAAAAGGAAAAAGAAATGGAAATTAAATTAGCTAGTTCTCCTGTTATACGTGGTTCCTGTGTCTGTCACAGTTGCTTTTCTTTTAAAATATTCTAATCATTATATAAATTGTTCTCCTGGTTCTGTTCACTTCACTTTGCATCCATTCGCACAAATAAATCCTCCCAGGTTTCTTTGAATCCACCCTTTTCATAATTCCTTACGGAAATATAATATTTTATTATATTGATTATATTGATATCAAAATTTTTTATTATATATAATAAATATATTTATTGCCATAATTTGGATTCCCCAATTGAATGGCAAATTGTTTTCTAGTACTTTACTAAAACAAAAAGTGCTGCTATAAATGTTTTTGTACATATATATCCTTTCATTGCGTACTTGAGCTCTGAGTATAAGCCACCTAGTATTATCTCTGGAGCAAAGGTATATGTTATTTAATAATTTATTCCTTATAGAACCAAACTGTTTTCCAGAATAGTTCCCCATTGTCAGTGGGCCTCTCCTTCCACAACCTTTTCAACATTGTCATTTCCTTTGTCTAGCATCTTGATCAATTGATGATGGAATTGGACAGGATTGTTTTAATTTGCAGTTCTTGTTGATAATCTATAGAATTTTCTCATGTGGTTATAGAGAGCTTGTCTTTCCTCTTTCGAAAACCACTTTTTGTATTCTTATACTTTCTTGTTTTTATCAATTCCTCATATATTTTGTAGATCAGATGCTTATCAAAGAAATTTATTGCAAGGAATTCTTCCCAAGCTAATAATTTCCTTTCTAATTCTAATGGTATTGATTTTGTTTGTGCAGAAACTTTTAAATTTTTCGTAATAGAAGTGTCCATTTTATATTCTGTGTTCCTCTCTATATTTTGATTAAGAACTCTGTTTATCCAGAGTTTTAAAAGTATATTTCCTCCCCTACTTCTCTAATTTGTTTATGATATGAACATTTATATCTAAGTGATGACTTTACATCAAAATTCATTGGAGCTTGTTGTGGTCTATCATACAAAATGTTGGCATAAACCTAATTACTCAGATTTTTTTCCAGTTTTCCCAGAAGTTGTTTTTTAATCAAATGTCAAGTCTTTTGTCTAGTAATTGTAGTTCTTTGGTTTATCAAATACTACTATGTTCTGTTAGACTTCAAAATTAAACACTTCATCAGAGTTTTGCCCATCTTCTAATTGCTCTAATATATTTATCTTTTAAAGATTTCTCTTGACTCCAGTGTTTGCATTCCTAGCTTTCTACCTGACTCTCTGGTTGTTTTTTTTTTTATATCAGGAATGCCTGAAAGTCCTTTATTCCAGTAGAGGTCTGTTTTTCTCCCTATAGGAAAATGTTCAGTTTTTCAGATGAGTTATTCTTGGTTATAAGTCTTTGATAACTTCAATTGGATAACTTTTTGATCATTGACAATGGAAATTCATGACTTAGAGATGTGACCAGTTTAGGATGGCAGAGGGGATGGTGGGCATGACCTCCAACCTGAGTCAAGTCTCCTTTCTTCTCCCATTATCCAGTGTGTCTGGGGGAGGGGAGGGCACATCACTCCAGAATGATGCCAGTTATAGGTTTGGCTCTTGAAGTCCTTGTCTACAAGACTCTGAGTGAACTCCCAGAGGAATCCAGACAGGGAGCCGGGCTCCCTCATTAGAGTACCTAAGGGGTATGAGATCAAAGGATCCCTTTCCCTGGGGCTCCTGGCTGCTTCCCAACTCCCAGGAAGTGTGTGTGTGTGTGTGTGTGTGTGTGTGTGTGTGTGTGTGTGTGTGTGTGAGAGAGAGAGAGAGAGAGAGAGAGAGAGAGACAGAGAGACAGAGAGACAGAGAGAGAGAGAGAAGGAGAGGAGGAAGGGGAGGGTAAGGAGGAGGGGGAGAGGGAGAGGGGGAATGAGAGAGAGAAAATTTTTGTTGGGGGTAAGCTCAAAGAGGGACCCCAGATACATTGCCCCAGATCTACGCTGTCTAATCTTGGAGGAAAAAGCCCCATTTCCTTGGCTAGAGTTCCCAGAATCATTCCTTTATACCTAGTATCAGGTAGAGTAGTCTCTTTGTTTCTAATGTCTTCCAGCTTCTACCCACCTCATACAGTTAGTAGAAGGATTTTCTTTATGCACTGTTTTCATGATCACTGCCGTGCTCAGCAGTCTATGGTGGTTTCCCTCTTGCTTACCCAAACTCCCCCAACTCCTCAGTTTTTCCCATGTATTACATGCTACCTACCTGAAATTCTAAAATATAAATTCCTTGACATTTATCATTGTCAAGCTTGACTAGAACTTGCTTGAATGTAGGAGGTTGGGCAGTAATGACTCCTAAATAATATGAGTGTGTGTGTGTGTGTGTGTGTGCGCGCGCACGTGTGTGTGTGTGTATGTGTTGCACACATGAATGCATCACAGGGGATCAGGGGTGGTGAATGTATAAGAATGTGTGTGAGTGTGTGTACATGTCTATGTAAATATGGATTGATAAGGTAAATGTGCATTTCCAAAAACTCTAATCCTTCAAGCTTTACTTTATGAATTCTCTTCCTCATCATGCTTTGAAAAATAAGAGCTGTGTAATAATTTATTTTGCATTGTCCTTCCTCCCTTGTTCCACCTTCATTGACTGAGCATGAAATATTGAGGATCAGCCATGATGTCCCCTCAAAGGGGTCTAAGGGCATTCATTCTATACTGTTAGTTCTTCAACCTTGAGACTCTTTCTCCTTCCCTCTGCTCCATTCTAGAAGAAATGATTTCTACAACTTGAATCAATTCCCTACTTTTCATCCTTTATCAGGACTTCTCTCTTCTTTTCAAATCCATCTCCTCCTTTGGGAAATCCTGTTAAATGGAATGAAGTCCTCCTCACCCATCTACATCCAAGCAAGCTCTTGGCTTGACCACAAGGCATAATAAATATGCATAGTGAAGCAAAAGTTATTCCTTTAATGAGCATATACAAATATATGTACATATATGTGTATGTATGCATATGTACGCATACACACATGTCTCATTCTGCACCCTGAATCTACCATCTCTCTGTGAAGAGTTGGACAGTATGTTTCAATTTCAGTCCTTGGAAATCATAGATTCTTTTGTTTTGTTTCCCTTTTAATCTTTGATTAAATTAATTTTAGTAAAATTAATTTAATAAAATTTAATTTAATAAATTTTATAATCTATAAATTTATTTATAAGTTATTTATATTATATATATAAAGTACATATTACCTATATCATATATAAATTATTTATAATTTACAAATTTATAAAACAATAATTTATAATTTAATAAATAATAAAATTAATTTAATGAACTTTAAAATTTCTTAATAAAAATGAAATTAATCATAGAATGTTTCCTTTTTCATCTTAGAATGACTAGATTTAGTTGTCAAAATTTTTTACATTTTATGTAATCAAAAATATTCTTTTAATCTTCTATGACCCTTCTGTTTGGTCATGAACTTAGATATAGTTCTGATAAGTAATTTTTTCCATGTTTCTCTTATTTATTTAGGATGTGACCTATATCCATCTGGAGCTTAGAAGCCATGTACAATGAAATCATTGTATAGTTTTACAGCTTTCAAAGTTTGCTTTTATAGCGTTGTTGTTACTCTATGAGTTGTTCTATTTTTGCTCATTTCTTCATCAGTTTGAAAGTCTTTGAAATTGATCATTTTGATAATGCTGTTGTTACCCTATAAATTACTCACTTTGTTCATTGGTTCATCTAGGTCTCTGAAATAATGTCTTTCTTTATTTCTTACAAAACAATAGTATTTCTACAACACTTGTCTACAACTTATTCATCCTAAATTGATGGACATTCCTTTAATTACTGGGTGATTTTATTTTATTTTGTCACCTTAAATAAAGCTCCTACAAATATTTTTGTATGTATAAAACCTTTTTCTATTTCTATCTTTTGGGCATATAGGTCTAATAGTGGTATAGCTTGACCAAAGAATAATATATCATTTAGTAACTTTTTATGCGTAATTCCAAATTGTATCCATTCACAGGTCCATCAACTGTATAATCAATGTGTTTTATCATACATTTCTCACATTATCATTTCCCTTTTTTGTCATCTTTACCAGTCTGAGTGTAAGGTAAAATCTCACAATTGTTTTAATTTGCATTTCTCTAACTGGTAGTGATTTGGAATAATTTTTCATCTAGTTATGTGTAGCTTGGGTTTCTTTCTTTGAGAATTATCTGCTCACATCCTTTCTAGCAGCGGGGAACCTGTGGTCTTAAGGTCCTTAAGTGTGGAGTTTTGACTGAATCCAAATTTCACAGAACAAATCCTTTTATTTTTATGACTGCGTTTTGTTGGTCTTTTACATTTTTATTTTGTTGTTTATTATTGTTAATTTTCTTATTACCATTATTAATGTGGTCTTCCTGCATGAGAAGGTTCCCCATCTCTGCCTTAGACCATCTGTTAACTAGGAAATGCCTCTTACTCTTCTTATAAATTTGCTTCAGTTCCTTATATATCTTAGAAATGAGATTTTTATCAGAGAAACTTGGTGCAAAGAATTTTTTCTCGGTTTACTGTTGTGCTTTTCATTTTAGAATTACTAGATTTACTTGTGCAAAAACTTTTAAATTTTATGAAATCAAAATTATTCCTTTAATCTTCTATGACCCTCCAGTTTGGTCATGAACTTAGGCAAAATTCTGACAGGTAATATTTTTCCATGTTTCTCTAATTTGTTTAGGGTGTGACCTTTTAGGTCGTATGTCCATTTGGAGCTTACAAACCATATATCCATATGAAGCTTATCTTGGTATAAGGTATAGGTGTTAGTCTAAATCTAATTTCTTCCATACAGCTGTCCAATTTTCCCAGCAAGTTTTGTCAAATAGTGAATCCTTATTCCAGTAGCCAAGATGTTTGTGTTAATTGAATACTAGGGTATTAAATATATTTGCTACCGTATGTTATGGCCCTGATTTCTTTTAACCAGTACCAAATTGTTTTGAGAATTATTGCTTCATAGTATAGTTTGAGATCTGGCACTGCTAGCCTTCATGTGTTCCCACTTATTTTAATTATTTCCCTTGAGATTCCTGACTTTTTTTCCCATCCATATAAAAATTGTTACTATTTTTTCTAGTTCTGTGAAGGAATCCCTTGGTAGTTTAGCTGGTAAATTAATTTACCTAGAATTGTCATTTTTATTACGTTGACTCATCCTACCCATGAGCAATTAATATTTTTCCAATTATTTAGGTCTGTTTATTTCAACAAACAATGGTAAGTAACTGTATTTATATAGTACTTGTATGGATCTTGGTAGGTAGACTCCCAGGTATTTTATACATTTGATAGTTATTTTAAATGAGATTTCTCTTTCTATCTCTTCCTGCTGGGTTTTAATGGTATTATATAGAAATGCTGATGATTTGTGTGGATTTATTTAATCTCCTGCAAGTTTGCTAAAGTTATTAATTGTTTCAATTAAATTTTTAAAGTTGACTCTCCAGGGTTCTCTAAATACAACATCATATCATTTACAAAAAGTGATAATTTTGCTTCTTCTTTACCTGTGCCTATTCTCTAAATTTCTTTTTATTTCTTTACTGCTATAGCCAAGATTTCTAGAACTATCAGAGCTATCTTTCCTAGTTTCATCCTAACCTGAACAGACTCTAACCCTAACTCTAATCTTAACCCTAACCCTCCGACTTCACCATTCATATTCCATCCTTCTATTCATGGGTGTGTATCCCTGGCTTTGTGCTGGGCCTTCTCAGTTTGTTTGTTTGTTTCCTCTGTATTCTTTCTCAGTGATCCCATAGCTCCCATGTGTTTATTTTTTTCCTAAGCCCAGGATTCTTAAACTTTTTTTTTGGTATTATGGTGAACCCCTATGGACCTCTTCTCAGAATAATGTTTCAAATGCATAAAATAAAATAGTCAATTATATTCAAATATAGTTATCAGAATATTTAAAACACGAGTTGATGATTCCCTATTCAGTCCTTATCTCTTTCCTGAATTCCAGTTCCACACTTTCAACTGCCAGCTGAACATTTCCAATTAGATTCTCAAACTCATATGTTCAAGACACAACTCATTCCCCACCCCATCCCTCAAACAGGATATGCTGATGAATACTTAACAAGAGGCTCTCTTGGGGGAGAAAAGTACATTTTAAGTTAGATGCAACATGAAAGTGACACATCAATCTAGGCACAGTAATATCATCCAGAGCAAGGACACACTTTTCAACTTAATTGGCATTAACATATTCTCCATCACTTTCTCAAGCCCTGATTTGTAGTATTTGTTGATATCCAAAGTCTAAATAAATGGTCACTCTGAAAATTTGACAATTAACTCTCCCAAGTCAGTTTGAGCTGCCTCCAGCACACTCTGGCTCCAAAACCTACCTCTCCTATCCACTTTCCTTGGGCACCACCATTCATCCATTCACCAAGATTTGCCACTTAGGCGTGATCCTTGACTTTTCACCTTCTCTCAACCCCTTGTATCCAATTAGTTGCCAAGCATTGTTGATTCCACCTCCTCAGCATCTCTTGCTTCCATTTATCCTTTCTCAACTGACACCACAACCACTGTAGTTCAGGACCTCATCACTGCTCACCTACGCTATGTCCAAAGACTCTAAAATGCCTTTCCCCAGTCTTATTTAATCCCTTTCCTCTGGGACTAACCCTAATTTGTATATATCATGTTTCTGCACAGTTATCTGCTTGTTGTTTGCTCCATTAGATTCTGAACTCCATGAGAACAGGGACTATCTTTTGTCTTCTTTGTATCCTCAGTTCTTAGCACAGTGCCTGGCACATGTTAAAAATTGTGTGTGTTCATCCTTCATTGCCAAAGAAGACCGTGCCATCAGAGAGATGATGACATGATTTGCACTTGACTTTGATTTGAGTGAGGGAGGGCTTCGCAGGTCACCAGTCCCACTTCTCCTTCAGATTCATCTGAATCCAGTGACCAGATATTCATCAGGACAACTGGAGATGACCCAGGATGCACTGGGAGACCTTGGCCCCTTTAGGCACAGGTACTCACTTAGGGTGAGATAATACCCATTCATTGAATAGGACTGTTTAAGAAGTAGCCAGGTCATGGCCCCTTTAATGAGGCAAAGAGAAAGAAAGACATCAACATAGTAAATATGTACCTAATAAACGTCAATTGACTGACTCAGATGTCTTTCCCCATTATCTCCTCTTTCACCCTTGTATCACATGAAGAAGTGGCCATTTTCTTTGCCAAGGCAAATCCCTTTACATAGACTCTTTATCCTATCTCCTTCCTTCTTTCCTGGTAGATTTTCTCCTTTCTCATCCTCCCTCCTTTTCTAATCTTCAATCTCTCCTTCCCTGTTGTCTACACTTATGCCTATGACTTCTCCCTCCTTAAAAAGCCTTTATTTGATTAGACCATCCCTAGCTACCCTCCCGTCCCTTTCTTGCCCTTCTTGGCTAAACTTTATGAAAAAGCTTTCTATACCTGATGCCCCAATGTCCTTTTCTCTTTTACTCCCTTCTAAAGCAGCTGCAGTCTGGTTTCATTAAATTGAAACTAATTTCTCCAAAGTGACCAATGATATATAAATTGCCATATCTGATAGCCTTTTCTCAGTCCTCATCCTTTTTAATCTCTCTGCATCTTTTGACATTGTCAATACTGTAATTCTCCTGGATACTTTCTCTCCTCTCTAGGGTTTCATGACACAACTCTCTTTGAATTCTCCTACTTGACTCTCTCTCTCTCTCTCTCTCTCTCTCTCTCTCTCTCTCTCTCTCTCTTTGTGTGTCTCTCTCCCCTTCCGCCTTTTCTTTTTCTCCTCTTTCTCCCTCTCTCCCTCCCTCCCTCTCTCTCTGTGTCTTTGTGTTTGTCTCTCTCCCCTTCCCCCCTTTCTTTTTCTCCTCTCTCTCTTTCTTTCTCTCTCTCTTTCTGTCTTTGTGTGCGTGTCTCTCTCCCCTTCCCCCCTTTCTTTTTCTCCTCTCTCTCTCTTTCTTTCTCTCTCTCTCTTTCTGTCTTTGTGTGTGTGTGTTTCTCTCCCCTTCCCCCCCTTTCTTTTTCTCCTCTCTCTCTTTCTCTCTCTCTGTCTTTGTGTGTCTCTCTCCCCTTCCTTTCTTTTTCTCCTCTCTCTCTCTTTCTGTCTTTGTGTGTGTCTCTCTCTCCTCTTCCCCCCTTTCTTTTTCTCCTCTCTCTCTCTTTCTCTCTCTCTCTCTCTCTCTCTCTCTCTCTCTCTCTCTCTCTCTCTGTCTTTGTCTCTCTCCCCTCTCTCTCCTCTCTCTCTGTTTCTGTGTGTGTCTCCCCTCCCCTCTTTCTCTCCTCTCTCTCTGTCTCTTCTCTGATGGCTTTTCATTTAAATCATACCCACAAACTATGGATGTCACCCATGGATCTGCCCTGGGTTCTCTTCTTTTCCCTTCTATTCTCTAGTATTATTTGGTGATCTAATCAGTTCTCACGAGCTTAGTTATCATCACTATGAAGATGACTCCCAGATTTATTTATCCAGCCCTATTCTCTCTCTTGAGCTCTAGTCTCTAATCATCAAATTTCTTTTGGATATCTCAAACTTTATGTCCCATAGGCAGCTGAAATTCAACTGACCCCAAACAGAACCCACTCCCCCCCCAAGTCCTCCCCTCTTTCCAACTTTCTTTTTATTGTTAAGGGTACCACCATCTTACTAGTCACCCAGACTTATCAGCTCATTGTTATCCTCATCTACTCTTTCACACTCGCTCTACATATCTACTTTATTGCCAACACTCTCCATTTATACCTTTACATCTCTCATAAATGTCTCTTTCTTTCCACTGATGCAGTCACCACACTGGTGGTGACCACACCACACTTTCACCACCCCTTCTGGACACCCGTACAGTCATAGCCTTCTGGCTGGTGTCTCTGCCTCGGATCTCTGCTAGAGATAAACCATTATATACATCCCCCAACGTGATTTTTCCCAAAGCAAACTTCTGAGCGTATCTTCTCCCCACCAATTCCCTAAACTCCAGTGGCTCCATATTAACTCTAGGATCAAATATAAAATGCTATGTTTGGCTTTTAGAGACTTTCATGACCTGTTGTTTTTCAGTCACGCCTGACTCTTTGTGTCCCCAAAATTTGGGGTTTTCTTGACGAAGATACTGGAGTAATTTGTCATTTTCTCCAGCTCATTTGACAGATAAGGAAACTGAGGCAAACAGGGTTAAGTGACTTCCCAGGGTCACACAATTAGTCTAAGACCAGATTTGAACTCAAGAAGACGAATTTTCCTGATTCCACACCCGGCACTCTATCCACTTTGCCACCTAGCTGGCCCTCCTGGCCCTTTCCTATTCAGTCTTCTTATACTTCATTCATTTGCCTCCATGTATTCTAAAATCCAGTGACACTGGCCTCTCTCCTTCCTGTTCCTTGCACATAACATTCCATCTCTGGGCTTTGTGACTTTTCATTGATTGTCTCCCATGCCTGCAATGTTTTCCTTCCTTACCTCCAATTTCCAACTTTCTTACCTTCCTTCACAACTCATTTTAAATGCCATCAAAGGCAAGAAGCTTTTCCCTGTTGTCCCCTTGCACCAGCCACTGCTGGGCCCTTCCTTACTTCTAATTTATACTATATATATCTTATATGTACACAGTTGTTCCCTTATTGTCTCCCACAGTAGAATGTGAGTTTCCTGAGGTCAGGACCCTTTATTTATTTATTTTTGGCCTTTCTTTATATCCATTCCTGACACACAGTAAACATTTAATAAATGCTTGTTGACTGACTGACTGATCTATTCTAGATTATCTATAGCCAATATAATCTATTTCAATCTCTGTCAATTTCCCTGGATGTTGGGGGCGGAGGTGTTGTACCTTCTGGCTAAGCAGTCTTTTTTTCTGTAGTGGATGGTAGTTCTTCTGTTCTGACTTCAACCCACCTCTTTCCTAGGCCATTTGGTGGGGAGGGGGTAAGAAGAGACTTAATGACACACTCTCCTTAATAATCCTTCAAACCTATCATCTGGGATGGGGTTTATAATCATTCATAAACAAACCTCTAGCAAAGTAGGTTAGTAGGATAAACACCCCCACCCCTCATCATCCCCAACACCACCCCAGGACCCTGGAAGGCTATATCCCTTACAGAGCCTCCCCACCCCAAACTTTCTATGTGATCATGAGTAAATGGATTAATTCCTTAGTGTCCATCCTTAGGAGCCTTTCAACTGTCTTTCACCCTCCGCCCTCTGCCCCATCCCTGTGTCACCCTCCCCCAAATCATCTTAGCTGCCAGGATGCACACTAAACTGAGCTTTCCTTCCCACGGAGCTAATTAGAGCCTACAAGATGCTTTGAGATCACTCAGTGTAGGGTGCTTGCCAAGACAGATTTACTGGTGGGAATGAGGTGGAAAGGGAATTGGCTAAGACCATGGCATTCTAGGCTCTGATGCTGACATTATGAAGATTGTAGGCAACAAGGCTTTGCATCTCAGAGCACTGTAACATTTTCTGTAATATCATCCATCTAGTTATACTTAAAGTGATTCAGAGTCGCTACATAAGAGAAAGAATAGTGCGATGTAGAGGGATCACTGCCTGAGTGGTGTCAGAAGACTTGGTTTCCAATTTCTACTTCAACCCTTCCTTGTAACGTACCTGTGGGAATTAGGATTAGTGTCACTCCTTAGCTCCAGTTTCCTCATCTGTGAGATGGGGACAATACACTTCCTGCCCCACAGGGTTGCTGTAAGGAAAATGTTATATATAATGTTAGTTATATCTAAAGGAAAGTCAGTGCTCATTGTCCCCTTTTCCCAGGAACATTGGTAGAAGAAAGTAGCAAGACGGGTTTAGCAGTCGATCACTTATCTGATTAAGGGTCCTCCCCGACCCCTTCCAAGTCCTTTTTCCTCTAGGTTATCAAGTTAACATGGAAAGCTTACTTTTTTCCTATGGCACTTATAGACTTACAAACAACTACAACTCTGTGAAGTAGTTGCTGCAAGTGTTATGATAGCCCCATTATACAGAAGGGGAAGCTGAGAATGAAAGAGATGATGTTATTTACATTTAATAGCTTGCAAGACATTTTCCTTACGGGAACCCTGTGGGGCAGGAAGTATATTGTCCCCATCTCACAGATAAGGAAACTGGAGCTAAGGAGTTACACTAATCCTAATTCCCACAGGCATGTTACAAGGAAAGGTTGAAGTAGAAACTGGAAACCAAGTCTTCTGACACCACTCAGGCAGTGATCCCTCTACATCACACTATACTTTCTCTTATGTAGCGACTCTAAATCGCCACTTATCTTGGACAAGGAAAATGGCTGAGCTGCATAAACCTGGACTTGATGTCATGAACTGGATTGAAAAATACTAACAAAATAGAATGATTTTAAGTATGAAAGTGACACATCAACACAGACATATAATACAATTCCACCCACATCAGGAGGAATTGAAACTAGATTTCAGAAGTGGATGAATAGAGCCTGATGTGTCTGCTTAGGAGAAAGCTGTATGATTTAGGAAGCAGCTCTTGTAAGAGACTGGAGGATACACTACATGCCCCCCTATGGCTTAAGCATTAGATGGGGACACATTTAGAAGTAACTTACCTTTTAAGATCATCTCATCCTCCAGTCAAAGGGTGTCAAGAATGATGAATTTGGAATCCAGAGGAACTTAGATTCAGATCATACTTCTGATACTTGCTATATACATGACTTTGGGTAAGTCACCACCTTTGGGCTGAATTCAGTTTCATCTTCTCTAAAACAATAACTGTCTTTTAATGTGTGCCTTAAAGCTTGCAGAACCCTTAACATACATTATCTCATTTGGTGATAATGATGCCTGTAGGGAAATAATACTTTATGGGTTGATTGTGAGAGTTAAATGAGATTAAACGTATAGAAAACTAGTTGCAAACCTTAAGTCTAGAGAAGAGTCAGATTATCTTAATGGGGGGTTTTGTCTTCACAGGTCTATAGTCCAAAGTCCTCTTGGTTCTGCAACCTTGGAGCACTTGGGAAGTCCCTTCTGATATCTGACATTGATCTTTATTATCATATTATATGCCACAAGGCCATTAAAATAAGAGAGGCTTACTGCTACTAGGTCTATAACCCAAGGAGATCAAGGAAAGAACAAAAGGGCCCTTCTGCACAAAATATTTATAGCAGTTCTTTTTGTGGTGGCAAAGTATTGGAAACTGAGGGAATGTTCATCAGCCGGAGAATGGCTGAATAAGTTATGGTATATAAATGGAATGAAATATTATCATTCTATAAGAAATGATGAAGAAGATCATTTCAGAGAAACCTGGAAAGACTTATGTGAACTGATGTAAAGTGAGGTGGGCAGGACCAGGAAAACAATGGACATAGTAACAGCAATATTGTAAAGATAATCAGCTGCAAAAGACTTAGTAACTGATTCACAGCAACTACAAGGGATTCAGGATATAAAATGCTCTCCACCTCCAGATTGACAGCTGAAGGACTTGGAGTGCAGATTGGAGCACAATTTTCCCTTTCATTCTTTTTCCTTTTTTTCCAGAACATGGCTAAAGCAGAAATTTGTATTTTACGACTGTATATGTATAACGGATATTGGGTTTCCTACCTCCTCAGTGAGTGGGATTGGGACCTAAGGGAGGGAGAGGTATAACTAAAAATAAAATTAAAATTAAAAAAGAGAGATATGCATAGGAATGAGTGAAGTATGAGTGTTTTATTCAATAATACTTTGGCTTTATTTAACTTGACTAGATGGAGAACAAGTTAGATAAAGGGGATGTTGTGGGGAAAGATTTCTAACCATTGTGACTTTAACTTCCACATTCTTCACACTAAGGAGTCCTCAAGTCACTTGAGGAAAGCCATTCATCCAAATTATATCCAACTCTTCATTATCTGAACTACTGGGACAGCATACGCTTGCTCCCAGGTTGTTTTGATTCAAGTCTGAAAGGCAATCTATGATAGTTTGCTGACAGTGGAGTTATCCCTCCACCAATATCTTCTTTTTCATTATACTCCTTTAAATATTATTTTTATTGATTGTTTTTGTAATATATTCATTTCCAAATATATCCCACCCTACCTAGCACGTCATATCTTACAATAAGGATTTTACAAGCGAAAGGAAAGAAAATATTTCAGCAAAACCGAACAACACATAGGCATGGCAATACAGCTAAGTTCCAATTAGTGAGAATCCTGTGAAGTTATCACAGGTACTGGAACTCACACTATTTGAAGTTATAATTACGTAAAATATAGTCATAGTTTCCAGCCCCGTAGAAATAGGCCGGGGGGAAATTTTAATAATTTGACCACTTCCTGGGATTCATTACTCTTAATATCAGAATCTACGTTAATCTTCCATACCTAGTTTCTTGAGTGAATAACAAAATATGTTTGCTTTGTTCAAAGCTAGACCAAAAGATAGTGGAGAGAGAGGGGAGAGGGCGGGGGGGGTGAGAGAGAGAGAGAGAGAGAGAGAGAGAGAGAGAGAGAGAGAGAGATGAGTGGCAAGAGGGAGCAGGCTAGGATTAAATACAGGTCATAAATGCTAGTGAAAATGAGTTCTCCACATACATGCAGAATGAGAACATGACTATCATGGCAAATCTGTATGTTTCCTCATCTGTTAAAATGAGCTGGCCCCCAAAATCTCTTCCAGCTCTAAGACTATGACCCTGTATCTAGGAAAGGGTCCATCATTCCTCAGGAGCAGAGAGGGGAGGGAGGCTCTGTAGATAGTTCTGAACCCTAGGCTCACTGTCTCCATGAAACACTTCATAGGATCCTTATTTTTGAGTGGGAAGGGAACTTGATTCAACATCTTTATTTTATAGATGAAAAAACCAAGATGGAAAGAGATGAAATGAGTCATCCAAGGAAAACAACAAAGTCAGGGTTCTCTGACCCAAAAATCTACTACCCTTCCCTGTACACCACACCAGCTTCCTGTTCGCTGGCAAAGCTGAAAGGAGTAAGGCTGGAGGGAGCTGAGGTTGCACAAACTTTCCTCTCACTGGGGGATGAAAAGGATCTTGGGAAGTCAATTCACTTTCTCCTCTGTCTCCAGGATAAAATATACTCTTAGGACCAGGTCCCAGGAGATCAATTAGCAAGAATTTTTAAAGCACTTACCGTGTGCCAGACTTTGTGCTAGCTCTGGGGAGGCAAAGACAAAGTAAGATGATTCCTACAGTGCACCTTTGTTGAACTACTTCACTTCAGTTGTTGGTGCTTCATCCCAAATAACTTCATAATACTGATAAATAGAAAGACTTAAATAGATAGAGAGATTTAGGTCAGCTAGGTGGCAGGATTGATAGGACACCAGGCTTGCAGTCCAGAAGACTGATCTTTCATTCAAGGCTGGCCTCTGATACTTACTAGCTGTGTGAACCTGGACAAGTCACTTAACCCTGTTTACCTCAGTTCCTTCATCTGTAAAATGAGCTAGAGAAGGAGATGGCAAATCACTCCTGTATTTTTGCCAAGAAAATCCCAAATAGAGTTAGACATGACTGAGAACAACTGAATAACAACATGTAGATTTAGAATCGTGTAGATTTAGAATCATATATATATAGAGAGATACAGTTAGATACAGACAGATACAGATATAGAGTTAATACGTGTGTGTATATGTATGTGTATAAAACAAAGCTATTCTGGGTGAAACACCACCAACTGAGGGAATTGGTAAAGACTTCTTGAAAGGACTAACACTTTGAACTGAGGCTCACTGAAGAGAGTTAGTTCCTTAATTTGCAGATCAACAAAGACCTTACAAGTTTCCTCAAACCTTTGCCTCCCCAGATTACCAAGCAGGTAGCCTTTATATCAAATTCAATCCTTCCTGTTTCAAGGCTTGCATCTGAACTTTTTTAAGTGCCAAAGATTATAAGATATTATGATGGACTCTCTAGGGAATCCAGTGGTGTAGAAGATAGAGTCCCTGCCTCCATCAAATATATAATCCACAATCTTAAGCATACTAAGCCAATGACCATAATTACCAATATGAATACAAATGACCATAATACTGACTTCAAAAAATGTGTTTCTTCATTAGGTCCCCATTCCACTGGTGCAGCTTTCAACTCCTTACCCATCTTATATTGAACACCTACATGTTTTTTATGGGTTGTCATGAAGGATATAAAATGGGAGGAATTTTGACCTCAGATAGACTGGTTGAGATGGCAGACATGCACTGTTTTGCTTTTGAGAGACTGGTATAACCCCCAAGGATCCCATGTGTCCCTCTCCACATCACAGTAAGACATCAGAGAGGGGCTTGGCTGGAAGGACTATAACATAAAGCAATCTATGACACTGGGCTTCTCAGCCCAAGAAGATCTGGAATCTGCTATAGAAAAGTTTTGGATGAGTGAGCCTTGGCACAACTCTTTTTTTTATATACAGTATTTTATTTTTTCCAATTACATGTAAAGATACTTTTTTAACATTTATTTTTTTTAATAAATTTTCTCCTCTAAGAGAGTAAGCAATTTAATATAGGTTATACAGTAGCACAACTCAAAGTCAATTCTTTCTCTTCCCTTGATCCACCAACATATGAGTGAGGGGCCCTAGCCTTCTACAAACCCCCTGAGCTTGGAATTTGATCAGACTTAGGTGGGGCTGCAAGATTGGTTCCAGACAGGACTGCTGAGTCATTTGTGCCTCCAGTTCCATCCTCGTCACCCCCATAAAGTGAGGGCACTAGAGGAAACCACATGAGTTTCACTAACCCACCTTCAATAGCACCCACCATATTACTGGCCTCATTATTTCTTAATGGGAGCTAGGCTGATTACAGACTGCCTAATTACAGTGGTAGGAGTCCTTTTAGTTAGGGGGAATTGGGGTGGGAAATGGAAGAGAAACTAAGTCTGTTGGCCACCCCACTGCTACTCAGGGCAAGAGATGAAATGAGGAGGAAGGCTTAGTTGGGCCTCAGTAATTTCAGTGGAGTCCTCCAGTCACTGGAGACTCATTGTCTTTAGCATTCAGTTCCTTACCCCTCAAAACAGGATTCTACAGGGAAGAGGAGGAAAAAAATCCTGTTCCTCCTAGCTCTTTTCAACATCTTTCCAATCCTCAGCCATCTACATATTGACTAATTACAAAAAGATCCATTGTCCTATAGCTAGCAAACTCCCCTCTACCCTGAAGTCTTATGATTCAGAGCTAAAAGCTGTTTATACAAAAACTTGGTTTCCTTCCTACTAGTTCTCATATCTCGGTCCCCATCATATTTATATAAATGGTGTTTTAAGGTTTATAAAAGAACTTTCTTCACAACAATCCTATGTGGTTGAGGTCCAGAAATGGTGAGAGACAAAGACCCAGGAAGAGAGAGATAATGACAGATGCAAGCAAACGGGTTATATCAATGGCTTGCCTGTACGATACCTCTTGCAACTAGCTGGCAAACTTGGTAAAGGGACCTGCTTTTCAGATTATGGGGATTCCCCCTGAATTTCACTCCATTAAACATCTGTCTCATGGACAAGGTCTTCCACTGCATGTGGGGCTATCTCCAGTGGTCCTGATGTATATCTGGTTACTGGACCCAGATGGCTCTGGAAGAGAAAGTGAGGCTGGTGACTTTGCACAATCCTCCCTCACTTAAATCCAATTCACTTGCATGCCATAATATTACTTCCATGATGTCATGGTCCTCTTGGAGAATGAAGGACAAACAGTAATCCTGTGAGTTACCAAATTGACTGGTTATTTGGGCGTTTTACTGACATGATCAGAGACCAAGACTAAAATGAAATGACAGAGGAGTGCAGCTAGGGCAGAACATGAAGAAAATTGGATTTAGAATCAGGAAGTATGACTTTAAATAACCCTAAATCTTCCCCTATATTAGCTGGGTAACCAAGTCCTGTCTTCTCTCATCTCCTCTGACTATATGACCTCCAAGGTCCCATCATCCTCCAAATTCTCTTATCCCAGGAACCAGAGAAGGTTGTATTACATCAGAGGCCTCAAAAAAAGTACCTCCAAGAATGGGGAAGCATCGACAATGAGATACTGAGTCATTGAAAACAAACCAGCAACACATAGCATTTCAAGCCCTTCTTAGAGCACGGTGACCAGTCCCATAGAGATATTTCTCTAAGCTCCTCCCTAAGTAAAACCATGCCACTCCGCACTAATTTTTTTAAAAATTCAACGTTTTTTACCCCGATTAAACATAAAAACAATTTTAACAGTTTTTTTTTCAAATTTTAAGTTTAGAATTCTCTCCCTCCACCTCTCTTCTCCCATCTTCTTTGAGAGGGCAAGCAATTTGAAGTAGATTATCCATGCTCTGCACCAGTCTTTAGCCATTTTCAATCTTCCCAGCCCTCTGCTATTCACAACCCAATTCTTTAAGATTGACAACTTAGAACTTAGACGCAGAATTACCGTTCTGTTATTCAGTTTTTTTCAGTGAGTCTGATTCTTCGCGACCCCATTTGGGATTTTCTTGGTAAAGATACTGGAGTGGTTTGCCATTTTCTTCTCCAGCTCATTTTACAGATGAGGAACTGAGGAAAACAGTGTTAAGTGACTTGCCCAGGGTCACACAGCTAGTAAATGTCAGAGGCTGGATTTGAGAATAGGTCTTTCAGACTGTAGTCCTAGCACTAAACCACCTAGCTGCCAACTCTTCATTAACTAAGATATAAGGAAATAGTGACATGGATAATATAAAGCATTGGATAATTGATAGATGACTCTTGGTTTTGGACTTCATTACATGATTTGTGGGGGGAGCAGTTAGTAGATTCCCACTTTTACATTTTTGTTTAAGCTTATACTTAAAGCATTCACTGGGCAATCCAAATTATTGGGTGGGAGGGGAAAGAAGATACTTGTTGGAGGACAAGTGCAGTCAGGACGAGGCTCCAGAGCCTCTGCAGGTAATCTACCTGCACATAATTGGAAGCTGGCTATGTCTCACCCAAGTTCTGAGTCGTGTAATTTATGGAAAACTCTCTGATTGCCCCATCTCTCATTTGTCATCCCTCGTATATATAGCTCAGGTTTCTTTTCCTCTCCTTTTTCATAAACTGGCTTATCCCATATGCTGGTAGAGTATTAAACTGTCTATAAAACTCCTTAAATTAATCTCTAGCAGCTTAAACATAATAAACATGTGAACTGTCTCAGTTAATTGGCCTAAGGAATTGTGCTGTCCCTGGAATCGTATTTTTCCTTTCTCTCCCCTCCCCCCTTCTCCCTAAGCCTGAGCTATCACATCAGACTGATCTCTGGAAACGTTGGATCCTTAAGCACAATTATACCAGATCTTGGGAAAAGTCGACTGAACTGGAGGGCTTAAGTAATAGACGTAGCTCACGTTTATATAATGCTTTGAGGTTTATAAAGGTCTTCACTTAACTCATGACATAGACTAGGGCATTAACAATGGACAGAATAATGAATTTGTAGTCAGAGGACCTGGGTTCCAATTCTGCCCCCTTCCTACTGGTGTAACCTTAGGCAAATCATATATTTTCCCTGGGTCTCAGTTTCTAATTCTACCAGGGAAGGAGAAGGAGAAAAGGGTTTGAATCCAGACTACAGATCTAACTCTTTGTTTTGCAGTCACGAGACTCAGATAATAATCCTGGATAGGTCACTTCTATAAACTTCAGTTTCCTCATCTTCATGGAAATAATCACAATCAAAGATTTGGAGCTGGAAAGATCATCAGCATTTATATACACACCCATTATGTGCTAGACACTATACCCAACACTTTATAAATACTAAATAATTGGATCCTCACAACAATTCTTCCAGATAGGTGCTATTTAGAGTTTTTTTATGTTTAACAGATTTTACAGATGAGGAAACTGAGGTCAACTGGGTTATGTGACTTGCTCCGGTTCACTCAACTAAGTGTCTGAGGCCAGATTTGAATTCAGGTGTTAATGACGCCAGGCCCAGTTCTCTAACCATTGCACTACCTATTTGAATACTATTTCAATGGCTCTCATGAAATTTATATTTTACCGATTAGGTCAAGAAGTTTAATTCCCCCTTCAAACCAGATAGCTGTATCTTGAGCGTAGCCTGTATCCCTGGAAGAAGGATAATGGAGAAAGGAAGAGGTTACCTTGAGGGAGCTTCCATTTTGACAAGAGTAAAAGGACAAGAGCTCAAGGCACAGATATAGGCAAGGCCTAAAAGGAAGCAGCCCAAAACAGTAGAAAAAAGAATATGCTAGGCAAGAGAAGTCCCAAGTCTGTCACTGACCAGCTGTGAAATCTTTGGATTAGATAGATAATCTCCAGACTTCCCTAGAACTCTGTTTTGGGATGCCCAGGAACAGCTGGAAAGAGCTCTAAACATCACTGTTGGAGGCATAAAATTTATCAACAAGAGTTTATTAAGCATTTATTATGTGCCAGCAGGCACTGTGCTAAGTGCTAGGGGTACCATGAAAGACAAAAGAAAGAGTTCACATTCTGAGAAGGCCAAGGATGGATGGGGGAAGATGGCGGGGACAGGAGCTAGGAGGGTTGGTCAGGAAAGGCTTCCAGAAAGAGGGCTACTCATTGTAGAGGAATGTCAAAATTCAATGAAGCCCATATCTTCGGAGTCTCCTTTGTCACCTTGTAGTTTCTATTGGTCAAAAGCAGGGAGAAATGAAGTAAGATGGGCTCTATGCCATGCAGCTCAGGCACTGGGGAACCAATTCAAAGGCCATGCTCCAATGAAGGGGAGTCTCTTGCAGAAAACAGCTCATGGCCTTGGATGCTCCGTGAGGCTCTTTTCTAGGTCTCCTCCTCTTCTTGCTTTGTATTTTCTCTCTTGGCGTCCTCATCGGCTCTCTTTGGTTTGATGGTCAGCCCCATGTCAATGGATTCCTGTGTACTTTTTCCAAACTTGTCCATTTCTCCTGAAGGTACCACCACTGTGTGTGTATGTGTGTATATGTGTGTATATGTATGTGTGTGCGTGTATGTGTGTGCATGTGTATGTATGTATGTGTGTGCATGTGTATGTGCGTGCGTGTGTGTTCGCCCAGGATCACACAGCTAGTGAGGGTCAAATGAGATTAATAATTGCAAAGCATAGCCTCTAGCACAAAGTGGAGGTTATATAAATGCTTATTCCCTTATCTTCCCCTCCCTATTTTCCAGGTTTTTAACCTTAGCATTATCTTCAACTCATTCTCCCTCACTTCACATTCCAATTGGTTACCAAATCTTGCCATTTCTACCCCTAAAATACCTTTTAACCTATGCTTTCTACTCATACAGCTACCACTTTAGTTCAGTCCCTCGCTACTTTTTTTTCCTTGAGGCAGTTGGGGTTAAGTGACTTGCACAGGGTCACACAGTCAGTAAGTGTCAAGTGTCTGAGGCTGGATTTAAACTCAGGTCATCCTGATTCCAGGGTCAGTGCTCTATCTGTTGGGCCACCTAGCTGCCCCACCTTCATTATTTCTTGCTTAGATTATTGCCACAGCCTCCTAAGTGGTCTCCTTGCCTAGAGTCCCCCCATTTTAACCTGTCCACTACACTGCTGTGAAAGTGATTTCCCTTAAGTACAGAGCCGACCGTGTCACTTCCTACTCAATAAATTCCAGTGGCTCCCTATTAATTTTAAAATCACAGATAGATTCCTTTTAAGCTTTGAAAGCCCTTTATAACCTGGTCCTAGCCTATCTTTCCTCACCCTGTTGTATATTACTGTCCTTCCCCAACTCTGTGATCCAGTCAAACTGGATCTCACTCGACACTCCATCTCCCATCTCCCTGCCTTTGTATTGGCTGTTCCCCATGCCTAGAATACACTCACCTCTGCCTTATAGCATCCCTCTCTTCCTTCAGACATTTCCTTAACTCCTCCTCTCTAACTGCTTTGTACTTATCTACTTTTTACATCTTTGTACGAATTCTCTCTCTGTCTCTCTGTCTTTCTCCCTTCCATCCATCCATCCATCTCTCTCTCTGTGTCTGTCTGCCTATCTGTCTCTGTGTGTCTATCTATCTAGTCTGTCTGTCTATCTATTTCTCCATTCTATCTCTGTCTTTCCGACACAAGTTCCTTGTGAGTACACGTTGTTTTGTTCACTGTTTGTCTAACTGCCTGGAAAATAATAGGCACTAAATGAATAGTTTATATATACTATGTAAATAGTTGATGATTGATTAATTCAGTTGGGTTGATTGGGGGCAATCAAACTGAGTTCTCTAAATCTAGGAACCTAGGATTTGGAAGGCCAGGTAAAGACCTTTAGAGAACTTTGTCAGGAGGGGAGAAAGGAATGCTACCTCCTGTCCCTGCCATTCATTTACATACCATTTTAAAGTTGGGTTTTGGCTGGGAATCCTCATTTTTTTACTTATTTTGTTCTTTTTTTTTTTCCGGAGGGTGGAGGTGGAGGGGTTAAGTGTAAACAGCTGCCTTCCCTTAGCTGGCTTCCAGTCCAAATCAGTCCCACACACTTGCCAGGCTTTGCAGGACAGTGGGGAGGTTCAAGCTGGCCCATAACCTCTAGGATTTGCTCTGTGATCGTGAACAGGGAGACTGCCTGGCAATTAAAGGGAGACACAAGCAAGCCAGGCTTGCCTGGCCCACCCCCAAAGCGGGCTAGACTTGAATAGGTTTTCAAAGAGATTCCGATCCTGACAAGATGAAGCTTATTTCCGCCTGCCTCACCTTGCCAGAGAGGGAAGAAAGG
Source organism: Potorous gilbertii (assembly GCA_028658325.1). Taxonomy (NCBI): domain Eukaryota; kingdom Metazoa; phylum Chordata; class Mammalia; order Diprotodontia; family Potoroidae; genus Potorous; species Potorous gilbertii. The sequence continues at coordinate 182,281,925 of CM053770.1, read as the reverse complement.
AGAGTGGGAGGAAAAGTGGGGAGCTGTACCCAGGTACCTACATACACATACACATACAAACACAAGCATCACTATGTGTGAATGAAGATTAGAGAATGTGACAGAAGGTGGTTGACCTAAATGTGTTTTTTTTTGGGGGGGGTACTGTATGTATATACTCACAGGTGCACTGTACCTGCAGTTATTGGTACAGGGAGAGAGAAAGACAGAGTGAGGCAGACACACAGAGAGAGACAGAGAGAAAGAGAAACAGAGAGAGAGAGAGGGAGAGAAAAAGACAAGAGAGACAAAGAGAAAAACAGAGAGAGAAAGACAGAAGGAAAGACAGGGAGAAAGAGACAGGACAGAAAAAGAGATAGAGACACAGAGAGAGACAGAGAAAAAGAGAAAGACAGACAGACAAGAGATGGGGGGGGGAGAGAGAGAGAGAGAATCTGTGCATCTGCATCTACATCTGTGTGGGGCAGCATGGTTCAGTGGAAAGGACAGGGAACATGAAGTCAAAGGGCCCGCTTTGCCACTCCCTGCCTCGGGTCCCAGGTCCCGTGCCTGGGACCCACTTTCCTCATCTCCCCAGGTGATAAGATTGCACCAGTTGAGGGTCTCTGATTCTAAATCTGTGTGATCCTGGGGCAGTGTTTTCTGCCAAATGAGAGGGGAGAAGAGTTGTCTGTAACCACATCTCTTTTCCGAAGGCAAAATGGAAAACTAAAGCAATTATCTAGATTTGCCTCAAACAACACCATGATCAAAAAGAATTAAATTTACAGATGATTTAGGTAAAAGACTCAGGTTTGCATTTTCTACTCAGCATATGTCATCCAGTTCATTTGTCAAATCTGTCCATCTTAGAAAAAGTTGACTGAGAAAATTCTGGGCCCTGAGAATGGAGCGAAGAGAATAGGGAAAATTCCCCAGGAACAATAAAATGTGAGCTCCTTTAGGGCAAGAACTATCTTTGCTTTTTTTTTTTTTATCCTAGCACTTAGCAAAGTATCTGGTATATAGTAGGCCCCTAATAAATGCTTGCTGACTAACTGACTGACTAACTGACTATCCTTAGAGAGCTCTGAGCTGATGAAAACAAGGACAGTAAGCAACCTGGTAGAGCTGTGAGCAGGACTGCGTTTGGGAGAGGAACTTCTACGGGCAAGGACCGTGGGACAACAAGGGCAGGCATTAGTCCGGGAAGGCTTTCTGGAGGAGGTGTGTATGGAACAGAGAACTGTAAAAACTCAATTCCCCCAGCATTTATTGAATCATCAACATTCACCAGTCTTTAGGAACACACTATACTTGGGAAAAAACAATTCAAAGGAATTCCAGGAAGTTCTGGATTTTAAATTCATTGTGTTCCTGGGCTCTTGAAATCTGACACTTAATATGTATGGCTGTGTCTATGTCTGTATGGGACAGTGGTTCAATGGAAAGATCAGAAGACTTGGTTCAAAAACCTGGCTTTGGATTTGGGGCAAAAAAGAGAAAAATAAGGCAAAAAACCTGTGGGGGCCAACTTCATCAGTGAGAACTGATAGGAACTGTCAAATGAGAGAGCAAAGGTGGGAGAAGTAAAGTTGGGGCCTTTGTAATTAGTATTGAAGGAGCAAAGGTATGAAATTTATGGCCGTGAAAAGCAGGCACTGTCTCTAGAAGATGCTGTTTCACCTGGGAACACATTTCATGGATAGGAAAGCGACTCCAGATCACCTCCAGAGCAACATTTATAAACAACCTTTCAGAGTTGGAGGAAACTCTAGGGGCCATCTAATCCTACCCCTTGCCCAATGCTCCTCCTCTAGAGAAAACTTCCCTCCAGTCTCTACTTGGATATTTCCAGTTTCAGGGAGCTCACTTATCTACTTAAGAAGCCCCTTCCTCTTTTGGACAACTCCAAGTAGACTTAGGAAGTGATTTTTATTTAGTTGAAATGCTTTTCATTTTTATTGTTTCTATTTTTGCCTAAGTATATATAGATATTTCATGGACACTGAATAAAAGTCATTTATGTTGTTTGGGAGCAGAGAAATAGAGAAAGCTTCCTGGGAGAAGGGGATTTTTTTTTTTTACTCATATAAGGTGGTTTAAATTGTATGGGAACAAATTAATCCAGAGTCTAAATAGGTAGTGAGTGAGAAGGCAGAGACCAGGCAAAGTCTCCCCCACCCCTTGACTCATCCCTTATGGTTGTTTTTAATTCTGTCTCTACATACAGGTTACTCACCTCCCCTATAAGTGCAGTCTGTTCTTACATCTAAGTTGGAGATTCCCCCTTAGATGCCCCATTTAGTTCCTCACAGGCCAATTAATTATATCTTTCAGATTTCCCCAGGTCTGGGTGTGTAAGGCTAGGGTCTCCAACCATCTTGATTGTTGAGGCATCTGCCCCACCTCACCCAGATTGCCCATCTCCTTCCCTTCCCAATTGCCTATGAAAGCTGAACTTCTCAGGACAGAGATATACAGTACCAAGTAAAGTATGTGAATGGAGCAGCTGAGTGGGGTCCTTGGGTTTCCATCCCACTTTTCATCCATGTAGTCACCTAAGGACAAGCAAGATGAACACACTTAGTAATAATAGTGGTTGATATACTCTGATGCAGCTTTTTAAAATTTATTTTTAGTTTTCAACATTCACTTTTATAAGATTTTGAATTCCAAAATGTCTCCCTTCCACTCTCCCCAACATAGTATGCAATCTGATATAGGCTATATATGTACAATTATATTAAACAGATTTCCACTTTAGTCATGTTGTGAAAGAAGAATCAGAACAAAAGGGAAAAAACATGAGAAAGAGAAAGCAAAAAGAGAGAGAGAGAGAGAAAATCGTATGCTTCAATCTTCTGGTGCAATTTTTATAAAGTGCTTTAGATACAGCATCTTAGTTAGGAGTGAGGTAGGTCCTAGGGTTATCATCTGTGTTTCATAGCTGAGTCCTGGGTGGCTTTTAGTTCAGTAGCCAGTACCTTACATTGACTGCTGTGGCCAACCTCAGGGTCTGAAGGACTACTGCTGTATGAACTTCTACCAGTAGAAGAGAGGCTAAATGATAAATCAAGTCAGGATTATTATTTAATGTTGTTAATTATAATTACGATAAAAGCTAGCATTTATGTCGTGCTTTACAAATATCTCATTTTATTCTTACAATGACCCTGGGAGGAAGGTACTATTTTTATTCCCAGTTTACAGATGAGGAACCTGAGGCCAACTGAGATTAAGTGACTTGCCCAAGGTCACACGACTGTTAAGTGTATGAAGCTGAATTTTAATTCAGGTCTTCCTGACTCCAGGTCCAGTACTCTATCTACTTCACCACCTAGCTGCCTCATTAATGTTATTGTTGTTACTATATATTTATACTGAAATTGTAAGTTAATTTCCATTTTGGGAAACTCTTTTCCCAGGCAGAAGAAACTTTTGTTATTAAGAATGGTTTATTGTAATTTTTTCTGTTTGCATGTTTAGAGTTAATGAGTTTCTTTGAAGCATGGTTGCTTGTAGCCTCATAAACTTGCTTGTTAAAAGTGCAGTGGGATTTTTTTCTTTTCTTCTAACTTCTGCAAACCATTTTCCCCACCCCCACCCACACCCTACACACAAACACACTCTAAGTAGCATCTGTCAAGACTGTTCTCAGGATATTTATTAGTATCCACGCGGAGCAGGCTGCTCTTCTTGGGATAACTGCTGCCTCTCTATGTCACCAACTATGTATCATCTTCAGGTTAATTATGAGAACCAGCCCATCAGAGGTTTCCTCCAAGATAATCAGGTACCTATGTCTAAGACAACTGACTGTCTTAGTGTGGAAAAGACCATCCACAAACTAGAACCATGTGCCTTGGTCAATTAGAACTCAGATAAAACCATTCACAAACCCTGGTATGTGTCTGAATTTTCTCACTCCAAGCAGAAGATCATTCATTCTATGGATTGTCAGGTATATATTCTCATACCTTTTCTGATTTTTTTTTTGTCATTGTCTTGGATAAAGTACTGGCTCCTGTTCATGTCATCTAGTTCCCAGTCTTTCTCTCTCCGGGAACCTGAAGAGAGTCTGGAATATTGAATCTTTTCTCTTGAAGCTAACAGCCAAGAAGACTAAGATATCTCTTTTTCCAGTTTTCACCAGTTTCATCCTTCACAAGGGAGTATTGAGTAATCAATCTCCACTAATGAGGACAGTCCCATACAAATAGTCTTTGAGGTTCAGGTTACTTATATATAAAATCTGCCCCCAGGAGTGGTTATCCTGTCTGTCTCCAACTGGAATTATAAATGAGTAAGAAATAATAACCAACTTCATGCTAGATTTATTTTTCATTTTATATTTATTAACAGGATTTTGTTTGTTGTTCATCAATGTACATGCTGGCTCTCTCCAGTAAGTTCCTTTGGGATGGTACTATGATTTTTTAATTTGTAGTCTCAGGGTCTTTACATATAGATATTTAGTAAATATTTGTTGAATTGAGTCACAGTCAGAAGACTACATGTGTAACATTCAGGAAGGCAATAAAAATATTTAGATTTTTTAAAAAACTTGCATGAAGTAAAAAAGTTGAGAAAAATTACACAATTTAAGAGATCAATTGATGAAGGTCTTTTCTATCCTTGGTTACAGCTTACATACTATACCTCAATAGAAGAGCCCATTTAATTTGTCTGAAATAAAATGAAATATAGACTAGCGTTAGCCTATTCAAAAAGAGTGAATTTTGTGAATTAAATTTATTTTTCTAACAGTCTTTCATTGGCAAACTGGTGACTTGAGCTAGTGAAAGAAAGATCTAAGGAAGGAAATAGGAAAGAGAAATTAACTAGTGTTGTAAAGTTTTTAAAAATCAATTTCTTATTTTTCAAATGGTAGTTTCATGAAAGATATGATTTACTTCCACTCAATTTATTTTATTAAAATTTCATGACTGATCAAAAAATCCTTAGGGGATATACAGGAAAAATCCCAGTAGTATGGGTAGAGTCAAACCGGGGGCAATGGGGCTCACTTGGGGTGCTGGATCCAGCCATGTGTACATGCCCTTTTCTGGTCAGGCCATCATCAGAACTTCAATGGAAAGCCAATATACTTGAAGAATTTCAGAAGTCACCTAGCCTAACCTGTATTGGAAGAGGAATCCTTGCCTAAAGCATTAGCCCATTATCACTAGACCTCTAGGGAAGAGAAACCCCTATCTGTGTCCTGTAGCAGTCCATTCTGATTTGGAACAACTCGGATTGTTAGAAAGTGTTACCTTATTCAAGGAATTCAAATTTCTCTCTCTTCAACTGCCATCCATTGTTCCTAGCTCTGCCCTCTGGAGCCAAGCAAAACAAGACTAATCTGTCTGTTACATGACAGCTTCTCAAAGATTTAGATAGCTATCATATCCTCACCAAGTTTTATCTTCTTTAGGTGAAACATTCCTAGTTACTTCAACATATGTCATGGTTGCCAGTACCCTCATCCAACCTGGCTTCCTTCCTCTGGATATGATCCAGGTTGTCAATGAATTTCTCAAAATACGGTCCCTAGAACTGAATTCTCAATGAAGTTGGTTTGACTATTGGTAACTTGTTTAACCTCCCTGAGTCGCCATTTCATCAGCTGCAAAATGCATAAGAGGGAGTATGGTACAGTGGATAGAGGACAATATCTATAAAGCCCTTGACTTAGTTCTTGGTACATAGTAGTGCTTAATAAATGCTTATTCCTTTCCCTTTCCTCTCTTCTTAGAATTCAAACCCAGCCTCAGACACTGTGTGGCCCCAAGCAAGTCCCTTCACATGTGTGCCTCAGTTTCTTCATTTATAAAATAAAGATGATTATAGCACCTGCCTTCCAGGGTTGCTGTGGGGATCAAATGAGATATTATTCAGAAAGCTCTTCATAAACCTTAAAGTGCTATTCAAATACTACCTGTTATCATCACCATTATCTGAATGTCAAGGATCTAGCACCCTTAATCTGGGTTCTATACCTTTCTTTTCAGCCTCAGATTACTAATTCTTTAGGCTTCTAGGTTGTACTGTTGAGAAAAGTCACTGGTCACTAGTGAGTCATAGAACAATGCAAAACTCCCCCTAACTTCTGAATTACTCAGGTAATTGTAGTAATTTGGCTTTATGGCTCTCTTTAGCCATGTCTCCACATCCATGATTTCCCAATAATCCATCCTCTAGAGTCTAGAATAGACCTCACCTTCACCTGGAATGACTTAGCTCCTAGGATTGGAGATTTGGAGTTAGATGATACCTTAGAGATCATCCAGCCCCTTCTCCTCATTTTTTACAGGTTATCAAGGCATAGACTTTGACCTGAATTGTCAAGCCCTGCCCTTAACTTCCCTTTCCCCATTGAATCCTCTCCCAAGTGCTCACCAGCTTTATTTCTCTTGGTTCCCTAACAGACTCTCCATTTTAGCCAAACTTAGATAGCCCCTTCCTTCTGTATGAGGCTGGTTCGTGTTCCCATAAGATTTCTGCTTAGGACATGAGGCTAACTGACATGATGCCTTCCTCTTCTCTGTTCTAATCCTCCCTAAAAACCTAAATCCAACTCTCTCTCTTTCAGGAAGCTTTCCATGTTAAATCTCACCTGACTCTAACCTCTTCTTTCTTCTAATCTCTTCTTGCCCTTAACTCTTTAGAACATAGTTTGCAGCCAGATTCTCGTAAACTTTTTGATCTAGTTAGTACTCAGAAAGTACTGTTATTATCTTTCCATATGTCCTTTCTTACCAACTAGATTGCAAACCCCTGAGGACAGGACCAGTGTTTCCTTCCTTCCTTCCTTCCTTCTTTCCTTCCTTCTTTCTTCCTTCCTTTCTTTCTTCTTTCCTTCCTTCCTTCCTTCTTTCCTTCCTTTGTTCTTTCCTTTCTTCCTTCTTTCTTTTTCCTGCTACAGAACATCTAGTATAGTACAAATTGGAGATCCTGTTGATAGATGAAAACTACCCTATCCCACTCATGTTATCCCCAGCCTCCCCTTCTCCGCCTTGCACTTTCACTGCTCCTTTACCCCCGCCCACCCAGCTTCCCAGGATCTAGTGCAGCCCAAGTCAGCCAAGCAGTTTAGTTGCTTTGATGGAATTTTTTAATGGTCATGCGATGTCTGTTCATTAAGGTTTTCAGTCATTAACTATGTATTAAACTGAAGTTAGGACAGGTGGTTTCATAACCGTATCATCCTGCCTGCCTTCTTGTTTATAAAACTTTAAGCTATAAAAGAGGATTAAGAGTCAAACTTAGGCCCTTGCCAGATCAATCTGCCATATGTAAATTCCATACAGTAAAGGGAAGATAATGGGGCAAAGACTTCAACCTGCCCATCTATCTATCTTGTATGCAGCCCTACTCCTCTGCCATGTGGCTAAGTTGAGAAATGGGAGGGTCCCAGAAGCCATCAGTATATCCTATACACTAAAGTTATCCTCACTACAACATACCCCCCAAGTGGTCATGCAGTTTTCCTGGGAAGACCTCCAAGAAGGAAGCCATGCCTCTTGGGGCAGCCTGTTACACCTTTAGACAGTTCTCATTGTAAGAACCTTGTTCCAGATGTCAAGCCCATTTGCTCTTTATTTCCATCCATTGTTCCAAGTTTTGCCCTTCGGATACTTTAAGTCACCTATCATTCCTCAGGGCAGCTAGGTGACAGAAAGCCAGGTCTGCAGTCAGGAAGACTCATCTCCCAAAGTTAAAATCTGGCCTCAGACCCTTATTAGCAGTGTGACCCTAGCCAAGTCACTTAACTCTGCCTCAGTTTCTTCATCTGTAAAAGGAGGAAATGACAAACTACTCCAACATCTTTGCCAGGAAAAACTCAAATGGGGTCACAAAGAGTTGGATACAACTGAAAAATAACTGAACAGCAAAAATCATTCCCCAGCCCCAGCAGGGGTTGGTAAACGTTGAATAATGAGATCTCTGAGGATAAGAAGAGTATAGATAATAAACTTTTACATTGAATCTGCATTATTAACCTTTTCTACATTGTTTTCTGTTTTAAATTATATAATATTTTATTTTCCCCAATTACATGCTAAAGCAATTTTTAATATAATCATTTTATTTATTTTTAATATTCTACAATCACTACCATAAAACTTAGATTTTTTTCCCCCTACCTACCCCCTATTACTCCCCTCCTTCCCCAAGATGACATACAATTCTATATAGGATCTACACATACATTCCTATTGAATACATTTTCACTATAGTCATGCTGTGTAGAAGAACTAAAATAAATGGGAGAAATCATATAACAAACCAAAACATAACACACACACACACACACACACACACACACACACACACATACACACATACACACACAAATGATCTGCTACATTCTGTGATTGAATTCCATAGTTCTTTCTCTGAATGTGAAAGGCATTTTGCCTTAGAAGACCATTGGGAGTGTTTTTTTTTGTCCTTGCATTGCTATGCAGATCCAAGTCTACCAGAAAAAACTCTCTCATACTGTGGCTATTGCTGTACACAAAGGTCTCCTGGTTCTGCTCTTTTCACTCAGCATCAGTTCATATAAGTCTTTCTAGGTCTCTCTGAAGTCTTCTTGTTCATCATTTCTTATAGCACAATAGTATTCCATTACATTCATATACCATAATTTATTCAGCCATTCACCAATTGATGGGCATCCCCTTGATTTCCAGTTTTTGGCAACTACAAAGAGTGCTGCTATAAATATTTTTGTATATATGGGACCCTTTCCCATTTTTATGATCTCTTGGGGATACAGTCCTAGAAACAATATTGCTAGGTTAAAGGGTATGGATATTCTTGTAGCCCTTTGGGCATAGTTCCAAATTGCTCTCCAGAATGGTTGGATGAGCTCACAGCTCTACCAATAATGAATTAGTGTTTCAACTCTCCCCACATCCTCTCCAACATTTATCATTTTCCTGTTCTGTCATGTTTGCCAATCTGATAGGTGTGATATGGTACTTGTTTTGATTTGCATCTCTCTAAGCAATAGTGATTTTAATCTTTTTTTTAATCTGCATTATTAACCTTTTCTACATTGTTTTCTATCTATTTTTAAATTATATAATATTTTATTTTCCCCCAATTACATATTAAAGCAATTTGTTAAAAAGCTTTGAGTTCCAAATTCTATCTCTCCCTCATTTCTGACGTTCCCGAGATGGTAAGCAATCCAATGTAGTTTATACATGGGCAATCATCTCCACTGCTTTCTTAAGTCTAGACAATCAACAAAATAATAAATCAAGCCCCGGTTTGTAGCATTTTTTAATTTCCAAGGTGTAAAGTGCTCACACTCAAATGTTAACGATGGGGTCTAGCTTGGAGCCAACTCTAGCCCTCTGCTGCCTCTGAGTCTTCTCTCCTCTTGGTTAAAAATAATAATAACGGTAGCTAATAGCTAGCATTTATATGGCGCTCACAGTGTATCAGGCACTGGGCTAAATACTTTACAAATACTATCATTTCATCCTCATGACAGCCATGGGCGCTATTATAATCCCCAGTTTACGGATGAGGCAAAAAACAAAGGCAAACAGATTAAGGGACTTGCCCAGGGTCACAAACCTAGAAGGTGTCTGAGGATAGATTTGTACTCAGGTCTTCCTAACTCTAGGACTAATGCTCTATCCACTGGGACACCCCTAATTCCTTTAACTGATTATTGTATAGGTCATTTGATATTCTAGGTGCCTTCCTCTGTATGTTTTCAAGTTTATCAAAATCCTTCTCAAATTATGGTACTGAAAACCCAATATAATGTTCCAGTTGAGCTGTGATAAAGGCAAGGTGCCCAAGGACTATCACCCTCCATATTTCTAGGAGCTCTGCCTCTCAGGGCAGCTCAAGATCATGTTAACTTTTGGAGCTACTGAATTTCATTGTTGATTCATATGGAGCTTTTGGGACACTAAAACTCCTAGATATTCTTTAGAAACATCACTGTCTACCCAGGCCACCATCACCTTGGACTGTGTACAATTGATTTTTTGTGCCCAATTTCAAGACTTTACATTCATCTATAGCAAATTTTATTTTATTAGATTTAGCCCAGTAGTCTAGTGTCAACAGTGCCTTCCAATTTAACATCATCTGTAAATTTGATGACCATGTCACCTATGACTTTATGTAAATCATTAATAAAAATGCTAAACTGCACAGGGCCAGTTGAAGATCCCTGAGGCAAAGCACTGCAGACTTCCTGCCATGTTGACATTGAGTCATTAATGGCTACTCTTAGAATTGGGTCTTTCTTTCCCAGATTAACTTTTTGGGGGGAACTAGGTAAAAGAGGCCATTCTTTGCCTTATTTCTTGCCTAGTCTTAATCACTGAATGGATGATGCCTCAGTCAAATTGAGATCTGCGAAAAATCTTAGCTTAAAAAGGTCTTCCACTGCATCCCAGGTCATCTCCAATTGTCCTGGTCCATATCTGAACACTGAGCCCAGATGGCTCCAGAAGAGAAAGTAAGAATGTTGACTTTGCACAGCCCTCTCTTACTTAAACCCAACTCACTTGCATGTCATGGCATCACTTCCCTGATGTCATAGAAAACTAAATAGGAATTGTTTTCTCTTTTACCCATGCACCCTGAGGTTCTTCCCCTCCTGGTTTGATTTTTTTTATTAAAGGGGCCATCTTTTGAAAAACTACTTGAATGGGTGTATCTCACTCAAAGTGAGAATGCTATAATGCTATAAAGTCAGCCTGAAAAGGTCAGGGTCTCACATTGCATCCTGAGTCATCTTCAACCATCCTGATGAATATCAGGCCACTGGTCCCAGATGGCTCAGGAGGAGAAACTGAGGTTGGTGACCTTGCACAGCCCTCCCTCACTCAAATCCAAGTCAACTGCAAGTCATGTCATCATCTTGACATCATGGTCCTCTTTGAGAATGGAGGACAAACACAACCTCTTCAAGAACAGAGGACAAATAACAACAATCCTTGGAGGCTGGTCATCCAACCCAGTATTGTATCCATTTAGTCATATTATCATCTAGTCCCCATCTCTCCATCTTCTGTACAAGAATAGTGTGAAATTCTTTATCAAATGCTTTGCTAAAATATGGACAAAACATACCTACAATACTCTCATTTATCAGTTTTGTAAGCTTGTTAACAATGAGATAAGGTTAGTCTGGTATAACCTGTCTTGATAAATAGTCCTGGCTCTTTGTAGTCACCCCTTCTCTTTCTAGAAGTTCATGAGTTCTCTTTCCAACGATCCATTCTTAGATTCTCTCAGGAATCTGAGTCAAGCTCATTGGCCTGGACTTTGCAGACAGTTTGTTCTCCTCCCTTTTTTGGGAAATGGGGACATTTACTCTTCTCCAGTTTTGTGATACTTCTATTTCTCATGATCTTTCAAATAGTACAGACAGTGGTTCAGCAATCATGTGGGCCAGTGCTTTAGTGCCCCAAAGAAATGCAGTTATCCCTTCCACATTGCGGAAGTTAGAAGCAGAGTGACTCGAAGATCTGGAAAATCTGCATAAAATTTTTTGGCCCTCTCTTTGTACCAGAGAAGAAGTCTGAGTTATTATGGTACGACAAAATAAAATATGTTGATATTATACAATACTATACATGTATTTTATGCATTTCTGACTTTCTAAACTTTTTCTATGTTGTCTGCTGGCCTTCAGGTATTGTCTGCAGTTTCTGAAATATGCCTCCCTCCCCTACAAATTCCCATTTAATCTCCTGTGCTGATCCATTATCTATTAAAACTTCGATGGGGAAAGTCAAGATGTGGATGGGATAACTGTAAATGATCTAGAGTGAGTGGAATTCATCAAAAATGCTCTCACTTTTTCCTTTACTTATCTTAGGTATGAGTTGCCTGGTAGTCATTTTTGTCATGCCATCTTAAATGTAAAGGCCATCTCTGTAGAGAAAAAAGAAACAAAATTAGAATTAAGGAACTCCAAGTTCTTTCTGTTTTCAGTTATTGTCCCATCAACTCCAAGCAAAAGTCTTGCACTTTGGGGGAGCCCTATGCATTTCCAATGCATTTTTTAAAAAAAAATTTTTAAATTATTCAAAATATTTAAATTATTTAAAATTATCTTCTTGTTATCCTTAACTTCCCTTGCTAGCCTCATTTCATTCTTAACTTTAGCACTCCTAAGACCTTTTTCAACAGGTCCATACCATACCCTTATGTTCATCTTTTATAGTTATTACATCTTTCTTCCATTTTTTTTAAACCTAAATTGATTAGTGGGGTTTCCTATATACCCATATTGTTCTTTGTAGGGGAATCCCATTTTCCATCTTCATTGGAGTTATATCCCTCTGAATCTCCAGAATTTCTTTCTTGAGCATCTCTCATTCCTATTATATTATGTGTGTGCTCATGTGTGAATTAACCCATAGGATCACTTCTTTTCATCCCATCTGTTCTCTGGTCATCATCCTCATTCCCTCTAAATGGAACCTTGGACTTCATCCCTCGATCTCCTGCTCCTGAGAAGTGACCTTTCATCTTAATCTTTCCAGGACTCAGGGGTTCATACCACTTCTTGACCCTGTTTTCAACATGCCTACTGGCAAATCACTCAACCCTGCTTTAAAGCAGCCTCTGTATGTTTTCCCCCTTATTAGAATTACAAGTTTATGAGGGCCAAGACTGTTTTTCTTGCATATGTCTATATATCTAGCATTTAGCTCAGTACTTGACACATAGTAAACATTTAATAAATGTCCTTTCTAGAAATCTATCTAACCATCTGGCTAACCAGCTGTCCTAGCCCTTGAAATATGCTTTCTCCAAGTCTAGGGTACAGGTCATCCTATAGCTGGATTTCCTCTATTTTTCTAGTATAAACTATAGCAAGAATAGTTACTTCCCACTAAGGTTCCCATCATTTTCACCCCCAATCAGTTAATTCCTGTTAGTGAAAATCAGATCTGGAACAGAATTTCCTGTTGTTGGTTGCTTCACATTTTGAATGATTATTAGGGCAAGTTGAGAATTATTAGCTGTTTTGCTTTGAGCAGATAGAGATACCTTCAATCTGAACAATGGAAGTCCTTCCCCACTATTATATCATGGTTCTGTTCTGGGTTAATGATGTTTCCCAAATACCTCATCCATTTCCTCTTTCTGTCCAGGTGGTCTATAGAATCTGCAAGAACAAAATCAGTTCTATTTCTCCCTCCATTGACCTTCTCACAGATACTCTCCACCAAGCTTCCTTCCTCTGGTTTTTTTAATTACTTCACATGTGTATATTTTCTAAATGAATAATGCTATCCTCCTCTCCACTTTTTCAAAATGTTTCCTTTGAATAATGTATTTCCACTGAGAATCATATTCCAGTCCTGTTTAATTCCTTCTCAGTGACACTTAGTGCCAAAATTTTCCCCTCACATTGACTTATGTTTCCTTTTGCTTAAACTTTGAGCATTGGGCAACTTCCTAAACTTTGAGTCTTTGTGTCTCACATTTGAGGTCAAAAGTCTTTTTTTTATGGCTGGCTCCTTTTTTGGTTTGTTTGTATTTTTATTTGGGAAGGGGGAGGGGTTAGTTTGTTTTTACCTGTGAGATGAGAAGCAAATTTCTTCCTCCTCTCCTGTCTATAATATCTAACTTGAGACACATACAAAGGCAATGATTCTTCTCCATTCCTTTTATTTGATTTGCAAGACACTCAGAAAAAAAAATTCTCATCCACTTATTAGATGTACTCTATCTCTGGCCAGATTTTTTTCTCTTACTTTCTTCACCCTGTGAGACACAGGGTCAACTTTCTCTGTATTTTCACTACCATAAATGGCAACATCATTTTCCTTGTTGGCTAGGCTCATAAATTTACAGCCTTTAAAAAAAACAATAGCTAGCATTTATATGGCTCTTTAAAGTTTGCATAGTGTTTTATAATATTCTAATTTGGACCTCACAACAACCTGGGAGGTAGGTGCTTTTTATCATCATCTACATATACTATAGAGATATTATATACTTTACCTTTACAGGTGAGGAAACTGAGGCAGGATGGAGGTTAATTGACTTGTCCAGGGTCATATACACCTAGTGTGTCAGATGGGATCTAAACTTAGGTCTTGCTGAATCCAGGTCCAGTATTCTGTTCACTTTGTCACCTAACTGCCTCAATCCCTTTTCCTTTGCTCATAAAGCTAAGTCATTATCAGATTCTGCTGATTCTCCCTTTACAAGTTCATTCCTCCAAAAAGACTATTCTCACAACTGTCAAGATTCTCATCACCCAGTGCCTAGATTAGGGCTCTAGGTTCTTAGCCAGCTTGGGTCCCTAGTCATTCCCTGTGTTAGTTAATCCTAATCGCTACTGCAGGAGCAGTCATATTCTTGGTACCTATTAAGCACTTAATTATTATGTTTAAATCTTATCTGATCCTAACCTTTCTGCTGACCTCCAGTCTTGCCTCTTCAACTGGATGTTTCACAGACATCTTAAAGTCAATATGTACAAAACTGAATTCGTTATCTTTCCCACCAAACCTTCCACTCTTCCTAATTTCCCAGTTACTATTGAGAGTGCCACTATCCTTTTCCAATTATCCAGCCTCAAAATCTAGGTGTCAATTTCAACTTCTTACTCCAATTTGTTGCCCAAATCTATCAATTTTACATTTTCTTGCAAAAGCTCCCTTCTTCCCTCTGGCTGGGCCACCACTCTGGTACAAATGATTGTCGCCTCACACCTGGGGTATCACAATAGCCTGCTGGTTGGTCTTCAAGTCTCTCCCCACTCCAGTCCATCCTCCACTCAACTGCCAAAGTCATCTTCCTAAACAGAAAGTCTGATCATATCACCGACCACCTTCTCATTCAATAAACTCCATTGGTTCCCTTTGACCTACAGGATCAAGTGTAAAATCTTCTATTGTTCAAACCCTTCATAACCTGCTCCTTTCTTTCTTTCCCCTCCTCTCACCTGTACTCTTCAATTCAGTGACACAAGCCTCTTCCCTATTCCTTGAACAATATTCTCCATCTCCCAACTCCAGGCATTTTAATTGGCTATTCTCCTTGCTTGGAATGTTCTTCCTCCCCATCTTCACCTCCTGGATTTCTCCAAGTCCCAGTTAAATCTCACCTACCGCCAGAAGACTATCCTTAATTCTAATGCCTTTCCTCAACTGACCATTTTGAAATTCTCTCTCTCTCTCTCTCTCTCTCTCTCACCTCTCTGTTTCTCTGTTTCTTTCTTTCCTCTCTCTCTTTCCTCTCTCTTTCTCTCTCCCTTCTTTCTCTGTCTCTCTTTCTCTCTGTTTCCCTGTCTCTGTCTCTCATTCTCTTTGTCTGTCTTCCTGTCTATCTCTCTGTCTCTTTATCTCTGTCTCTCTTTTTCTGTCTCTCTCTCACTCTCTTGGTCTGTCTTTCTTTCTCTGTCTCTCTCCTCTCTCTCTTTCTCTCTCCCTCCTCTCTCTCTTTCTCTCCCTCCTCTCTGTCTCTCTTCGTGTGTCTGTCTCTTTCTCTTTGTCTTTCTCCTCTCTCTCTTTCTCCCTCCTTCCTCTCTTCTCTGTCTCTCTCTGTGTCCCTCCTTCTTTATTTGTCTCTGTGTCTCATAGCTATTTGTGTCATATATTTCTCATTCAACTGTGAGGTCCTTGAGAAGTCCTTTTTTGCCTTTCCTTGTTTCTCTAACCCTCAGCACAGTACCTGGCACACAGTAGATGCTTAATAAATGTTAGTGCCTGACTGATTTAGTGAGTGGTTTCTCCTTACCATTGAATGCTCATTGATTTATAGAATACTGAATCTTCTCATCCAATCCTCTGATTTTATGGATGAGAGCACAAGAGCGCTTACACGCATAAGGTCAAACAGCTAGTCAGCTTATCCAAAGGTAGATACACAGACTACTGAGGGGGACTGGAAACTATGCCATGTGAGGCTTGGTTGAGATAACCAGGGATGATTAGACTTGGAAGGGCTCTAGTCACCCAATTAATCAAGAAATTAAGCACTTACTTTGTGTTAGGCATTATGCTAGGCCACCTGCTTGAGATGCAAAGATAAATTTGAAAAAAAATAAATAAAATATTGTCTGCCTTCCAGGAATTTGCAATCTAGCCAGGGGAGAGAAGAGGCAAATATATAGATTTATACAAGACACATAAAAAATAGAAATGAGTCAATTTTGAAGGAAGGCACTTAGCAGCTGGAAGATCAGCAAAGTCTTTGTGTAAAAGGTAGAGGTGCAGCTGAGCCAAGAGAACTAAGTATTGTAAGAGGCAGAGACAAGGAGGGAATATATCCTAGGCACCAGAGTTGGCCAACACAAAGGCGTAGAGATGGGGTGCTATCTATGAAGGAGCATAAGAAGGCCTGGTTAACTGGATCATAGTGGGAGTGAAGAAGAGTATGTTAATGCATAATACGTTAGGAAAGATAAATTGGGATCATATTGTGAAGGGTTTAAAATGCAAAGCAAAATTTATATTTGATCTTAGAGTTAATAGGGAGCCATCAGAGTTTATGTAGCAGGGGAGTGACATGGTCAGATATATGCTTTAGGAAAGTCACTTTGGCAATTGCATGGAGGATGGACTAGAGCGAGAAAACATTGAGATCAGGACAATTAGGAGGCTGTTGCAATAGTCCATGTAAGATGTGATGAAGGACTAACCAGGAGTAGGGAACTTGCGACCTTGAGGCCACATGTGGCCCTCTGGGTCCTCAAGTGCAGACCTTCAACTTAATCCAAACTTCACAGAACAAATCCTTTTATTAAGGGACATAGGAGGCCACATGCAGTCTCAAGGCTACGGGTTCACCACCCCTGTACTAGGTTAAGTAGTGCCTGATGGAATAGAGAGAAGGGGATGTGTAAGAGATGTTGTGGAGATAGAGACAACTGATTGTCTATATGGGGTGTGAGTTAGGAGTTAAGAGTGACTGGAACAATAATGGCACCATGGACAGAAACAAGGAAGTTTGGAAGAAGGATAGCTCCATAATCTAATAATTATAATGCTGTTTTTGAACATTCTGAGTCAGCTCAGACAGGTCAGAGGACAACACAGAGAGAAGATTGCCATTAAAAATCCAGAGAGGAGTATATCTAGGAGAAGAGGGTAGTTCACAGCATCAAAAACTGTAGAGAGGGCAAGAAAGATGAGGGTTCAGAAAAGCTTCTCAGATTTGTTGAGCAAAAGAGAGGAGTTTCAGTAGAATGAGACTGGAAAATTACAAAGGATTGAGAAGTGAGAAAAGTGGAGGTAATGGGTGTAGACAACTTTCTTTAGGAGGCTGGTTAAGAAAGGCAGAGAAACACAGGAAGACATCTTGAGGGAATGGCAAAGTCCAGTGAGGGTTTGTTTTTTTTTCTTTTAAGGACAGGGGACTTGGGCATGTATAGTGAAGAAGGCAATATATAGGGAGAGATTTAAGATTAGAGAGAGGAAGGATACGGTTGCATCAACAATCTGCTCAAGAAGGTGGGAGGTAGCTGGGGTCCAAAACACATGTAGAGTGGTTGTCCCTGAAGAATAGAAGGGCTACTTCTTCATCTTCATTATTCATACTGGATCAAAGGAGGAGAGAATGTGGGATGGGATGGAGTCAGGGTATTGTGAGACAGAGAGGGGAGGGGGGAAGAGAGGGCTCATGACAATTGGTCTGTGTTTTCCCAATAAAATATAAGTCATGACTGTGAGAATGAAGGAAGATGGAGTAGTGTGGAAGGCTTGATTGTGCTTCCACAATACTTGAATTGTTTCTTTCTGGCTACTTGCAATAGTTTGTCCTTGACTTGAAATTTGGTTATAATATTCCTAGGAATTTTACTTTTGGGATCTCCTTCAGGAGGTGATTGGAATTCTTTCCATTTCTATTTTACCCTCTCATTCTAAAATATCAAGACAGTTTCCTTTGATAATTTCTTGAAAGATGATGTCTCGACTCTTTCTGATCATGGCTTTCAGTAGTCCAATAATTTAAAAATTATCTCTCCTGGATTGATTTTCAGTTGTTTTCCACATTGCGTTCTATTTTTTTTTCATTCTTTGGTTTTGTTTTTATAATTTCTTGATTTCTCATAAAGTCACTGACCTCTATTTTCTCCATTCTGATTTTTAAGGAATTATTTTCTTCAGTGAGTTTTGGACCTCTTTTTCCATTTGGTCCATTCTGCTTTTTAAGGCATTCTTCTCCTCATTGACATTTTAGACCTCTTTTGCCATTTGAGTTAGTCTAATTTTAAAGGTGTTATTTTCTTTAGCATTTTTGAGGGGGTCTCCTTTAGCAAGCTATTGACTCATTTATCATGATTTTCTTGCATTGCTCTCATTTCTCTTCCCAATTGTTCCTCTGTTTCTCTTATTTGATTTTTAAAATCCTTTTTGAGCTCTTCCATGGCCTGAGACCAATTCATGTTTTTCTTGGAGGTTTTGGATGCAGGAGCTTTAATTTTGTTGTCTTCAGTTTGTATGCTTTGATCTTCCTTGTCAATGATGTAAGAAAATACCTCTTCACCAAGAAAGTAAGAATCTATGGTCTGTTTCCTTTTTGTCCTCACCCCTTGCTTATTTCCCCAGCCATTTACTTGATTTTTGAGTTCTGTGTTAAGTGTAGAATTCCAGAAGCAGCCTCCATTTCAGCAGTGGCTGCTGCCACCCTGGGACTAAGTCCAGGGCTAGGGCTGGGGCCTGACCATGCTCCTCTCTCAGCCAGTTGAGAAACCCTTCCCACTAACCTTTGAAGATGTCTGGTATTGGTGAGTTGCAGAGTCTGCAACTGCAACTGCTGCCAACAATTCAATCCCATAAGGCCTGCTCCAACTCTGTCCACTCTGGTGGGGCCCACACCAAACTGTGCTCTGCTCCCAGCCTGGCACAATAGACCCTTCCCATCAGTCTTCCAGATTGTCTTGGGCTGGAAATCTGCTTCAGTCTGTCATTATGTGGCTTCTACTGCTCTAGAATTTGTTCAGAGTAATTTTTTACAGGTTTTTTGAGGGGTTTTGGGAGAGAGCTTTAGCAGGTCCCTTCTTCTACTCCACGATCTTGGCTCCTGGTTCTGTTCTGGGAGTTATTAAAGCTTAAAACTGCATGAAGACTTTTGGGACACATATGTATACTTAAGTATGTCTTTATTATCTCTTTCATTTGTTAGTAAATTGTGTACATTCAATAATTTAAATATTTATTTAATTATATATAAATAAGAGTAATTACTTTTGAGGAAAGGAGTTTCTCTAGTTCATTAAATAATTAAAACTTAATGAACTGGGATGGGAAATTGAGTTAATTAATCAATGGGAAAGAGATTGAGATTTTATTAATGAGAAATAAATTATCCAAACACATCCCTAGATTGCTATAGAAATTAGAATAATAAAATTAAATGATAGCAACGAATCAAGTGGCAGGCTAAGAAGGAATGATATATAAGTGAATGTAATCAGACCCCAGGCCCTACAACCTTGCCACATACGTTGGGGGTGGCAGGGAAAAAGGTCTCCCATATTTGTCTAACAACCCATTCTGTTTGTCCCTGTTGCTTGGCATAGTGCCTAGACACAGTAAGCATTTAATAAATGCTTGCTGATTGGTTGATTACCCTTAGAAGTGTTACAAGCTAAAAAAAAATTTCTTTTAAGTTTTTAAAAAGATTTGAGAAAAGGTGGGTAAGGTGGTGGTACATGGTTGTACTTCTGCTACTGAGGAAGCTGAGACTTGAGCTCTGGTGTTTTGAGCTTCAGTAGGGCTAGAGCAGTTGGAGTGTCTACACTAATTCTTGGCATGAATATAGTATATCCCTGGGAGCAAGGGTGCTCTCAGGATGCCTAAAGAGGGACAAACAGGACCAGGATGGAAACAGAGAAGATCAAAGCTGCTAGACAAAATCAGCAGCAGATTTGGGCTGGTGACTGACTGACTGCTGTGCTTCCAACCTGGGCAAGACAGGGTGACTAAGTCTCAAAATAAAAACAAAATAATTTAAATAAATAAGTTAAAAAATATCAGCTCCATCATGGATTATCAAGAAAAGTTTAATCTGCCAGATACTTGGCAATTTGGAGGAATATCACAAACTTTTAAAGTTAACATCAAAGAGAAAGACTTCCCCATTGTATGCCCTTGGTGCCTTGTACTGGATCCATGATCCAAATCCGTGGGGACAAATTTGATGTCTGGATATCAAAGCTCTATATGACAGAACCACAAGTCAAGTTGGAGGCTTGTGGAAATGAATGGGACTTTCTGAATTTCTCTTTTTTCATGTTCTGTTCCTGAAGCACAAATTCCTGGGCAGACTTTGACTGGTACACATAAACTAACTCTTGAAAAGGTCAAGGTCCTCCCTTGCATCCCGGGCCATCTCCAGTTGTCCTGATGTATATCTGGCCACTGGACCCAGATGGCTCTGGAGGAGAAAATGAGGCTGATGACGCTGAATAGACCTCTCTCACTTAAATCCAATTCACTTGCAAGTCATGGCATCACCTCCCTGATGTCATGGTCCTCTTTGAGAATAAAAGTCAAACAACAGCCGCAGCAGCAACTTTTGAATTAATTCTATGAAATGAGAACTATGACCAGTTTCTTGAAAACAGTTAAAGTGAAACCTATATGATGTTCCCACTGATTAGTCTCATGGTTAACTGCTTAATGTTGTTGGATATCATAAGTCATCTAAACTAGAAATCTGTTTCCCTGGCACAACAACCTTGGGGAAGTGGAAGCAGGGACAGCGATGGTATAGCACAGAGTACAATAAGGCCACAAATACAGCTCTGCCATGAAATACAGTCATCCATCCCAGAGAGACTTGCCTATGCCCCTACAAGGGTGGAGGAGAGGGGTGGTAAGGCCATGTGAACCTAGTAGGAGGGGCCAGGTGAGTGATCTGGATCTTCCCATTCAGTATAGACTAGGGAGGACCAGGAGGTATAAGGCATAAAGATACTGATTTTGGAACTTCCTTGGAGAATGTATGATTCCCTTTCCCCAGGAATGTAACATATCTACCACCACCACCATGTAGTATGTTAGTGCCTGGGATAAAATTCCTAGTTACTTATTCCTACTTATACTCGGATCCTAAGTAGAAATAGATTCATGCCTGGTTAAAAATGTCTTATCCTGCAAGCAAACTAGGTACTATACTGACTCAACCAGTATTCTAGCAACTATGTAAGATACATTTTCTTCTTATAAGCAACACATGTAAAATATTCCTTTTTGATTATAATTAGTTTTCAAGAAGTTTTACTTAAAAGCACAGGTATCTTATAAATACATACTTATTCAATTAAGTAAAATCCCCAGGAATAATCTCTCTGTGTCTGTCCTTTTCCCCTACACCCTCCCCCTCCCCCCTTTTCTTCATGGAATCTCCTTGTTTCAAAAATAAATTAGGTACCCATCTGTCTGGGATGTTAGGTATTGACTAGATAGATAGATAGACAGACAGACAGATAGATAGATAGATAGATGACTTAAGTATATTCCTGATACTATAGACAGGGGATTAGATAAGATAACCTATCTTCCAATCCACAAAGGTATCCACATTAGTTGTACTCTTACACATGAGCGCATACACACACACATACACACACACACACACAGCACTGCCCCTACACAACCTTGTAAATTACTGGCTTTTATGGCCTCATATTTTATAGGGCTAGTTACTAACTATAATGACTGATATATCATGTAAGAGCTTGGCATCTTGTTCAGGAGATGGAGACTTTGGCTCCAAATAGAAATGGCCTTTCTGGTTAGTCATCCATGACCCAGGAGTCTTCATGGAGGAAAGGAGCAAAGAGGTGAGCCCAAATATTTCATCAGCGTCCCCACCAAGGGTGACCTACCTTCCAAAAAGAGGATGGTTGCCAAATCTCCAGGATGTCAGGCCACTGAACAAATAGGATCCTGAGGCTTAAAGTCATAGATATCTCCTGAACCCCCTAGAAACTTGAAAAAATGGTGCTAGAGAGGTTATAGGATGAAGAATTGGTTTGGTTCTATCACATTAGCTAAAGCATTGTCCCTAATCAACGTTTGCTCATTCCCAACCTCCACAGATAAAGCAGGTGGTAGAGTCAGAGAGGCAGAACCACAAAATTCTGGGATTTTTAGAGTAAATAAGGAACTTTAGCAATTACAACATCTAGTTCAATCTCCTAGTTTTCAGGTGAGGAAATGAAACCTAGAGAGATTAGGCAATTTACCAGAGAATGAATGACCAATGCAGAACTAGGACTGGAAGATTTTGACCCCAGTCCAGCATACCTCCCTCTACAACCTCACTTTGATGAGGGAGACCTGTTGTAGGGACAGAACAGAGTGGCAAGCGGACATAATAAAGAGCCCTCCAAGTGCGCTCCAGACATCATTTCTATGGAGATATTAGAGGAGAGAGAAGCAGAGACTGAGGAGTTAGGCAGGGATGGGTTCTCAGAGAAGAATCAGGGTTTGGAAAGAATAGAGAGGCAGTGATGACAGAGAACAGGAGAAAATGGGATGAAATGAAATAGAATGGTGCAGTGGAAAGATCCCCATTCTGCCACTTACTCTATGTGACATTGGGAAAATCTTATCACCTCTCTAAAACTCGATGTCCTCAATCTATAAAAAGTATAGGTATATTCTTCCAGTTTTAAATCTGAGATCCTATGGTTACATGAAAGCTACAAGGCAGGAAAGAATGGGTTATATTAGAAAGACATAATTAAAGTCAACAATTAGATTAGATTTTTAAAATTATTAATTATCTACTTTGCATAGAGGACTGGAGGATTTAAGTAAATTTACTTACTTAAAATTTTAAGTAATTTAATTTTTAAGTAATTTAAGTAAGTAAATTTAAGTATTTAAGTAAAACACGGTTCCTGTCCTCATGGAGTTTATAATCTATTAGAAAAATGACGCATATATAAGTAACTACTTTTATTGTTGTCTCTACGGAGCAGGTAGCTTTCAAGTTGGACTTTAAAGAAGGGGTAGGGTTTCAGCAGGTAGAGGGGATGGGCATGGAAAGTATTAAAAACCTAGGGAGAAGCATGAACAAAAACACGGAAATGGAAAATCAGACGGCATCAGGTAGTAGTCTAGTTTGCGTAGAATATACAGTCCATGGAGGGAAGTAGTATACAGTAAGGCTAAAGAGATAGGGCAGTACCAGATAGTGGATAAATTTGAATACTAAGCTAATAAATTTAACCTTTCTTCAGTAGGTAAGAGGAAGTCACTTTTGAGCAGGGGAGTGAAGTGCTCAGATCCACAAATAAGAAAGATTCACCTTGCCTTGGTAAGAAGGATAAATGAGTTGGAGAAGTCGTTAAAATTAGAACAGCGGGTCTGCTCAGTTTGTACTCTGGTTCTGGTAATAGCAAAGGAAATCCATTTTCTTGAGAAGGCATGATGTTTCCTCTCTGTGACATTAATCCCCAAAGGTTAGGAATTCCTGTCTCATTTAATTCCATCCAAAGGATGGAATTAAAATATTATTTGAGAATCATTATGAAGGCTCTAGGCCATGATAGAGGAGAAGGCTGAGGTGGTTCTGAGTAAAGAACTCTCAAGTATTTAAACAGTGCCAAAGGGAGGGCAATGACCTCCTTTTTCAAAAAATGAAAAACAAGACAATGGACAGGAATTATTGTCCCTGGAGAACTGAGACTAGAAAAAGAAGTAATACTTCCCAACGCTTAAGCATATTTTGTTTAAATGATACTCTGGAAGTTTCTAAAAATTGTGAAACTTGGACAGTCACCTTCCACTTAGGGCTGAGTTAAGTTCACTTTGCCTGGAGGCAGGAGGAGGGACTAGATGACCTCTCCAAGAGCCTAGGTGTCTGGCTGAGGGCTGGTTCCCAATAACAGAACATTCCAAGAGGTGGAGAACATCAGAGAACAAACCCAACCTGTTTGATGTCCTTCAGGAAAGCATTTAAGCCATGAAGAATGTTCTCTGTCTTGGCCAACCTTGGACTCTGAGAGAAAGACTTAGGTTAGACCCAAAAAGGACTTTCGGAGATGCTCATCTGCAGTTTGTATTTCTACGCCTTCACTTATCCCAGAAAACTTGAGCAACCAGAGCCTGAAGAATTTGAAGAGCTTCTGGGATGGAAACAAGAGAGTAGCCAGAATGGTGCCTTGCCTTAGGTGTGTGTGTGGTAGAGTCTGGGATTTGGCTCAGAGGCCTTGAAGTCCACCCTGGGCAAATTTTTCCCCTTGAAGTCCCCCACCTGGGCTGTAGAAGAACCTAGTTCTGGAAACCGACATCAAGGTCTGGGTGTGTCTGAGCATGCGGTGGATTCCTGGCTCCAATTACAGGCTGTCGGGTGACTGAGGAGTCTGTTGTTGCTGATGTCATCACATTTATGAGACCTTGGGTATCTTCTGCAGTGATACTTGGGAGCCTCGGGATCCCAGGCATTCTGTCTCTGTGTCTACTGCCAAATTCTCTTACTAACATTCTCTGGGTTGAGAGTAATCATGCAAGTTAGGGGTGCAGGCAAGAGGAAAAGTGTATTCCTTCATTGCTCTCAGCCCCTGGGGTTGGGGTTGGGATGGTCTGAGGAGAGAATAGCTGGAGAATTTTGGCTAGGCTTTCATCTCCCAGATCACTGTCTCTATGGTGAGAGACATAGGTTAGTTAAGGAAGGACTTCTCAAAGAGGAATTTGGAATTGAAAGAATATGGAAGACATCTCCTCTGGAAGCTTTTTGAACACAGGAGAGATTCATGTCCAACTGGAAAGGGCCAGTCAGTATGAGCACAGGGGAATAAATGAGATGATCTTTCAAGTTCACAACTAGCCTAAGGGCTTTAGTATCAGTGAGTCTATGGCCTGTCCCTTGCCTACTCCAAGGGTCACCCCAAGGTCCATTTTACTCTGGCACCCTGGAGTAGTTTCAAGAGAAAACATCAGCTCAGCCAGACTTGTCCAGGTAATTGTTTCCAGGTTCTACTCCTGGAGATACCTCTAGGGTTGGCGACATGGGGGAAGTAGCTTCTCCCCATAGAGCGAAACTCCTGGACAACCAACCCTGCATTCCTCTCTGATTCACCATTCCAACCTCCCTCTCTGTGCCTCAAGGTCAGTGGGCTTGGAGTTTTGCTGCATCTGGAACAGCTGCAATTGCTGTGAGATGTTCATTCAGATAGCTGGGCCTCATCCCCTGCCATTCACAGTTTTGGCTGAGCCCCTGGAACAAATTGGGATGTTATGATAAGATGTTACCAGATATGGGAAATAAAAGGTAGTTAGTTAACAAAGGATCTGCTATTAGGCTGATGTGCCAGCCTCACCCAGAGATATCTGATCGCCAGGTCTGGGACTTGCCTCTGAACATTTGATCTATTATAGCATGAGGAAAAGAAGTTGTTTCTTTTCCACTATCCATATCAATGGGGAGAAGTTACAACAACTATTTAAAATGGCAGCCCAGTCAGTCATTCTAGAAAAAATAAGTGAATACAGGAGATGTATATATATATACAGGCATACATATGCATATAAAGGATATATATATATATTTATAATCTCCTTTATTTATATGTAAGTATAAATAAAATCTGGAATATATACATATACATACATATACATATATGTGAATGTATACACACACACATATATATCTCCCAGATAATTGCTCAGATGGATAAGCAACAGGGTTTAGAGTTGAACAAGAAGCAGAAAGCAAGCTGAATTGCATTTTGGAAACTACACACCATTTTTATGGTGGGCTTATTTTATATACTGCTACTTTACTGAACTTGTTATTTCTTTTTTTTGTATTTAGTATTTTTCACTATTACATGTAGAAACAATTTTAACATTGTTTTCCTTTTCACAATTTTAATTTCCAAACTATCTCCCTCCTTCCCTCCCCTCATTGAGAGGGCAAGCATTTTGATACGTTATATATGTTGCCCACGATTTTCAGTGGATAACCTAATAAATGAAAAATTCAAGAAAACATATGTTTGAGCTTGAAATACAAGAAAAAACAAACACATACCCACACCCTCCCTGGCCTCAATTCTTCTAGGTTTGGCTATATGGTCAGGAGCATGACTGGGTAGTGGAGGGGTAGAGGCCACAGAAAATCTACAAAGTAGATAATTTACAAAGATGACAAAAAATATTGATTTAACATTAGTTTGGAGCAGATTTTGCCACCCAACAGACAGGCCAAAACATTTCTCCAAATAATTCAGATGCAAAAGTTCCAGTTAGCTGCCTAGTTTGCAGAGAGTCTCTTCTCCTTTCTTCAATCTCCTTCCCTTCTTTATTTTCCTGTTTAACCTTATCCTTCTACCTCTTCTCCTGGCCCACCCCACCCCCCACCCCCAACTTCCTGGCTTAGAGGACAACAGCACTGGAAGTTAACACTGTCAAAAGATATTCTTCCAGTGTCCTCCCATTCATAAACTCCCCTGGAAATGCAACGTGGTATGATCGAAGAAAGTTAAGAGAGCACTTTTCTCTAATTATTTCTATTCTATCCTACTCTATTTTATTTTGCTTTAGTTTTTACAAAGGGATATTTATTGAGAAGATATAGCAGGAATAAAAGTCACAAAGTATTTCCCTCAACGTCAGCAACTCACTCCTCTAGTCTCTTAGTCTCTGAGGAGAGGGGCCACAAACTTGAGGCAATTGTTACGCAGCATTAACCAACCAAATTTGTTTCCGATAAAGGCATGGCTCTTTTGCTGTAAGACATAGCATCCAGCAGATACCAGGCTAATCTATGACTGGACTGACTCAACAAGTAGCTGTAGTGGAACTTCACCGGGCTTGTCTGCCAGCAAACTCTGCTAGGAACTTTTGACTAATATCTCACAAGACCCTTTACCAAAAGAAAGAGCACCAACACCGAGGAAGCCCCATCCCAGACAAAAAGAGGTAAGAATTCCAGCTTGCTGGTCCGGAGCCAGGCATGCTGTTTTATTTTGGTTTGTTTTTAATCAGGTAAAGCAAATAATTAGAAGCCTTGGGGTCTACACAATATTCTCAGACTTAAATAGGTAAGAAAACTGGCTCACGTTCTACTCAAATTTAACAAATTCTCCGATAGCAATGACCGCATCTAGTTCAAACCCAGGGAAATGAGGCAGAGCCTGGATTGCCCTGATCATGAAGGACTTAAGGAAGGAAATAAACATTTATTAAGCACTTAATATATGCAGGCATTGTACAAACAATCCTCACAACAACCCTGAGGTAAGTGATACAGTGATCACCTTTTTACAGGTTGGGAAACTGAGGCAAACAGGTTAAGTGATTTGCTCAGGGTCACATAGCTATTGAGGATCTGAGGTTACATTTGAACTCAGGTCTTTCCGATTCCAGACTCAACAGTCTATTCGCTGTGCCACCTACTTGCTACATTTATCAATATCGCTACTACTACTGATAACAGTAATTCACTTTTATGTAGCATTTAAAAGTTTATAAAGAGCTTTCCTCATAACGTTCTCATAAGGTAGTTAGTATAAGTATTATTAGACCCATTTTATAGATGAATAAACTGAAGCTCAGATATTTAAGTGACTTGTCCAGCTAATAAGTGTGAGTACTATGATAAAAACCAGTCCACTGCTCTTTTAAAAAAATAATTATGAAATTGACAAATATCAATAAACATGAGCATTTCCTTAAACAAATAAGAAAAGAGAAGAGAAGACTGCATTTGAAACTATGAATTTTCAGGATGTATACATTGGGGGAATAGGGGTTGTATATTTCAAATTTAACATGATCATCTAAGCACTTTCTTACTTTTCTATTAACTTCCTTCTGTTATCGCCTGTGTATTTTAAAATGAATTATTGTCTTTATTTCCTTCCTTAGTACATTTAACACTAATTCTTCCCAACATATTTTCATTCCGAAGAAAAAGAATTTAAAATCTTCCCTTATCACAAATAAGCACACTTGCCCCAAACAAAATTCACATATTGAAAATGTACATCTCTTTCTGCATCTCTAATCCATCACCTCTCTGTCAAGAGGTGGGAAAAATGCTTCATCATCAGTCTTCTAGAGTTAGATTTTTGTGATTGTGTTGAGCATATTTCTTGAACCTGTCATAACTTTTCTTCTTTAAAATATTATAATCATTGTATCAATTGTTCCCCTCATTCTGTCTACTTCATTCTGCATCAGTTCATAGAAGTCCTCCCAGGTTTCTCTGAATCTATCCCTTTTGTCATTTCTTATGGCACTATGATATTACATTAAGTTTATATGCTACACATAATTTGTTTAGCTATACCCCAACTGATGAACATCCACTTTGCTTCTAGTTCCTTGTTACAACAAAAAACGACACCATAAATATTATTTTGTATGTATGTGTCCTTTCATTCTTTCTTTGATCATTTTAGAACATGTGCCATGTTTTAGTTCCTAATGTTTGGGTCACTTCATGGTTCTACCACCCATATTCTACAAGCACCAGCAGGCCTATATTCCCATAGCTCTGGTGATTTTTGTGGGTTTTTGTGGGTTTATCTATTATTTTGCTACTTTACTAAAGGTGTTGTTAAGTTAATTTTTAGTTGCCTTTCCATATTTCTCTAAGTAAAATATCATAGTATTTGCAAAAAATATTTTATTTCCTACTTAACAATGTTTCCATCAACTTATTTTTCTTGTCTTATTGTTATATTTAACATTGCTAGCACTATATTAATCAATGGATAGCCTTGCTTTATATCCTGATCTTACTGGAAATGGATTTGAACATTTTTTCAGTATAGCTAATGCTAGCTCTTCATTTTAGATAGATACTATTTACCATATAAAAGAATAGTACATTTATTCTTAGGTTTAAAAAAATCTTTTTTTAACACAAATAGCTATTATGTCAAAAACCTTTTTCTTCAACTGTTAATATAATCAGTTTTTTAAATATTACTTTTTGTTATAAATATGGTCTATTATGTTCACACATTTCCTAATGTTAAACCAATCTTGAATTCCTGGTATAAATCCAGTCTGAGTATAGCATATAAACTTTTTAACATGTTGTTATTGACTCAATACTAATTTTTTATTCAGTGTTTATTCAGTGTTTTATTAGGAATATCAGCCTATCTGATCAGTTTTCTTTTTTTCTTTATCTTTTACTGGTTTGAGTATCAGAATCATATTCCTTTCATTGAAGGAATTTGGTAAGATTGTTTATCCATTTTTGTAAAGAATTTATGTATCATTCAAATTATTTGCTCTTTCAGTGTTTGACAGAGTCCATTTATAAATCTATCTGGTTGTAGGCTTTTCTTTTCCTTTATGGTTTGATTTCTCATATTAGGTTGTTAAAATTTTTATTTCTTCTCTACTAATCTTGAGTATTTAATATTTTTATAACTAATTAGGGTTTTTGTCATAAATCAGGCAATATTTATTTCCAAATTAATAGTATTTTTTTCAATTCCTTTTTACTTTTGACATTTGATTTTTCTCTCTTTGTATCACAGTAGATATTTGATTAGTTTTTAAAATAGCTTTATTTATCAATTCAGTGGAGGTTTTGTTTATTTTTAATTTTATCTCTGATTTTAAAAAAAGTGTATTTTCTATTTGGTTATAGGTTTTTCATTTGTGTTTTTTACTTTAGTTGTATGCCTAATTCATTTTTTTATTCTTTCTTTTGCTGAAATTACTTAATATAAATTTTCCTTTTAGAACTGCTTTGTTTGCACCCTGAAAGTTTCAGAATGTTGTCTTATTGATGTAATTTTATTTATGGAAAGTATCTATTCTTTCTATTATTTGTTCTTTGGCCCACCAAATTTTTAGGATTAAATTATTTAGTTTGCACTTAAGTTTGAATTCTGTTTGCTCTATTCAATTTTCAAAGGAGTCCACTAGTTGGACAAAATTTTCTGCTTTTTCTTCTATTTATTCACTTTTTAATTTTTTTCCTTCAGAATTCTCATTTCACTTATGATTTCATTTTTAATCTCTTGCCTGATTTTTTTCTAACTACTCTTGTTGTTTCATTATTTTTTTCTCTGAGGTTCTGTCCTCAACTGATGTCTTCCTCCTTCTCTTTACATAATCCTCAGTGAAGGAGAACAAATAATTATTAAGTACCGACTATATGCCAGGCATTGAGTGAGGCACAGGAAGGAAGGAAGGAAGGAAGGGAGGGAGGGAGGGAGGAAGGAAGGAAGGAAGGAAGAATCTCTGTCCTCAAGGGTATTCTAGCTGAATAAGTGGATAAGTAGCTAGGTGGTGCGATTCTGGGCAAGTCACCTGACCTCTGTTTACTTCAATTTCTTCATCTATAAAATGAGGGTAATAACACTTACCTCCCAGTGTTGTTGTGAGAATCAAATGAGTCAAGAATTATAAAGTACCTAGAAGATTGCTTTGACATAGAGTGCTATGTAAATGTTAGCTGTTTTTATTAAGTATCATCAAAATATACACAAAATAGGCTGATGTGGTGGTAAGTCACTAGCAGTTAGGTGGTATTGAGAAAGGACTCTTGTAGCCATCCTAGCTGAGCTTTGAAGGAAACTAGAGATTCTTAGATGTGTAATGAAGAAAGCATGAATCCTAAGGATGGGATTTAATTTGTGTCAAAGAACAGAAATGGAAAATAAAATGTTACATTGGAAGTACAATAATTAGGTTAATTTTGCTTTATTGTGTTTGTCCTTCGTTGCCGAAGAAGACGATGCCATCAGAGAAATGATGACATGATTTGCATATGACTTTGTTTTGAGTGGGGGAGGGCTATGCAAGGTCACCAGCCTCACTTCTCCTCCAGAGCCATCTGAATCCGGTGACCAGATATTCATCAGGATGACTGGAGGTGACCTGGGATGCAATGGGAGACTTTGGCCCCATTAGTCAAGTGCAAGTCACATCATCATTTCTCTGATGGCATGGTCTTCTTTGGCAACGAAGTTAGTTTGGCTAGAGTTGAACTGAAGACAATATGGAGAGTGATATGTAATGAACCCAGAAGAGTAGGGCTGGGACAAGATTATGAAGGACTTTAAATGCCCTACAGAAGAGTTGGGCCAAACCAGGGTAATTGTGGCCAGGTAGTTGAATTCATGGGATGAATCAGGCAGATTTCAAAGCACTTTTGTGCTCCCCTCAAAACTATTTGGAGCAAGGCAAGTAAAGTTGGGTTCCCTTTGAGTTATTTTATCTTTTCTCCTATTTTCAGATGTGACTAAATTTAACTCAATAAACATTTATTAAGTAGCGATTATGTGTAAAGTACAGTGTTAAGGGATGGGATGGCATTCACTCTACTCCAAAGTCTTCCCTGTTTCCTTCAGAATAACCTTCAGGCATGCCGTATGTAGCTCCTTCACCATTGTCCTCCAATTCTACCACATAAACACATAAGGACTAAGACTGGAGACTTTAGGATTATAGATTTTAGAGTGGGAAGGACCTCCAAGTTCATTTAGTCCAACTCTCTCATTTTACGTACAAGAAAAGTGAGGTTAAAGAAGTTAAAGTGACTTCCCTAAGATCACATAGAAATTAAGAACCTGAGGTAGAATTTGAATCCAAGTCCTCTAGAACAGTACTATTTTTCCTGTATCATTCTGTTATCTACACTACTCCTCCCACATTTTATAGAAGAGGAAACAGGGAAGGGGGACTGGGGGAGAGTAACCTATCCAAGATAAATGACAGCAGATTTAAATTATGACCAAATTAATTTCTCTTAATTTTCCCTTAACCTGTCCCTGTGCTTCAACCAAGCCAATTTCCTCATCAAGTCCAGGTGGCTTTCATCCTCTCCCATCTCCACACCTTCAGACAGGTTGTGTTCATCACCCTGGTATATTCTATCCTTCCCTTTCATCTAGGGATTCTTAACATGTGTGTCAGTCTGATGAGGCCTATGACCCCTTCTCAGGATGTTTGTTTGTTTTTTTAAAACCCCATTACCCTGCTTTCTCTAAGCATTTAGTTTGTCCTATTCTCCTCTATATGTTCATTGATTGCTTTGGGTTGGGGTGGAAAGGTTGGAGAGTAGAGCCTAGGCTCAAGAAGAGAGTGTTTCCTGCCCCAATAGTTACATTGTAAATCTGAAGGAAAGGACAATTATTTCCATTTCTTTTGAGTCATCCGAGTGACTCACAGTGTTCTCTGCATTAAGTAAATGCTCAATCTGTCAGCAGAACCAAACTTCAGAGTACTGAGGCATCAAACAAAGAGAATTGAGGGTTAATGGGGAGAGATTGAGAGGAAGAGAGGTTCCTATGATCCGAGAGAGCCCTCCCTCTTGTAAGTTTATTAGAGAAACTTTTATGGAGTGTATTCAGTTTCTGAATCTCTATCCTGAAATAGCAAGGAGTAAAATAGATTTCTTCCAAAGGAGAAGCAAGGCAATAAAGCAAATTTTAAAAGCCAATAAATGGATATTGTCAGCCGATCATTTTCTTGAATTGGAATGATCAAACACTAGAAGACCCAGAAAAAAATACATGGACTCTGTGCACCGGAAACTATTGGTCTTATGAAGATGACAGGAAAAAGACAAAAGCAACAAGTTTAGATTAAAATTTGCTGGATAGTTCTCTGGACATCAGTGACAAGGAAAGTGAGACTAAAGGAAGTGTTGTTGCGGCAGGACAACATACTTTTTGCAGAAGATTGTGGAATATAGATTAGAAGGAGAAGGACAATGCTGAGTAAAGGAGTGAGGAGGCTAAGGAATGATCAGGGCAAACGTTCATTAGCAACAGCCTGTAAGGGATCAGGGAGTGGTTTAACTGATGAGCTCAGGTTGGAAGTCAAAAGAAATGAGACAGGGGGAATTGAAAGGGGTCCTTTGGTGACTAGGCTGAGCAATTCAGATCTGTCTTTGCCAGGGGATGTGGACCATAATCAGACAGAGATGTTTCCCTGGTCTCCTCCTTCCAGCAAGCAAATGGGAGTGGAGCTGTCAGCTCCAACACCTAAAGTCAGTGCTGTCACTGACACATTTTTGTAGCAGCAAGAAATGTACTTGGTGCCAAAACTAAAATTAATACCTTTAAGCAAATAAGCTTACCTTTTTGCTGACATATTTATGTGCAGGCATTTAAACCAATCCTGTTCCCAGAAGTCAGCCCCCTCTATTCTCATCTTATGTCCTGCCTTTAGCTTAATTTCTCCCTACATCTGCATAGATGCCCACTTAATGAATGCCTCCAAGCAAGACTGAACCTAAGCTAGTCTGGAAATTGAAAGGAGTGTACACCTTCCTCCACCCTCTTCCGCCAGAGTCATCTACTTCTTTGACCATTTAATCTAGAGTTTTCTAAATCCATAGTCCTTTCCCTAGTTTTATTTGAACCTCTTCGATTGTACTGATCCCACCCATGATTAAGATGAAGAATGGCTTAGGAAGAAAAACACTTCTGATTGTGGTTTGATGGGAAAGCATGCAGGTGATAAAAAAAAAAAAAACCCAGGACCAACACCTGGTTTGGTTATCCAGCTGATTCAGGTTAAAAGTCCCCTGAATTATCTAGATTATTATTCTTTACCTGGAGTCCATGGACACCTAAGGAATCTGTGATTTTCAAGGGGTTTGTGAACCCCTTGAATGGGAACAATTGCGCCATTGTGTCTAACTAATGTCTAACTAAAATTTAGCATTTCATTCTATTATGAATGTTGGCAACAAAGCATAATTCTGAGAAGGGGCCCATGGGCTTCACTAGACTTCTAAAGATGTCCATGTCAGAGAAAGGGTTCATTTTCAGTGATGACTTTTGAGTGAAATTTTGCACAGATAGTAAGTGGGAAAGCTAGCAATCTGAACCCAAGTCTGCTGAATCCAGATCTGACCCTTCCTCCACAGCGCCATATTGGTAAATGGTTTCCACCAGTTGAGTCTGCAGTCTTAATCAAGTCACTGCACGGAGAATACTTCAGGTACTAGCCTGGTCACGATGACTGGGACAGGACATCCACATTGGGAAAAGAGGCCAGAATTGAATGAAAGTTTTTTGACAGTGAGAATAATTAAATCCCACAATGAATATAAAAATCTATGTCTTTAGAAACTCCTAGGAACAAGATGTGTTTTGAGTTGAGCGAGGCTGAACATGTAAGAGAACTTTGTGTG
This sequence comes from Potorous gilbertii, assembly GCA_028658325.1. Taxonomy (NCBI): domain Eukaryota; kingdom Metazoa; phylum Chordata; class Mammalia; order Diprotodontia; family Potoroidae; genus Potorous; species Potorous gilbertii. The sequence goes on along the minus strand of CM053770.1, from coordinate 182,247,851 downwards.
CAATTAACTTTTATTTTTCCTTTTTTTCCAATTTAAAAGGATTCACTTTTTTCTCCTTCCCACCCACCTTCATTATAAAAATAAAGGGAAAACAAAACCTTTGCAACAAATCAACAAAAACCAAACTCCTATAATAGTCATGATTTTTAAAGAAAAATGTCTTATCCTGCTTCTTGACATTACCCATTGGGAGATGAGTATCATGCTTCCTCACTGGTCCTCTGAATTGTGGTTGGTTATTGCATTGATCAGAATGCTTAAGTGTTTCAAAATTATTTTTCTTTATATTGTTATTATAGATTGTTCTTCAGACTCTGATCATTTCATTCTACATCAGTTTATAAAAATCTCCCCAGATTTCACTAAAACTGTCCTTTTCACCATTTCTTATGGCATAAAAGCATTCCATTCTATTCATATCCCATAATTTGTTTAGCCATTCCCCAAGTGATGGGCATTTCCTTAATTTCCAGTTCTTTGCCACCACAAAGGTACTATGAATATATTGGTACAGATGAGTCCTTTTTCTCTTCCTTTGATTTCTTTAAGGTAGAGCACTGTTTGAAAAGATGGTTCACCAAAAAAGTATTCACAATATTCCTCTTTGGCATGACCTGGGCAGAAGTTAGATCCTCAGTCACTTAAGGGGTGGACTTAAAGTTTTGTGGCAGGCAAGGGCCTGCACAAAATGACCTTTATCCATTGCGCTGTATTATTTTATTATGTATTATTATTTTTTATTTTTTATTATCCAGAGAAAAAGAATTTGTCCAAATGAATCCACAACATAGGCCTAGTTAGGAGCCCTTTAGAAGCCCTGATGCTATCAAGTTCCCTATCACTAGATACAAATATCAGTTTGAACATTTCCAGGATGAAGCCAGATGGTGCCCCACCTTCCCATGCAAACGTAGCAGGAAGCTCAGATAGGGAGAAGTCCAGTCATTTTCCAGTATATCATCCAGCCCATAACTCAGAATTCAGTTTATCCCTTCAGAATGAGTGTAACAGATGGCTATGGAAGGACTCACCTGCAGTCTCTGTTTCTGGGCTCACAGAGAACAGTGAATTACCTGAGTTTGGGAGTTCTGAGCTACAGAAGAGCTAAAGTGGATTAGATTTCTGCATTGTCTGGCACCAATATAGGGAGGGGCAAACCAGCACAGGTCAGAAAATCATAATATTTTAAAGCTCCTGTATCTATCATTATTGGGACTGGACCTTTGAGTGACTGTATATACAGTCTGGGCAAGAGAGAGAGACCAGATCTCCAAAGGGGAGCTAGGTGACTCAGTAGATAGAGCCTGAGTTCAAATACAGATTCAGATACTTATTAGCTGCATGACCCTGGGCAAATCATTTAAGCTCTACTTGCCTCCATTTTCTCATTTCTAAAGTAGGAATAATCACAGCTCCTACCTCCCAGGGTTGGGGAGGATAAAAAAGGACTCCGCAAACCTCCAAGCTACGTAAATGCTTATTATTTCTATCATCTCCCTTTATCATTATTACCATAAATGGACCAGAAGGACACTTTGACCTAATCACCAGATTCTTCATTAGTTCATCTCTCCCAGTTGGCCCCTTTTTTGAGAACCTCCCCCTGTAAAACACTGTCCTGGAGTCTGGTACGAGAACCAGAGGAGACATGCTTGGCTTCATAGGCGGCCCCCAGACTGATGGAGAAAATGAAACAGCAATTCAGGAATTAGAACAAAGAGAGACTCCAAGTGACAGAGAAATAAATACAAAGAATATCATTTTGAAGGGACATGAAATGATTCAATGAAATTCAACACATTTTTATTAAGTACCTACTACATACAAGACAAAGGAAATACAAAGTGGTGAATAGAGAGGTCTCAAAATGTGAAAGACCTGGGGTCAGGTCCTGACTCTGACACATACTAACTGCGTGACCCAGGCAGCCCTCTAAGACTGTATGTTGCAGAGGAAGTACCAACTTGTATTACCAGAGGGAATTTCCTCACCTGGGAGTTCCCTATATCAATGGGATCACAGGTCTTGTTCTTTTCTTATGTACAAAATACTGGGGTTGACCAGATCCAAAAACAAAAAAGAAACAACTCTAACCTTCAAGGACCTTAATTTCTACTGAGAGAATATAGTATTATACAGATTGGCAAATATGGGATACTTGGGTAAGAAGGGGAGCATGAACAGGTTGGGATGTCAGGAAGATGCCTCAGAGGTGGTACCTGAACTGAGTTTTGAAAAAAGCCAGGGATTCTGAGAGGCAGAACAGAGGAGCAAATGAATTCCAGAAGCAGGAGATTGTAGACTGTTTGATCGGAGATTGAAGAGCTAATAGGGCAGCTAGGCTTGAATGCAGAGTAAGTGGAGAGTAATATGAAATAAATCTGCAAAGGAGGTTGGGAACCAGATTGTAGAAGGTTTTCAATTCCAGACTGGGGACTTTTGCAATTTATTCTTTTTTTTTAGTCAATCAGGGTTAAGTGACTTGCCTGGGGTCAAATGTCTGAGACCAATAATTTATTCTAGAAAAGGGAACCTTGTAGAAAAGGAAGATTTTTGAACAGAAGAGTGACTTTAGGAAGATTGTTTTGGTACCTGGGTGTTTGGGACACATTGGAAAGGGAAGAGACTGAAAGGAGGGAGGCCAATTAGGAAATAATTGCAAGAGTGCCCAAAGAGATAATAAGGGCTTGAACTAAGTTAGAGTCAGGACTGGGGCAGAGAAGAGGAAGAATGAAAGAATTTTCACGGAGGTAGAATCAATAAGACTTGATAGTCGGTTAAAACAGGAGGTGAAAAGGGAAGAGTCAAGGATGAGCCCAAGGTTACAGACTTGAACAACTGGTGGCACTCTGTGGAAATACCAAAGATCAAAGGAGTGATAGTTTGGGGAGGAACAGAGTAAGTTCTGTTTTGTCATGTCAAGTCTGAGGAACTACAGGAGCTACAGGACCCCCAGATAGAGATGTCTAATGGGGAAACTAATTAAGGAAGAGATGGGAACCAGATAGGGTTAATTAGGGAAAGCTTTCTGGTAGAGAGTGGTCAGGGTCTAGATTTAGAGGAACTGGTTAGAGAAAATGGAAAGAAGGTATTCTAGATTGTTGGCACTAGCCTGTGTGAAAGTTTGGGTAGATGAGCTGTAAAATAAAGAGTTTATGACAGGAAATAATATAGTTTCACCTTCATGAATAGCCAACCTTGCGAGTAAGTAAAAGCTAGTTAGCAGCCCCAAATCCCAAGTCAAACATGGAATCATAGAATATTAGACCTAATAGGAAGTTGAAGACCATCTTGATCAAACCACTCATTTTACAGATGAGGAAACTGAGTCCCATAGAGTTTAAGTGATTTGCTCAGGGTCAAATGAGTGATAAGCCAGGGATTTGAATTCAGGTCCCAGGGTTCCAGATTCCCTCTTTACACTGTACCATGCTACCCCTAAGAGATGTTAAGCTCCCCTACTCCAAGATCTCTGAATTCTCCAGGAGAAGATACTACAAATCCCAAACTTCATTGCCCTTTTCAGTTTTCATGAGCCAAGGAGTAGATCCCTAATCATCTTGGAACACTGAGACAAATCCTCATATTTTATATTCAGGATAACTAGAGTGAAGAAAGCTGAATCAGTGAGAAGGGCCTCCATTCACTCCAAGTTCCAATTATAATTAAGGATTAAATCCCAAGTGGGTGAAATCAATATCTGGATGGATTCTCCTTTCCTTTCCCATACACCAAAGGAGAATTGGATCCTGCCTAGGTCTAAGGTGAGAGCAAAGGTTTGGGCAGCACTGCTTCAGGAGGCCCAGTGCATCTTGTCTCCACGCCAACCCACAACTATCCCATTCTCATTCTGGAATCCTAGTCCCAAGCACTCAGGATGGAAACTCACTACATATGAGGAATGGGGAAAACCCAGTGGATGAACTGGAGCATCCCAAGAAAGCCACGTCAGCCCTGAACCACAAGGAACAATTACAACCCTGGGAGCATTTGTGGGATTTTGCTGAGCAGGACAAAACCGTCCTATAGCTTAAATGTAATTAAGAGCCGATGACGCTTGGGTCCACAGAAACCGAACCAAGGCCCTCTTCTTAATCACCATCTCCCCTCTTGGGTTCCCCATCTCAGGGAGGAAGGGCTGCCTCAAAACCCTCCTCTAGGAAAAAGGTACATTTTGGGCTGGTTGGAGGCAGGGAATTGGTAAGCAATTTTAGGGTACAATTAAGACCTGGCTGCTCAACCCTACAATAAATTATCATCAAAGGCACTTGCACGTCAATAGGGAAAAACACATGTGCTTGCAAGAAGATGTGTGTTTGATGCTCATAAAAAAGATAAAAAATATAGGTCATCATAATGTAACGAGCTTGTAGGTGTCAGGACGTGTGCTGTGGGGGGAGATTGGCAAGGGGGGAGCAGAGAGGAGCCACTGAGCTGAGAAGGAACAGGGACCCACACATGTCCCACTTGGAGAAAAGAGGGGCAGAAAAGGCTTGGCAACACCTGGAGACCTCCTCCTCATTTATTTGTCTCCCCAGGACACCTCTTCCTCCTTCTCTACTCCCCTAGCTGAATTTCAGACATATTAATCACCCCCTCCAGTTTTGAAATTGGCCAGTCCAGCTATTATTCAAGCCTTGTTAATGACACCATCGGCCAAGGTATCAATTAGGCAAGTCAGGATAAGAAGTTGGAGAGAGCCGGCCAGAGAACAGAATTCAGGCCTGTTTCAGCCTAGTTAACTCCAAACTCCCTAGCTCTTATTCCTCTGGATGGTGTTTGAACAAAAAAAAGCCCTCGATGCCCCCAGGTAGGGTCTGGGGCCCAGCTTAGGAACCCTTCCCTTCTCCCATTCCTTACCTACACTTCAGCCAGTTACACCAAATTAACCAGGGGCAACCACACTCTACAAAGATCCTGTTTTTAAAAGCCCCGGGGCTGAGGACTAGAAATAAGGAAGCCAGGCAGACTTTTCGTGAATCTCCCCCATCCCTCTGTTCTTTTTCTGCCACTCTCCAAAGTTTCCAAGTTGTCTCTCAAGACCTAATCCTCCTCCAGTTTCTCATAGCACCTTATCGGGTCTTTGCATGTCTGAAATTCTGCCCTGTAGTATACTTCCATCAGGTAGACCCCTGCAATGAAGCCTACATGATTCTTCTTTCTGAGCTGAGTTAGTGTGAAGTGCTGGAGTTATGTTCTGACTCTCTGAGGAGAAGGTCTTCTGCTCTTCTGTGCACTCACGATAGAGTTCCCAAAACAGGGACACTCCGAATAGAGGGTAATAACAGACAATTCACAAATCCAAGCCAGTGGAGTTGGGAGCGGGGAGAAGGCAAATTGTTCTTCTACAAGAATCAAAGGGAATTGGATTCCGTTCCCAAAGATGGTTTCCTACCAGATAAAATTTTAGGACTTCAATTTCTCACTCTTATCCTCTTCCCCCCTGACCTTTTATACTAAGTCTTCACCTACTTGCCCCATGGATCCAAGTTCTCCCAAGTTACATCTCCATACGCGTTAATTGTCCTAATTCTCCAGGGGGATATGGGAGGCATCACAGCTACCTTTTCAGATTACAGAATGTGACTGGGTCCACACACTGTCAAACTTCTAGGTAAAAATGGAAAATCTTAGTTAAAAATATCCAGACATTTAATACCTTGTAGATAGCACTTAAAAAGGGCTTCCTATCTCCCCATCTTTCCCTCCCCAAAGACTTGGCCACTGTCTGCCTTTGTCCCCAACATACAAATTTTTCCCCTTAAACTCTCTAGAGCCTTGGGTAAGGACATAAGAATAGAAACATACACTTTCAAGACTAGGGTGGAGGAGATTTTTCAAGAGGGAGAAACTAGAAAGGTCTCCAACTAGAAGGCAAGGATTGTGTCCTTATATTTTCTTATTCCCCTCCAGTGTCTGTCAGTATAAATAATGGAAAATGCAATGTAATCAACATGGGAAGACTTGATACAAGTTCTGATCCTAACACTCACTGGCTATGCAAACTTGAGAAAGTCCCTTAACTACTCTCAGCCTTCATTTCCTCATCTATAAAATAGGTATAAAAATACTTCCACTTCTTACAGGATTATAGTGAGGAAAGTACTTCATAGATTTTAAAGTGCCATATAAATGTGAGCTGTTATTATATCAATCAACAAACATTTAATGAGTAGCTATAGGTAGGAAGCAGGACATAGTGGATAGAGTGCTGGCCTTAGAGTCAAGAAAACCTAGGAACATCTTTCTTGATAGTAGTTAATTTTATGAGCCCGGGGAAGTCACCTAAACACTCTAAGCCTCAGTTTCTTCATCTGTGAAGTGAAAATAATCATAGCAGCACTTTCCTCATGGCTGTTATGAGATTTCAGACAGGTACCCTACATAAGGCATTTTGCCAGCCTTCTATAAATATCAGTTATTATTGCTAGATACTGGCAAGATAAAGGGTATAAAACATAGTTCCTGCCCTCACAATACTCTCAATCTGATGGAACAAAGGAGATATTTTACACCGGCATAGTTCTCTATCCTTTTCAAAAACTGTTCTGCCTATTCTCATGTGAGTATCATATGATACTCACAACGCTACTGGAAGATTGATAGATAGGGCAGCTCGGTATACTTGGAATCAGAAGGTAGCTGGGTTCAAAACCCACCTCTAACACTAATTAGCTACATGAACAGAAGAAACCACTTTAACTAACTTTTCTGTGCCTCACTTTCCTTATCTGCCAAATGGAGTGTAAGGCTTGTCACACTGACTTTTCAGGGGGGAGAAGGGGCAAGGAGATAATGTACATGAAGTGTTTTTATAGATATCAAAGCAGTTTATAAATGTCTGTAATTACTCATTTAATTCTAATTTTACAGATGAGAAAACAAACACTGACAAGATTCATGATTTGTCTAAGTTAGCTAATAGCAGAGACGATCATTTCTAGCGCTGAGATCTTCCTAATTCTAGGGCTATGATATGACATGGAACTGGGTAAGGCGTTTGACTCGTTGACCCTGAAATGTCCTTGAAGCATTCTGTCCTTATGAAGAAAAAGGGAAATAACATTGCTACTGAGAACAAGAAATAGGCAATTCTTTTTTTTTTCTGCAGAGATAATAAAAAATTTCTAAGGCAATACTGTCCTAAGCGTCCTAACTCCTGGTGACTTATCCTGTATATATCTTGTTTGTACATGGTTGTTTGCCTGTTGCCTCCCTCATTAGACTGTGAACAGGCTTTTGTTTTTCCCTTTTTCTATCCCCAGCACTTAAGCAAACACCTGGTATAAAGTAGTTTCTTAATAAATGCTTCTAGATGACTTTTGGGGTCTGAAGGTCTATATATATAATGGGTCTATCCAGCCCATTATATACTCCATTTCACTTCAATGGCACAAATGTAAATTCTGTACTGGATAAAAACTGAAGAAGGGTGATTTGCACAGTGCCAGGATAACAGATGAAACAACCATAAAAATGATGGGAACATCTTGTCTCTCTCTCTCTCTCTCTCTCTCTCTCTCTCTCTCCCCACTTCCTCCTTCCCTTCTCTTCGTCTCTATCTGTCTGTCTCTTTCCCTCTGTCTCTGTCTGTCTGTCTTTCTCCTTCTCCTTCCCTCTCTCCCTCCTAGGAAAAGGAAGTGGAAAAATGAGGGTAGAGACGAGAGTGGGGGAAGGGCTTATTTATTTAACTCAAGAGTAACATCATTAAAAAGTTGACTTTCATGCTTTGCATATTTTGGTCAAAAGCGGGTATTTTGAATCGAATGACCAAGGTGTCTGACTTTCAATTTTCCACTTCTCCCACTTTGGCTATGGTCTTCTAATTCCAAGATTGGATTGTTTGTTTCTCTCCACCTGCCACATTTTGGCTTTGCCAATAAGCAGGGAGAAGCAGTTAGGCAGGATGAGATGTGTATTTAAAGGTTGAGTCGTTAAGGAGCTGGCCCTGGAGAGGGAGGATTCTTATTAAAACTCATCTATATTCTTTTTCATAAAAAATCATCATAAATGGACTTGTAAAGCCAAGTAGCTGGCTCAGGCATTGAAATAATTGCAGAAGACCGGGTGAGGGCAAATGTTGGCTCGTGCCTTTCCCCTCCCACCCCATGTCTCAGGTGGCCCTGGTAACTAGGCCCCCAGAGCCCTACAACTATGGAGGGGCAACTTGAGGACAGCCCCCATTCCAGCTCCGACACCAGTTTCAGCTTTCACTTTAGCATCAGCTAGACTCTCAGGCACAAAGCCAAACTGAGGAACGAGTAACATCTTGGGGAGGTTGATAGGGAAAAGTGAGAGTTCTGGTGCAAATCTGCATGGGCCTCCAAGACCAGCAAATTCATAGGTATATCCCTGAAGTGAGCAAATCTATGAACTACTGAGTGAATTGCCCATCATTTTCTCCCCTCCAGGGACTTTTGATGACTATCACTCCAATTAAATTTGTGAGGAAATTGGGATGAAAGCATTTGTGTGTGTTTATATCATACTGACAATTACAAAGCCAAATCTGAGGAACATTTTATATACATATATATATATATATATATATATATATCACATACATATATTCATTTTTGTTATTCACATCTATTATTCTCCTCAGTAATATCCAGTAGATTAGTAGAAGGTGACTGAATGGATATATCAACCCATGTCCCAGTTGTGACCAAACAAAATGTAGCAGACAGTGTAGACTCATACTAAATACCAGGAGCTCGCATCTACAGGAACCATAGGTGAGGTTTGGCACCTAAATGTATATCATCAGCCAAACTAGATATCCTAAATCTCAGAGCAAATGGCTTAAACCTGAATGGTCTAGCTCAGGAGTGAAGAACCTGTGGTCTCAAGGCCACATGTAGCCCTCTAGGTCCTCAAGTGCTACCCTTTGACTAAATCCAAACTTCACAGAACAAATCCCCTAGGATTCAGTCAAAAGGCCACACTTGAGGATCTAGAGGGCCACACATGGCCTCGTGGCTGCAGGTTCCCCATCCCTGGTTTAGCTTAACTCTCTATGCAAATTCATTGTTCCTAGTCCCTTTGTGTTGTGTAGGAGCCAGCTGGTATACTGAATGCTAACTATCTGGACAAAAAGAAAAAAAATAAAACTAGGCAAATACCTGTATACTTCATCTATTCCATCTTGCTATTTGGAAACATCTGGAGGCCTAATAGAATATTCCACTTTTCATTCAGATAATGTCATTCAAGGAGTCATGCGAATGGCCACAGTCTTTAAGATATTAAACTTCATTTCCCCTTCCATGGTAACATTTTTCTTCCAGAGACATGTGCTTAACTGTTTCCCCACATCACCCTACATGTGCAGACTCAAGCAGAATGCAGACATAGTTATATAACTACATTTATATCCCCATGCTATTTATATTTCCATGCATACATATATATTATGTAAGCCACTAATATATATAGGCCCATATATGTTTATATGCCAAGATATATGAAGATTCATAGGCACATTCACATTATTTATTTTATTAATTCATTTATTAGATTTATATTAGATATGTCTCTCTTTTAGTTTATTATCTGGCTTTACTCCCTGCACGCTTCAGTCTGCCTAGCAAGTAATATCCAAAGAGGAAAAAGGTTTGGCTTGTGGGGAGGTGTAGTTTGGGGGAACCTGCCCTTTGGACTGGCAGTATCCATCCCCTAACTTTGTGAATCTCATGAGGTGGCATCATGGCAGTGTGTCCATGTTCTTCTGAGGGGGTCATTTTACCCTGTTAATTTAAAGCAAATTGTTTCTCCCTAGCAACTTCTCAGATACATTGACTATGAGTAAGACCAGCTCTGTCTTTGAACTTCTAATTTCTTTTGTCTTTGAGGCAGGGGGAGCAGATAAAGAAGGGAGTCCCAAAGCCCTGCATCTACATGAATTAAAAAGTAATTTCCATGACTGAAATTAACACACATGATGACCAGTCTCCAACACAGACGGTGAAAGACTAATGAATTGGATCAGAAACACACAAATGACAAAAAATGGGTTCATACACATTGGTGGTCATGTATACACACAGACTATATCTATACTGGTTCAGTGTGTCACAGTTATCCAATGAATTTGGACCATGGAGACAAGATTAGTCAAGCTAAAACACATACACACACACACATACACACACACACACATACACTTTTCCTTCTATAGCAAGGGTTTAAATTATCTTACCAATTAACTTTGTAGACACTTTCAGAGATGATGGACCTTTAAATTGCAGAGAGGTGGGTAGGGAACAATTGTCTATTAGGGTTTCACATTAGACAGCGTATTTCTTGGAGTATTACAAGGCAAACCAGGACATATTCACGCGAGTGCGCGCTCACATACATAAATGCCATGTGACTTTGGGCAACTTGAAACAAAAAAAAAGTTTAATTGAATTTCGGGGCCTGGGGAAGATTTGAACCTATAATTATTTCTTAGCAAACTTGCTGAATGCAGGATTTCCCTCCTCTGGGACGAGATGAGACGGGTAGCATAATGAATCCTCTTTAATTAAAAAATAAAATATTTCAGGATAATCATATTCTTCCAGGTTACATTTTTCAGAAAGAAAGAAAGGATGGTGAGAAAATGTCAATTTTAAAATACCAAAGGGGAAAATACCCTCATATGTCCTGATTTCTTCTGGGTAAATTATTTCTCTTCTCTGGGTCTCAGTTTCCTTATCTGTAAAATGAGGGGATTGAACAAGAGTTGAACTGAGTGGTAGGCATGAACTAGATGACCTCTAAGATCCCTTTCAGCTTTAAATCTATGATTCTTTAACTCTTCAGAGGAGAGGCCAGATATTTAACAAAAAACTGCCTCTCTCTACTACCATGCACTTCTTTCAATATAAAAGGCTGGTTTGGTATTTGCAACCTCCTTAAGCTTGGAGTGGCCGGGAAGGTGAATATAAAGATGGTAATGAACCTAGATAAATCAAACAGGAGAGGCAACTGAGTATAGTGGTTAGATCCATGTCTGCTCTCCTTCATTTACCAGCTGTGTAACTTTGGGTAAGTCACTTAACGTCTCAGTGTCCTGGATGGTTCTAAGACTAAGTTACAAATGAGTAGAAGATCTGCCTCATCATTGGAGGGAATCTTCACACCAGGAATTCCCTATACTGATGAAATTATGGCTCTTAACCAAAAGACAAAGGGAGAGGTGTCAACAAGGGTAGGAGCCACTGACCCAGATAAGCCTTCCCCCCAATCTTTTGTTGCCTGAATTGTATGCGATTCTCCAGAATGGAAGAAATTCCCTATTCTTTTTTCCCATTAGGAGTTTTTTCCTTTAATTTCTTAGGGACATTTGAAATTTGGATTAGAAGATGTAGGAGAGATATAAACTTGTCATGAAATCTGGGGTGGGAGTGGGAGAGATTCTCTGTGTTCATTTAATGAAGTCAGGAGGCAAGAATGCCCCAGACAAAATGGGCCTGGGGTCTCTAAACCAAATAAACATAATACAGAGCACAATACTCCCAAAAGTGGCTGAACCAGACTCAAATGTAATTGGGAAATATATAACAAAAGAAAAATACAATAGAACATAGATGATGTTAAAATGTGGTTTTCTAAGTCAATATAAATCCAGCAAGGATCTTTATATACAGTTCAGAGGCTCCATTTCTATTTAACACCATTAAACACCTTCCCTTTTTGCAGCATTGAACCAATAGAGGCACATTGCCTTAGGAGGAAGGAAATGATCAAACACTAAGATGACTCAGGGAAAACATGACAAAAAAGACCCACAGAATTTTTGTTTTGTTTTGTTTTCTCATCGTTTGCTCATTTTCTTTGAATTTATTTTATCTTCTATTATTTGGGGATCTAAAGCCCTAGTCTGGAGTGCCTGTTCCCCAATAGAGATGCAAGTAGGAGGACATAATGTAAACAGAGGCTCTTTCTGGCCGAGGTCCTTTCTGTACTAGCAAGGACTAGAGGAGAAGGAAGCCTGAAATCTATTTGGGTAGCTAAGAATCAAAAAAATAGCCTCTGCTCAAACCCACCTTTATTTAGGAGGCTGTTCTTGATTAAATCTCTGGTAGCCAGCTGGAGGTACATCTGTACATGCACTGCATTTACAATCCCAGCCATATCTTCTCCACTGGTAGAGAGCATCTGTGGTTCAAGATTCATCTAGACACTCACCCAGTGTATAACGGTGTATTCATGAAATAGCCAGTGTCTTTTTTATACTCCTAGTAGCATACACATGAGTAAATTAGGCTTTATCCAAGTTCCCATTTGTGCCTACATTGTTTCAGCAATACTGCTAGCTGTGTCTACACTGGCTATCTTTATTACACTAATCAGAATTTGGAAAAAGAACTGAAAGATCACAGGAGCGCGAATTTACAGCAAGGGGGAAAGGATCTTCCAGATCTTTTAGTCCATCCCCCTCCTCTGTTTATAGATGAGGAAACTGAGGTCAGCTGATATTAAATAACTTGCCTGAGGATAAGACTAAAGACCCAGCTTCCCAGACTCCAAACCAAGTATTCTTCCCATTAAATCACATTATACACCAACATTTTTTCCTAGTTGGAGTGTGTAAGCAGGTGTATGGTGGAACCAGCTCCTACTGGTTCACAAGAGCTGATTGTTAAACGTGTGAAATTTGTGAACATTTGCAATTTAAATTGGCAATGGCTACCCATTAGGGTTTGTTGTTGATTGTATAGGCTTAGGAAAGTGAGAGCTAAAATGTTAATAGTGCAGATTAAATTAAAACTGTATCATGCATACTTTTTTTCCCCAAGAGTTGATTGTTAATTGTTTACCAGTATACCACTGGTTATATTACATATAGGCACTGAGATTTAAGATAAGTAGCAGGTAAAGTGACAGGTAAATAGATGCAAAAATTCTTGATATAGAGCTGAATGGGGTCTCCTGAGATAATATATTACAACCCCCTTGATTTACAAGTGGGGAAATAAAGGCCAAAAGATGAAGAAACTTGCCCAAGTTTGCATAGATAGTAAGTTGCAGAGATGGCTTAACTTTTCAGATCGTCTGAGATGAAATCTGGGTCTTTAATGGCTTCACCTTAGGTGAAAATGAAGGAAAAGTTTCATTTATCATTAAATAATGAACAATCACCTCCAAGTATAGTTGAATTCTAGTCCACATCCACACCATCTGAACTATCTGATGAAGGAGAAAGCAGAGGTGCCAGGAATTCACAAGGAAAAGGGACTCTAAGAATTTGACAGCCTAGAGACCTCTGTTCAGAGACCAGGTCTCTACCTACCCGGGAGAATGTTGGTTATTTTAATAAAGTCAAATTAAATCTTAAAGCAGGACTAGTCAGTGATTCAGTGGGGATGGCCCCGGATCATTATGGGGCAGTTATAAAATAAAAATTATAGATGGATAAGAATAGGAGCACAGCGAATAAAAAGATTTAATGGAGAGAAGAGGGAACGGAATAGAGAAGAGGGAAAGTTGCCAGGCCTGGAAATAGGGGGTTATTTAGTGAATTCTCCAATATAAGAGATGCATGTCATTCCCCTTTCCTAAATCATTAGGAAATATTTTGGATATGAGCCAGAGGCCAAAGAGGAAGGAAAGGCTGACAAGGATGTAGGGTGGGGGGAATATTTCTCATTCTGATTGAGTAAAAATGTCTCTACCAAAGCCAAAAAGAAAGGCAAAGAGCCCTATGAAGTTGAAAAGGAACAAGGAAGGAATCTGGGGCAATGCAGTTGGAAGGAGAGAAGACAAAAGGAAAAGCAAATCATCATCTCAATGTCAAAGAAGGAATTTTTTACCAAAGGGTCTGAGGACTCACTATCTCCTCCAAAAGAAGTTGGCACGGCATGGTAGAAGATCCCTCAATCTAAGAGTCCCTAAGGGAGACCAAAGTGCTAGTTCCACAGCCACTACTCATCAATCAAGACAGCCACCCTCACTGGGCTTCAACTCCTTCATTTGTAAAAAGTGGGAATTGGCTACAAGGCCAATGGGATCTCCCTCAGATTGGTCTATGAAAGCAGGAGAAATCAGGATGAGAGAAGATCAGGAGCCCTGGGAACTGCAGAGATGGTTCATTCATCAGACATGAATTGTCACAGTTCTTTGCAAAGACTTAAAATGATGAACTGGGTCAGACTTCTCAAGATGGCATTTTATTCAATCTCTGTCTCAGTGAAAGGACTTTTTCCATCCATCCACCACCAGCACCCATAAGCCTCTAGTTCATGGCTTGTTGTCCCCTCCCTCTCTCACTCAAGGAAGCCCCTGGGCGGTCCCCATTTTTTTTTTTTTTGGCTAGGGTTGGTTTTCTTCTCCTTATGCCCCTTTGAGGAGAGCAAGACATCAAAGATGGGTGGCAGGATCATAAAGAGAGGGAGGATATTAGAAGGAGGGAGCCACCCCGGGCTCATAAAATGGGTGGTGGGGGAGCAAGGGGAGGACCCACCCACTTGTCAGGCAATGCTTCATCTCACTTTCTCTGAAAACTAAGATCTCAGCTCCTGCCTCAGGGCAGGGTGGTTGGCTGGGGAAGGGGTGGAGGGTGGGGGGAGGGGAACTAGAGGAGGAAAGGGGAGCAATCCCAGAGATTGGAGCTACAAGTCATGCTCAGATTGAAGGTGTATCATCCTCTTTACCCCACCTCTTCAAGCCCAATGAGGTCAAGGTGTCCTAGTGGATCACTAAGAGACACTGGCTTAATTTACATCTCTCTCTCTATCTCAGTATCCTCCAACTCATCAGATGGAACAAATGGCCACTCCCCTCTTCTGTTAGGAATTCAGTAACTCAGAAGGGAGAAGGATTAAGGAGAAGTAGTGTGGATAAACCAGGTCACCTTAGGTGGATCTGGTTGACCATACTATGATCCACATCCTGTAACTCCAAGGACAGCAGGCAATGCAGAGAAATGACAATCAGTTTCCACTGCTCAAGGGATGAGGCCAATAGTATGGAGGTGCCAGCAAGAGGAGAGCCCCTATTCTGATGGAGGGAAACCAGAGGAGGAAGAAGAGAGAGAGATAAAGGTGCCCATGGAGTTGGATTTGGAACAGTTAGGATGACTGGAAACCTCAGGGAAAGTCCATCATTCTTCAGAGGGACCCGGATTGTGATTCCCTTAAAATAAGCCAGGCCAAAAGTGTTGTAGTAAATTAGAACGGCCAAACCCATGAGTTGGCATCTCAAATAGACTCAGTCAAAATGGGTAGATTCGGAAGGCGTTTCCTCCCACCCCAAAGACTGGCAGCTTTTGAGAGCAGGGATCTGGCCTCCCTCTGGATCCACACCCAGCCTGGGACTCTCTGAACACAGGGAGGACCCACAGTGAGGACAGAATAGGAATTCATACTCCCTTGAGAAAATCTCTTGGATACTGAATTCTTGCCTTTCTCTTGTCCTGTTCTTAGAGGCTTAGAGCTGAATCAGAACATTCTCTATCACCGAAAAGTGGAAACAATAGCCTCTGACTGCATTGGAATCTAGAAGTTGGTAGGGACTTTGGCCCACGTGGCCCAACCTCTGAATAATAACTTACTAAGAACCATTTTAGCACGGGGATGCAAGAAGATGTAGTCATTGCCTACTAGCTGGAGAGAAAGGGTTTGTATAATCACAGGTACAAGATCCCTGGTGAAGAAGCAAGAGTACTACCTTTAGAAGGAAAGGACATAGGGTCAAATGCTCACTGCAGGATGACTTTATGCACATCAGTTAATTTCTATGTGTCTCAATATCCACATCTGTAAAATGAAGGGCTGGGTAGATGATCTGGGAGGTATAGTCCTTATGAAGTACTTAAATGGCTCAGTGAATAAAACCCTAGGCCTGGAATCACAGAGACCTGAATTAAAATCTAGCCTTAGACGCTTACTAAATGTGTGACCCTGCACAAGTCACTTAACCTCTGTTTGCCTCAGTTTTCCACAACTATAAAGTAGGGATAAAACAACTCCCTACTCAGCAATGCAAGGATCTAAGACAACTCCAAAAGACTCGTGATGGAAAATGCTATGCACATCCAGAAAAAGAACTATGGAATCTGAATGGAGATTGAAGCATACTATTTGCTTTCTCTCTTTTTTTTTCCATTTTGTTTTTTCTCTCATGGTTTCTCCCTTTGATTCTAATTCTTCTTTACAACATGACTGATGTGAAAATATGTATAATATGAAGGTACATGTAGAGCCGTCTTGGGGAAAAGAGAGGTGAAGAGAGGGGAATTTAGAACACAAAATCTTAAGGAAGCAAACGCTGAAAACTAAAAATAAATAAATTAATAAAAAAATAAGATGGATAGTAAAATAAATAGATAAATATTGCTGAATTGAATTGGAAAAAAAAACCCAACTCCCTACCTCCCAGAGTTGTAAGTATCAAAAGAGAAAATATTTGTAAAGCACTTCGTACAGTACCTGTCAGTCAATAAATGTTTATTAAGTATTAAGGCCTGCTATGTGCCACTATTTCATAGAGATATAAAAAGAGGCTCAAGATAGTTCCTGCCCTCAAGGAGCCCACAATCTAATGAAGGAGCTAACAAGCAAACAAGCTGGATATTGGACATATAGGAAATCATTAAGAGAGGGAAAGCCCTAGGATTAAGAGGGGTTAAGAAAGGCTTCCTGTAGAAGATGGGATTTTGGTTGGTGCTTAAAGGAAGCTGGAGAAACCAGAAGACAGAGAGAAGAAGGAAGAGCATTCCAGGCATGGAGAAAACACCCAGAGCCAAGAGATGGAGTGATTTGTTTGTAGAATATCCAGGAGGCCAGTGGCACTGGATCAGAAAGTGCCTGGCAGAGAGAAGACTGTAAGAAGACGGGAAAGGTTTGGGAGGGGGAATAGGTCATGAAGGGCTTTGAACATTAGAGGAGTTTATATTTGATCCTGAAGGTGCTAGGAAGCCACTGGAGTTTACTGAGTAGAGGGGTGACATTTTTTGACTTGTATTTTTATGAAAATCACTTAGGTGTCTGAGTCAGACTGGATTGGCATCAGGAGAGGATTGAGGCATGCAGATCCACTAGCAGGCTATTGCCATACTCCAGGTATGAGGTGTTGAGGTGGTAGCAACACATAGTAGGTGCTACACATAGTGGCAACACATAGTAGGTGCTAAATAAATTGCTTATTCTCTTTCTTCCTACCTGCCTCCCAACTCTAAATTCTATCAGCAATCCAGTAGCATGTACTGTCCCACAAGTAGCTAGTGGGACAGGAGTGTGACATTGAAGGGGGAGGTCACCAAGGTCTAGGGCAAGGCTTCCATGAAATTTTTAAAAATACTTTTATAACTGTATTTAGTTAGTTTCCTTTGTAGTCCTATATACTTGATTTTATGCATTTAAAAATATTATTCTGAGAAAGGGTCTTCCCCAGACTACCAAAGAACTTGAGAATATTTAGTCTGGAAATATAGTCTAGAGGCTGTTGAACACTCAGCTCTGGGCCTGGAATCAGGAGGACCTGAGTTCAGATATGACCTCCCAAATACCATACTAGATTGTAACCCTAGGCGAGTCACTAAATCTCATAATGCCTCAGTTTTCTAAACTGTAAAATGGAAATAATAATAGAAACTACCTACAAGGTTATTGTGAGATCAAAGGATGTAATATTTGTAAATGTTAGAAAAATGTCTAGCAAATAGTAGGCATTTAAGAAATGCTTATTTCCTTCCTTCTTATTAGATAGAACCCATCTAGTCAACCTTCTGCTCCTAGGAGGAATTCTTTTTGTTTTTAATGGGGACCTCTCCTTAAACACTTCCAGTGGTGATGAGTTCATTATCTCATAGGGTCATTCATTCCATAGCTGTTTTCTTATATCTAGCCAAAACAAAAACCTATCACCTCTGTGACTTACACCGATTGGCTCTGGTTCTGATCTTGCCTCACAGAATAGGTCTGCCAGGGTCCTTAAGTTTTCTGTATGTATCATGTCCTCTTTGGCAGTCTGTTGAATCCTTTCTCAGAACAGTGAAGTTTTTTTTTTTTTAATTCATAGTTGAAGAAAATGCTAAATTTCACTTAGAGATTAATGAAAATAAAAATGTAATTTATTTCCCATTCAATTTCACAGACCCCCTGAAGTCTAGGTTAAGGTCCCCTGGTCTAAGCACTTCTAACATTTCAAATATTTGAAGACCAAGTACTATTTTTCCATTGTCCTCTTCTCTAGGTTAAAGAGATATGGATTCGATTAAGGTAGAACTTCCTAACACGGAGGGTTGAACAGTTTCCCTCTCCCATCAATGTCTTTAAACACTGGACCTGGGTTGAATTCAATTCATCCCATTAGAAGGCAGGGGATGAACACGGTCATATTCCTGAGATTCTTTTAGGCCAAATATAGGACATTTACTGTCGAGTTTTCCTAATATTTTCTTAGCCTTGAAGTCAGATCTCCTCTTGCTTTCTTTCTTTTCAGTCCTTCAGGACACTTTGGGGCTTAGCTAGAAATCTTAGACCACCCAGACAAAAGCTAGGAAATACATTAGTGGCAAGATAACTATTTCTAGAATTCTGTTGGGCAAAGTGACTTGGGAATTGTTTATGTAAAGAGAAATGGGAAGCTTTGGAGTTGGGGTTCTGATTCTGGTCTGCTCTCTTCTTCTTTGAACATTTTTCCCATACTAGAGACCAGAGTCCTATAGGTAATTTCTCCTCAATATGCTGAGTCATTGATCTTCATCACCTGGGAAACTAACTTCTTTGAGTTTAGATATTTGGCTAAAGTGGATTTAGTGTATAAATGCCATGCTGGATGGGGTCTTAAGAAGTCTGTGATGATGCTTATTTCTTTGTCTGGACTTGTGACTTCATCGATGTAAGAAACTTTTGGTGAGGGAATTCCCTCTACCAATATGGTTCAGCAAGACAGAGTATTGGGGTTGAGTGGGTTATGTGACCTGCCCACAATCACAAAATCGCTGTATGTCTGAGCTGGGATTTGAACTCAGCTCTTTCTGACCCTAAAGGCTTGCTCTCAATCATTTCCTCAATATTCTAAATATCCTTGCCAGTGCAATTAGAAGATTTGTCTCTTGGGACTCTCCCAGATCCTGCTTTTCCCTAAAAGTTTATTGATTGAGTGATAACTGGCTTTATCCACAGACCCTTCTAGGTCAGGTCAGAAAAGTGAGTACTGGGGGGAGAAGAGTAAGGAACCTGGTATTCTCAATTCTCAAGGCTCAAATAACCAATCGTTACAGGAGCTGAATGGGACTAATGACTGAAAGCATCTGCTTCCAGATGTAGGTCAGGTACAAGGAAGGCAGTAGTTTCTATGAGCCCGGAGAATAGGAACTATGTACATTTAGTCGGTCTGATAAGTGTATGGATAACCCATGAGTAAATAATAAAAATAACAACCCTAATCTTCCTACAACACTCTGAAAATAATCATTAGTATCTTGTTGAGTTCCTTTTCCCCTCTTCATCCCTCTTCTCACTCCTTTGTGAGTCTTACATGTATTGGAAGCAGGTATAGAGATTTGTAGAAGTCAGCTAGTGACAGATACAAGGATCGAGGATAGAGTTAATTATTGTTACATAGTCTCTAACTCCCGCCCCAGCCACAAAGCTAGAGTCCTCCAATAAAGACCAGCCTCAGTGGATGTCTATATGAATTCTGGTTATTGCTATAGTGGAAGGAAGGATAGGTAGGTCACAGACCCTTATTAGGACAGAATGGGCAACTTGATAACCCTCATCTTGGACACAGAGACTGTGGAAGTTCTATGTAAGCTTTCTCTCCCTGATATTCCTTTCCCATTAGCAAGCTGAAAACATCCACATAGTTGGTTTCTCCATAAGCTTGCCCAAAGCTCTTAAGTTCTAAAGGATCAAGGGAGGATAGGACAGAAATCACTTTTCCTTCTTCCCAAAGCTGGAAAATGGGTTCAACCTAAGGAAGGGGCCTTTGTGATGGTGCCACTTCTGTTTACCAGCTGCCAGCCTGGACACACCCCCGACAAAATGCCATGGAGAACGATGTTGTGACTCATGGCTTGGCAAGTACCAGGATCATGCCCCCAGGCTTTCAGATACCACACTGGCTCCTCCAGGTCGCTCTGGCTGGATCTCCACCTCCTCTCCAGCAGCATTCCTCAGCCTTCTCTAGTCCCCACATTATTTGCTGTGGGGTAAAAGGAAAGAAGGTTTCCCTAATAGGGTTAACATGAATTAAGGTTGGTGTAAGCATAGGGTTAATGTAAAGTGCTAGGGGTCGTGTCACTTTGGGAGGAGGGCTTAAGCACTGGCCACAGGTAATAGAAATGACAACAGACATCCTAGCAACTTGCTTATAAGTAGAACCCTAGGGAGTACTTGGTAGGGATAAATCCCACCATTTTCCAAGGTAACAACCACTCCTGGGCTTGGCATGGCATGGCATAGATTAGGATCAGGATTAGTGTTGTTGAAATGGGAGTTAGATTTAGAGTCAGTCTGAGGACTGGAGTTAAGAAATAGGAAGACCCCCCTCCCCCATCTCCACTGACAAAAAGAGGTCTCAGGATCTAAGCAAAAGTTTATGGTTAAGTTGTATTTCTTGGGGGTATAATCATCCTGTACCTTTGACAGGTAATTTTGTCCATCCTCCTGCGCCTGTGTAATATTTTCAAGAACTCCATAAACTAGAACTTGAGGATTTTTCTTCAGTATTCAAAGATGCCCTTCCAGACATTTCTCCAAATGCTTTTAGTTCTCCCCATTTATTCCTATTTGATCTAGGAAAGAGTTGGTGAGGGGCATTGATGGAAGTACCAGGGGCCTGGATTTCTGAGTGCCAAGGGCCCTGTATTGGCAGAAGAACACCAGCAAAGCATTCTAAGGCTTCCCAGACTAAGATGTCTGTCAGCAGTCCTGGGAAGGCTCTCCCTCAGGCATAGGACAAGACACACTTCAAGTTCTCAGATTAGCTTCTGAAGACTGGCATAGGGTAAACCTAAAGCCTTTTCTACAACAACACATTTCTAGAAACTTCAGCTCTCACTGGAACTGCAAACATTAGTATCTCCTTATGCTTAGAGCTCAATCAAATCATAGCAGCTAGCCAGGAAGCCAGAGCCTGAGTCCTCTGGACAACAGCAGAACCCCTTTTTTATCTGCTCTGGGCTTCTTCTCATGCCATAACCCCTCTTTTCCCTCAATTTCTGGTTCCTTAAATATTTGGAGATCCTCCTGCAGAATACTTGCAGGGTGCAAAGCTGGCAGAAACCCAACTCCCTCCTCACCCCAGCCCTGCCCTACCCACAAGCAGCAGTAGGACGATGATTAGCAGCTCTCCCCAAGGCTCAAAGGTGAGGGATTTTTTTATCCCAAACATGTCACATCTGGCACATCTGCTTTCCTAGCAATGATGCATCCCAAGGGGTATAATCATCTGTCGGGGCGGGGCTGGGATGCAGGTCTGTACTGACAGAAGCCTGAGCCAGGGACGCCAGAAGCAAAGCTCAGGAACTTACCCCCTCCTCCCCTGGTGTTGCTCCACCCCAGGGAGGATGAGGACCCCTTCACCCCATTATATTCTCTCCTGCCTAAAATCTGGGGCCCCTCCCTACACTCCAACTCACCTCTTGTCATGGAACGAAACATTCCAACTGCCTCAGTATTACATGGAAGCTGAAGTCCTTCTTTCTATCTAACCTCAATCCATCCTACTACAGTATGAGGGGGGTTCAAAAGAAGTCACCATCTTTCTAGAACAAAACATTGTTCAGTCAGCTCTATCCTTCTCTTCTTCAGCATGTCTAAGCCCATATCTTTTTGGATGCTCTTGTCTTGATATAATTTCATCTTCTTCTTTACTGTTCTTTACTGCCTTAACCTTTTCTAGGTATAGGGTTTTATAGGAACAAAAAAGATTTGACAGTCTTAGTAGATCGCAAGCTTAATATGAGTCCATAGTGTGAAGGGGCAGTCCAAAGAGGTTAACAATATCTTTCTCTACAATGTGGAATACGGCTTCCAGGAAGAAGGGGGTGACCATTTCACCGCACTCTGCCCATCTCAGACCTCTTTTGGAGGACAGTGACCACTTCTGGGTACTATGATTAAAGAAGGATTTGGTAAGCTAGAGAATGTCTTGAGGAGTGTGTCCAGAGTAAAGGGTCCAGGACATATAAAAATCGGTTGAAATAACTTGGCATGGTTAGCCTGCAGAAGAGAAGACTTGCATGGTGGAGGAAACAACATAGCTGTTTTCAAGTATTTCAAGGGCTGTCACATAGAGGAGGAATTTTTCTTGTACTGTTTGACTCCAGTGGGTAAAATGAGGAGTAATGGGTGGAAGCTGCCAACAGGCAGTGTAGACCTCGGCAGGGAAAGGATTTCCTAACAATTGATCATGTCCAAAAATGGGACAGGCTCCCTTGAGAAATGGCATGTTTGTCTTCTTTGAACAAGGAGCAGAGGCTGGACAGACAGCCACTGGGTATGTTAGAGTATAGATTTCTTTGGAGCATGGATTGCACTGTCCACCGATGTCCCTTCCAACTCTAAAATGTTGTGATTCTTTGATCCTATATGAAAGTCCCAGTCTCTTAAAATGCAACCAAAATTCTCCCCATTGGAGTTCCCATTCCCTCAACTCCTCTCCCAAATTAAATCATTTCTGTCTTTTTATTCTTCCATTTCCCATAATTTCTTGGGGGTAGAATCTGAATTTCAGGCAAACAAACTCATTTCTCATCCCCACAAATACCTTACCCCCAACTACCTTAAACCAGCCAGATAGATCATGCCTCTAGCCTGGGTTGTCCACCCCCTTCCATTGCCTAACTCTGCCCAATACCTTCCAAACCTTGATGTATAGTCCCTTCTTCCAAGAATTTTTTCCTCAGTGCCTATGAGTCTGCTCTCCCCAGTACTAATGTGAAGACATCACCTTCCCTTTGTAGCCTTTTCTGACACTCCTTACCCCAAGTTGTCCCTATGCTATCCCTCATTTAATGATTTCACTTATATTAATAATAACTAGCATTTACATAGCATTGTAAAATCTCTCTTAATCCTTAACAACAATCCCAGGAGGCAGGTGCTATTTTTATCTACTTTTTACAGATGAGGAAACTGAGGCAGGGATCAAGTTACTTGCTCAGCATCACACAGCTAGCAAGTGTCCACAGTCAGGTCTTTCTGATTCTATCCACCTTGCTTTGTTTTTCCACAGTAGAATGCAAGTACTTTGAAGCCAAGACTGTTTTTATCTCTTTATTCCCAGTGCCTCATACACAATAGGAGAATAATAAATGTTTGTGGAATTGAATTTAGTAGCCATGTCTTCACATTCTTGGTGCTGTCCTTGTCTCTCCCTGTGTCTTGAGTCTCTCCTATCAGATTGGAAATTCTCCTAGGACAAGGACCTTGTCTCCTCACTCTGATGTTTTCCCCCTGTGGCTGTTACACTGTTCTATACATCAGTAGGGTGCTCATTCCAGGGGGGAGGAGAATGATGGAGAGGGAAAGGGAAGAAAACTGATGTTTAAGGCCTGTTCTGCTCCCCCAGAAAAAGATACAACCAACATATACACCCATACTTACATTCTCAAATACATACACACATACCCCAAGCCATCTCTAAGACGACTGTGCTTGTCAGAAATAAATCACGTTTGGCTTTCAGATGCAACAGTAATTACACGGTATCTTAACTATCTGTGCAAACTGTCAGAGAAAATATATTGGAGAATGCAAGGAAAAAGAAGGGGGAGGCTGGAGCATCCCTCACACAATACCATCTCTTCATCTGAAGTCATCTGGAGATAGGACGGCACGAAAGGGTGGAGGCATGCTGGAGCCCATCCCAGACTTTTGAGAGCCTAATGGTTTTTTAGGTGAGATGTGTTGTGTTGTCAAAAGCTTCCAGGGAGGGGAAGCAGAAAGTGGAGGGGATTCCAGCTGAGTCGTCTGCGTCCTTAGCATCTTGGTGTTGCAAGCAACTGCTAGGTTTTAAGCAGAACTTCAGGTTAATTCCCTGAAAAGGTAGATACTGGAAGAAGGGACCTAAGGCAAATTTGGTCATCTCTGAGAACTACAGAGGCTATTTTCAAGTGCCCTTCAACCCTTAAGTAGTCCCAGCTCCAACTGTTCCAGAAAATAGCAAAAGAGGAGGACTAGGTGGGGGAGAGAATAGTTAGGATTTGAAAGTGGAGAGAAGAGCTAGGATCTGCGGGTAGAAAAAAAGAGCACTGATGGGTAATTTAATGTGAAATCATAGGCAAGAAGTGTGTACTGTCCTTTCAGGTTAAGTGTATCCATGTGGGCTGTCTAAATGACATTGATAGGTATCTCTGGATTCTTGCCTACCTCTCTCCAAGGGAGACATTGCTTCTTGCCTGGAGTGGAGCAGGAGAAAGGACCACAATGGTGTAATTCTCTGAGAGAGGGGAACACTAAACCAGAATTATATCCTCCTCACCTCCAAGGGCATGATTTTTTTTCTTAGGTTCAAAAGCAACAAATCCTCTATTATCCCTATGCAAATAATATGTAAATGAGCCCAGTATTCATACTAGGGGAATAATACATCAGAAACTATTTTGTAACTAAAAAGTGCTAATTTCTTTCCACTCTCACATAATTCCTTACCCCACTCCAAGTCTGATACTTTGACTTTTCTTCCTTTGGGAGCTTTGCCCACACCTCTTCTCTCTGCATATAATTTGGAGGGCAGAAGATGAAATAAACTGAGAAAAAGGCCTGACATTCAGCTTCCCTATGGGAAGAATGGGGCTGGCAGAGAGCAGAAGAAGGATCCAGTTTCTTCCTTTTTCTTTCTTTTTTTTGATGCCTTTTGTCTTTTTATCACCTTTATTTCTGAATATATCCTTATGCCCTTTCCTATCTAGTAAACCATCCTTTTGTGACAGAGATAAAAAAAAGAAAAAGGAAAAAAACAGCTCAGCAAAACCAACCAACACATTCTCCCTATCTGACAGCATATGCAATATTCTACACCCATAAGCTCCCACCTCTGCAATGAAGGAAGGAAGATGTGTCCTGTCATGAGTTGGTGAATTTCAGTTTCATTCATTGTCTCCCACTTTAAAGCATATTTTGCCTTGGACATTTTACCTACAAACATCCACACATACAGAATGAAAGATAAAGGATGTCCCACTAGAGCTGGGAAAGGGTTGGTGTGTTTAATAAATAATAGTTTGTGGGACTCTCCCAGGACTCTATTTTAAGTGTATGTTTAATGTATCTGTAATGAGAGGCAGGGAAATTCAGTATATACAGAGGGCCAGTCTCAAAGCCAGGAAAAAATGGGGTGAAGTCCTGTCTACCTTTGACACGGAGTGACTGTGTGATCTCAGGCAGATATATTGACCACTGGGTGCTCTAGGCAGAAAAGTCTATAAGGTTCAGAGGACATACTGGCCTGAAATGGTAAAGAGATCCTCACCTGGGAGTTCCCTAAACCAGCAAAGTCACATTATGGTGAATCTTTGTGAGGTGGTGGAAAGTTGCCAGAGCAGGACGCTTTCATAATACACCACCCTCTACCATACAACTATGTGATGCAGTGACACTGGCCTCCTTGCTCTTCCTCAAACAAGGCACTGGACGTTTTCTCTAGTTGTCCCCTCTCCCTGGAGGGCTCTCACTTCTTATCTCTCCCTCCTGGTTTCCTTCAAGACCCTGTTAAAATTGCACCTTCTACGGAAACCTTTCTTCTTCAAGTGATACATTTTTCAAATGATACATTCAAGTGACACATTTTTTAAGTGTTACATTTTTCAAATGATACATTCTTCAATGGTACATTTTGTTGTTCAGTCATTTTTCAGTCATGTCTTCATGACCCCATCTGAGGTTTTTTAGCAGACATAATGGAGGGGTTTGCCATTTCCTTTTCAAGCTCATTTTACAGATGAGGAAACTGAGGCAAACAAGGTTAAACAACTTGCCCAGGGCCACACAACTAGTAAGTGTCTGAGGCCAGATTTGAACTCAGGAGGAAGAGACTTCCTGACGCCTGGTACTCTATCCACTTCACCACCTAACTGCCCCATCTGATATATAATACGTATTTAATAAATGTTTATTGACTTACTGACTGTAGAGATGTTAGAGAGTTGGACAGAGCTATCTGTTTGAGATGGCTTAGGTTTGCTTAGATAGAGAGACAGGAAGATGCATGAGATGATGTTTCAACATCTGAGTCTGGATAATTCAGCCCGTTCAGCAGTGGCCCTCTGGCCTGGTTATCTAGGCATGTGGGACAATTAGGGAATAAATGATTGGAGTGCTAGACTTGGAGTTAGGACAGACTGGAGTTCAAATCTCACCTCAGACCTTTAACAGCTGTATGACCCTGGGCAAGTAACTTAACTTCCATCTATTTCAGTTTCCTCATCTGCAAAATGAGAATAATAAAAGCCCCCACCTCCCAGAGATATTTTAGGGTTCAAATGAAATAATAATATAAAGCACTTTGTAAACTTTAAAGTAATATATAAATATTAGCTATGATTATTAACTGATGTAGAAAGTCAAC
The DNA here is from genome assembly GCA_028658325.1 of Potorous gilbertii. NCBI lineage: Eukaryota > Metazoa > Chordata > Mammalia > Diprotodontia > Potoroidae > Potorous > Potorous gilbertii. The sequence goes on along the minus strand of CM053770.1, from coordinate 182,221,340 downwards.
TCATGTGGAGACTGTAATTTATACAAGATGTTTCTACTGTACTCCTACAAAAATACTGAAGTAGCAGCTTTCACCAAATACCTGACATCAACAAACTTCCTAACTGGTCTGAGAAAGCTGCATGTATGAAAAGAAAGGGGAAGGAAGGAGTAAAATCCTTTGACCATCCCCATTTGGGGGTCTTAAGTATGAAAAAAATGTATTCATTGTAAGTTCTACAAACCAACAAATAAAAACCCCACAAATCTTCTATTCCCCTAAGTCCAGAAAAACTATAGACCAGAAGGTTGTACAGGCTAGAGAGAAGAATACAAAGGAGATGAGGTAGCTGGAGATGCAGGGCACCAGACAACCCTTTGGCCTATGTCTATGGCCAGAAGCCCCTTTCCACACCCTGGCTTCCCTCGGATGCTCTGAACTGGGTGACAGAGAGGGGAAAGGTGCTTATTGGGGAGAGGGGCTATTTATCAAGGTTTATGTCTTCCCTCCATCCTGTGAAAGGGTTAGATCTCTAAGATTCTTGGGGCTCCCTGTGTTCTTGGAATTCCCAGCATTCCTGGACTCAGAAGCTGAAATTTCCCAACCTGTCCCCATAGAGCTGTGAAATCCAGTTATAAGACAAACAAGGCCATGTTTGTCCCATAAAACCACTGTGCTCGAGCTAATTAAATGGTAACATAAAATGGGGAGATAAACTCAGGCAGTGGGGAACCACCGAGAGATGGGGATGGGGTGCAAATGGTGGTTCTCATACAATCAGCAAAAGGGTGACAGTGGAGGAGGTGACTCACAGTAGAGGGGGGACTCGGGGGGGCCAGTGGGGAACAACCCTGAACACTAGCAGCAGGAGTTTCCAATCAGACACAGTTAGAGATGGTGTTGAATGGCAGAAGAAATGCACCAACAACCCCCACCCACCCACCTATTTCCTTCTCCATGGGGGAGACATTAGCAAATGAGGTACACTTTCATACAGACTCATGCAATCACATGCACAGAGACACAAAAATACATATATGGATTCTCTTTAACACAGAGATACTTAAATAAAGGAATACATTTAACAAAATGGTTCCCTCTTAACTGTCTGCCAAAGCTGCTGTAGATACCACTGCTATACAAAGACAGGGATGTGGAAGAAATGACTTGGCTATCTCCTCTCATCCCAGAAGCCTCTAATTTTGTGACCTCCTAGTATCCTGGAGATAACTTCTAGAAATACATATATTTAGTCCTACATATGGAAATGGGAGGGACATCATCAAGATAAAAGATACTAAGAATAAAAAAAAAAATACTATACATATTCTCAGCCAGTCACCTGACTAAAAGAAGGCTGTAATTGAACAAATTACCCACTCCCCAGATCTGACCTCTAATACAGTGGTCTCCAAGTGGGGATTACATATTCCCAAAGGGATGACCTTCCAACTGAAACATGAAAAAAAGCATGGAAAATCTTGGCCAATTATCACCCAAAGTTCCTGACTCTACACTATCTTATATCTCCCTCCCCATTAACCTCCCAGGGAGATTATAACTGCAGCCTAGGCACCCATAGGCCCTGCACAAGGACTGCTGGGAAAATTACAGTGTACCCACACCCTGTACTCATCACCTCATGGTAGCAGTGTCCCTTGACTGACTCTGGGCTACTGGGTGGTGGCTGAGAGTCCAGTTTCCTGCCTCACCTTTCATTTTGCATTGGAATGGAGTGAGCTGCACAGAATGAGTAAGTCTGGAGGCATTGCAGTCTGCATCAAAGATCTCTTTATCTTTTCTCCCAAACTCATGAGCTTTCAATACTTCCCTATTTCTCCAGTTTTCCAGGTTCATGACCAGCTTTATGCTTCACTTCTCATTCTCCCTCACTCCACATGTTGAGTCAGTTGCCAAATCTTGTTTCTACTTCCACAGCATCTCTCTCTTGCGTTTCCTTCTCTCTGCTCCTACTGCCACAGCCCTGGTTGGGACCCTCAGAATTTCTCACCTGAGCTGAGGCAATAGCCAAGTAGTCAAGCGGTTCTCTTGTATTTCTCTCTCCCTTCTTTAAATTACCCTCCATACAGCTGTCCAAAAAATAGTCTGTATTTGTACCTAAATACTTATAGCAGCTCTTTTTGTTGTGGCTGAGAATTGGAAATCAAGAGGATGCCTATCAATTGGGGAATGACTAAACAAGCTGTGGTATATGAAGTGATGGAGTATTATTGTGCTATAAGAAATGATAAGCAGGATGGTTTCAGAAAAATCTGAAAAGACTTACATGAACTGATGCAAAGTGAAGGAAGCAGAACCAGGAGAATTTTGTACACAGTAACAGCAACATGGTACAGTGAAGAACTGTGAATGACATCTATTCTCAGCAATACAATGATCCAATACAATCCCAAAGGACTCACGATGAAGCACACTATCCTCCTCCAGAAGAGGAACTGGTACTGTCTGAATGCAGATTGAAGCTTGCTATTTTTCACTTTCTTTTATTCTTTCTCTTTAAATTCAAGTCTTCTTGTACAAAATGGCTAATATGAAAATGTTTTACATGATTACACATATATAAACTATATCTGATTGTCAGGGGCAGGGAAGGGAGAGAGAGAGGGATAGAATTTGGAACTCAAAACATTTTTTAAGTTTAAAAATTGCTTTAACATGTAATGGGAGGGAAATAAAATATTATATTAAAAAATAAAGCCTAGATCTGACCATATCACTACCCTATTCAGTAAACTCCAATAGTCTATATTACCTCTAGGGTCAAATATAAACCTCTGCTTGGCATTTAAAGTGCTTCACATTGTGATCCCAACCTACCTTTCCAGCTTCATATACATTCTTCCCATCTCCTCTCTCTACAATGCAGCCAGACTGACCTCTTGCTGTAGTTTACACAGAATCCTCCATTTTTCATCTCTGCTTTTGCACTGGGTGTCCTTCATAGATGGAGTTCATCTCCCACCCCCTGCATCTCATGTCTACTTCTTGGAATCTATTATTTCCTTTAAGACTTGGCTTAAGCTCCACATTCTATATAAAGCCTTTTTTTATCCCCTCCCCAACTCCAAATACCCTGACTCCCAAGGGTATCACAAATTTGTTTTGTAGCACTCCCACTGGCCTCATTTTCCCATCTCTCCCTGGCATGGATAGGTTGGTCCCCAGAAAGTAGCTGACAATGTTTCTCCTTAGGATTCTAGAGATAACCCTGAGAGTTTGTGGCTTCTAATACTTCTAATATTTCCCAAGCCCCTATCCAGTTTGTCCTCCCCAATATGAATCAACCACTTAGTGTTGATTAGGTTTCAAAAAGAGATATTTCATCAGAAGGCACAGGAAGGACAGAAGTTATAAAAACACCATTCCCCTCCCTCCAAAAGAATCTTCCTCTCTACCTCCTGTACCCAGAGTTTACATCAGGGGAGGGGTGTGGAGAAGAGAAGGAATGACTATGAGCTTTAGGTACCAGGGTAGTAAGACACACACATAGGGAACATGTGGATGAAAGGACACTTCATAGCTCCTTATCCCAGAAGTCCATTTCTACCCTCACAGTTTGTTTGCTTCTGAGTGTGGATTTGTTGATGGATGATTAGCTCATTAGCTCTCCTTATTGGATATGGCATCTTGGTCAATTGGTCAATCCAATACTGTCCCAGATCAAGAAGATCAATCTTCCAGGATGTCTCCTCCCTTAAACTCAGTTACTGCTGCTGCCTCTGGTGGTCTCTGCTACCCACTTTTATAGAGGAGAGTGCTTCTCATAGGTCTTCCAAACTTTCAGAGCTTACAGGGTTGTATTTGGCCAATTTCATCAAATGGCACTCATTCACCTAAGATCAGGAAAGAATAAACCTGAAAGAAACAGACATTATGTGCTCAGTAATACATGACAGGTGGGTGAGAAAATAAGGCAGCCTGTTGTCCCTCCATCTACGCAGTGGCTCACAGCAAGTTTCCTCACTCAAAAGCCTCCAGATAAAAGAATTAAAGGTTGTCTCCATGAATCTTTTGTGATTCAAACTCAGTCTGGCTCCTCAGCCAGCCAGAAAACTCCTCACCACATAGCATCAACTCCACAGTCACATATAGACAGAAAAAGACTCATCAGAAAAAGGCAGGGTGGTGTATGCTTATAAACCTTGCTATGAGGAGACTGAGACTGGTAGATACTTAGGTTTGAGAATTCTGAGCTGGAATAAGGCTAAAACTATACATATGTGTGTATACACACAGATAGATATACATTTATGTATGTATGAATATGTAAATGTGTGTATACACAGATAATATATACTTATATATGTATGAATGTATATGTATGCATACACACAGATAGTTACACACTATATATGTATGTATGCACACAGGTAGATACATACATATGTATATATATGCATATGTGTGTATATATATACACACAGGTAGATACATACATATGTATGTGTGTATACATACAGATAGATAGATAGATTGATAGATAATGTCTATACTAAGTCCAGCACCAATATGGTGACTCCCTGGGAGTGAAGGGCCATCGCTTAAGAAGGAGAAAATGGACTAGCTTTAAAAAACAGAGCAGGTTACAGCTTTCATGATGATCCTTATTGGGACAGGACCCATGAGTGGTTACTGAACTTCCAGCCTGGGCAAAATAAAGAGATCCAGACTAGAAAGAAAAAAAAAGGAAAGAAGGAAGGAGGAAAGGAAGAAGAAAAGAAGGAAGGAAAAATGAAAGGAAAGAAAAGAAAGCTCATAAAAATAAAAAAAGAGGTTTATCAAGGCTTCACTGGTTGGATTGAAGCCAAGCAAAGAACATCACTCATGTTCTATGGGCTAATCAGAAGGGCAAATCTGAACATGATTCAAAGACATTTGGTATCATCACTGACTAGTCTCCTCATGACAAACATATTTCATATGTATTTATTTATGTATATGCTGTCTCCCCCAACAGAATGTAAGCTCTTTGGAGGCAATAACTGTTCTTCTCTGTCTCCATACACCCAGCACCAGTACAATGCCTAACACATAGTACTGACAGGACTATACTATACTGACAGGACTATACTACTGAGTGTTGACTGAGAGAGTGATTATTGCAAGGTACTTCAGATCTATGGGATCACAAACCCATTGGAATATTTGAGAGATTCATGATTTCAACATGTACAAACTTAGCTGAATCCTTGAATTACTGAAGCAACCAAAGAGAAAGAAGACAGATGTTTTAAAATATATATGTATATATATATATATGTATATGAGAAGACACATTCAATATACTGCAACACTTTTGCACAGTTCTAGATTCAAACATTGGAGGAGATGCAAATATTTCATCATGAAGTATTTATTTAGCAAGGGCTACCACAATGAACAAAAAACCTCAAAATCTTTATCTTGTGAAGATATTGTATTTCAACACTTTCTTTAAATAGAAGTTAGCTGGTAATTTCCTGGCAAAGCGCTTAAAAGAGTTATTGAACTTAAAGATGCTATACATCTTTTTTCTTTCTACAAAAAGGGTAGTGTTCCAAGTTTCCTGACCTCTTCTGTGATAAGTAGCTATCAATAGTAAGCTACTTAGCAGATATTTTCCCAAAAGAAAAAAAATAAACTTTAATCTGCGCCTTCAAGGTAAAGGCGACATTAAGAAATTTTGTGGAGAGCTTTTGTTTTTATCTAACTTTCATTTTCCAACCCATCCCTTCCCCACTCAGTCACTCAAAGGGGCTATTCCTTATAATGACAATTGTTAAACTTTTTGGTTTCAGGACCACCTAATGCTTCTTAAGAATTATCAAGGAACTTTTGCTTATGCAGGTTATATCTATTGATATTTACCATATTAGAAATTAAAACATTTTAGTATCATCATGAAAATAGTTTTGACCTAACTGAACCCCTGAAAGGGTCTCAAAGACCCCAGGAGTCCCCAGATCATACTTTGAGAACTGATGCCTTCTAACAAAGAGGAAAAAACAAAGAAAAGGAAGTTTAAAAAATTAATTCAATTATATCCAACATTGTTTCACATCCAAAGTCAATCCTTCCCTGCAAAGAAGGGATTGGGAACACATTCTTGTATCTCTTCTTTGGGACCAAACTTTATCATTATAATTACCCAGTACTCAATTTCAATTTTGGTTCAGTAGGCAAGATGTGTTTGTTTTCCTGGTTCAGCTTCACATTTCATGAGTTCATGTCAATGACTCCATGCCTCCTTCATAGTCATTATTTCTTATGGTGAGTAATATTTCATCACACTCATGTACCATAATCTCTTTAGTCATCCCCTCAATTGATGGGCATCTACTTTGTTTTAAGTTCTTTGCTTCTATACAAAGCACTGTTGTAAATGTTTTAGTGTCTATTCTATCACTGACTTCCTTGGGGTATATTCCTAGCAATGGGATCTCTGGATCAAAGGTATAGATAGTCAGTGTCATAGCAAAATTCCAAATTGGTTAGGCCATTTCACAGCTCCATCAATAATCTATCTTTCTCTCTTTTTAAAGAATTCTTTTTTCTATTATTATGGTCTTAATAAACATCAATAAACTTGAGCACTGCCTTATACGAAGGAAAGAAATAGAGGGTTATATATGAAACTGTGAATCTCTGTTATATACATTTTCTTTTTTGTTCAAAGTATATATTAATACCACTGCTTGGTGTGTACCCCAAAAGAGATAAAAACAAAAAGGTAAAGGATCTATATGTACAAAAATATTTATAGCAGCTCTTTTCTGGGGGCAAAGGATTGGAAATTGAGAGGATGCCCATCAGTCAGGGAATGACTGAACAAATTGTGGCATGGAATTATAATTGTGCTATGAGAAATGATGAGCTAGATCCACTCAGAAAAACCTGGAAAGACTTACATGAGAGGATGTAAAGTGAAATGTACTGCGTACAAAGGAAAAGCGATATTGTAAGATGATCAGCTATGAATGACTTAGCTATTCTCAGGAATATAACGATCCAAGACAACTCGGAAGTTCTTGTGATGAAAAATGCTATCCATCCCCAGAGAAAGAACTGATGGTTTCTGAATACAGATCAAAGTATACTTTAAAAAATAAGTATATATTAAATTTAACACAGTAGTTCCAATACTGTACCCCCTTCTGAAATCCCCTCTTTGATTTTTAGAAAACATTTTCCTAGTGCTTTTTTCTTTCTCTTCCTCTTTTCTTTTCATCATCATCCCTCCCTTTTCAATAATACTTATAGTCAAGCAAAAAAAATGTACACATTGGAAGTGTTTGAAAATGCGTGTCTGATTCTGCAACTTCAGTTCGTCACCTCCCTGCCAAGAGGTGAGAAAATTCTTGACTTATGATTGGTCATTACATTTATCATAGTACTTCAGTCCTTTACAATTGTTTTCTTTAACAACATTGCAGTCATTGTATAAAGTGTTCCTCTAGTTCTACTCCCTTCACTCTGCATCAGTTCACTCAAATCCTCCCATGTTTCTCTGAATCTATCCTTTTTATTATTTCTTACAAGACAACAATATTCCATTATATCATCCTATACCATAATTTGTTCAACCATTCCACAACTAATGGGCATTATTTTGTTTCCAGTTCTTTGTTACAACAAAAAGTTGTGTTAATAAAACATATTTATGCATATAGAGTCCTTTCCCTCTTTATCTTATCTCTTTAAGGTATATGCCTAGTAGTGGTATTGATAAATGTATACGCTTTTGTGGTGGGGGAGAGGTTGGCCATAGTTTCAAATTGCTGATTAGAATAATTTTATAGTTCCTCCAATAACCTGCTTACCTTTTCACAACCTCCTCAATATTAACTATGTCCATCATTTGTCATCTTTGCTGATTTCTGGATGTGACATGAAAACTCAGAATGATTTTTGACTCATTTCTCTGAAGTAAATTGGAGCAATCTTTCATATGATTGTTAATAGTTTGCAATTATTTTGAGAACTTCATATCCTTTGACCAAAACCAGTTCATATCCATCAGGAAATGTCTGGTATTATATGTTTGTGATAATTTCCTACATATTTTGAATATCAAAGGTAACATTTAACAATGAATAAATAATTGATTTTTTGAAAGACACTCTTGCTATGAAGAAAGCATTTTGAAAATGGATATTTCGAAATGTTTCCATCTCTGTGTGATTTTTGTTGCTGAAAACAATGTAGGTTTGTTACTATAAAAATTATCATATCTAAACACTTAAAGTTGGAAAGAAAATTTTTAGCCTGTTTAAAAATCTTTCAAGTGAAAAGTTTAAGTGTACTTTGAAGCTAATTGTGTGTATATACACACGTATCTATACCCATACATATATACACATATACATGTATATATGTGTGTATGATGTGTATGTATACACACATACATGTGTATATATACATATGTGTATATATACACAGCATCTTTGGATTAGTTTGCAAGAATAACTTCTCAATGAAGATGGAAATTTATTAGCGAAATTGCAACAAAAACCTTTGCATAATTGGTAGATGGGATTAAAAAATTAGACTTGTGATTTAATAAGTGCAGTCAATCATGTTCTTCTTTCATTTGGGAATATGTACTTTTTTATGAGGCACTTTTTTAAAAGCTATCACTACCATTAAAATGAAGTATTAAAAATAACTGAATTTGGAATCATGTATAGTCATAAAAACTGGGATCCTTCCTGCCTCACACTCACACTAATGAATCAGGTCTCTCAGAGCAAAACTACATACACCTCCCCCCCTCAGAATTGTAAGGGTACTCCTGAGGGGTTAGGGAGCATCTTTCTCTAAAGCCATTGACTCCAGCTCTCATTCAGGTGTCTTCCCCCAATATTAAATGCCAATTACAGTTAGTATTTTCCTTATGTCCAATTTATTCTCTCATAATTAGTGTCCCAGTATCATTTAACCACTTATCAACAAATTAGTTTTTACTAAAGGGTATTTACTAAGCAGAGATAGAAATAACAGAAATCTCACAATATTTCCCACTGATCATACTCTCCCATCTCTCCTGGGAATAGCTTACAATTCCTGGGAAGGCTGGACTCACACTTAAAGCAATGAGCATTTCCACCACCACTACCAAGGCCATTTCCAATTAGCCTAGGGCAACTTCATTCTTGTACCTCACCTGTGCTCAAAATCTGACAAATCCCAGCATGAACTCTAGCTCCCAGATTTCTGACCCTTGGTTTTCTGATCTCTTAAAACTCACAAAGTGAAGCTTAAACCTTTACCCACACTCACCCCTAAGAGGAAGAAAGAATAAATTCAAAGAAACAAAGAAAAGAGACCCAAATTCAGAGGTTACATATCAGCCTGTGTGGGGAGATAAGCAGCTGGAAGTAGGAGGCCAGTGCTATCACCATTCCTTCCTCTCTCAGATACATCAGGACCTTGTGCTCTCAACTATTATGGTGGCTTCAGGTAAGAAAGGACTAAAGTTTCTCCTCCCTATTAGAGGAGAACCTCAGCAGCTTGTCCCCCTTACTTACCACTATAGAATGAAAAAGGGCTAAGTTACCCTTAAGGCATCTTCTATTTGAACTCAAAGTTCTCACTGTACAACCAATCAAAGATCTTCCTCTATACTAGGGCTTCCTGGGGTTGGAAACAGAACACCTGCACATACTCCACATCTATACTGGAGATTGTTTTCTGCAGTGCTGAGCACGCTGAGCGTGTTCATCAGGACTGTGTTCTCATTGGCCAATCCCCATTACACAGGTACATGCATATAGTTGGCTAACACGTAAAAAGCACATATATTGGGAGTGCACACTCAAAAACTTTTTTCTACCAGGTTTAGGTGACCAAAAAAGTCTGGAAACATCCAAAGAAAGGACTGATGGAGTCTGAATACAGAACAAAGCATAATAATTTCACTTTTGGGGGGGTTTTCAGTGCTTTTTCCCCCTTTACTCTATTTCTTCTTTCACAGTGTAACTAATGTGGAAATATGTTTTACATGTTTGCATGTATATAATCTACATCAGATTGATCGCTGTATTAGGGAGGAAAGAGAGGAGGGAAGGAACGAGAAAAATATGGAACTCAAAATCTTTCAAAACATGAAGGTTGAAGTAACAGCAATGTCATTGTGTGTTGACCAACTTTGATAGACTTAGCTCTTCTCAGTAACACAACAATCTAAGACAATTCCAAAAGATTCATGATGGAAAATGCTGTCCACATCCAGAGAAGGATTATAAAGTCAGTTTGAATGCAGATCAAAGAATACTATTTTCTCTTTTTTTTCTTTCTTGTGCTTTTTCCCTTTTGTTCTGATTCTTTTGTCACAATATGACTAATGTGAAAATAACCTATATCAGATTGCACCCCTCTTGGGGGGAGGGAGGGAGGGAGAAAAAAATTAGAACTCAAAATCTTATAAAAGTGAATTTTGTAAACTAAAAAAAAAATTTTGAAAGGTAAAAAGAATGAATGTTGAAAATTGCATTTACATGTAATTGGAAAAAAATACTATTAATTTTTTTTTAAGTTTCGAGATCACTGATCTTATAGACAGGGAACAGATACCTACAAAATTCTAGAAATTGGTTTTATTTCTAGAGCTGCTATAGCAGAATCAGAAACTTCACTTATAAGTTCTCCTATTTCCCATATCTCCTCAGTATACTTCCCCCTTTTCCATCTTTTCTCACCAGACTTGAATCTCTACCCAAAAGGAAAGAAAATCCTCAAGTCATAGTCGACTCCCTCGCCATAAGTATGTGATAGCAGTAACAATAGATACTACTACTAATAATGACAGAAGATAATGGCGATGGTGATGATGATGATGATAGTTGCCGGGAAGACACAGAGCCCGTGTTAAATTCAAATTTCCCAGGTTCTCGATGAACCAAAAGATCCTCTCTTTTCTCAACAACTCAAAGTGGCCCTTGGCACTTTGCTTCCCAACTCCAACCCCTTGTTACCCCTCCTTGTCAACGACTCAAAGTCTTGAAGGTGTCTTAGACTGTTCCCAGCTTTTGTTTCTCTCAATCTTTTTCTTTCTTCTTCTTCTGCTGAACCTGCAGAAAGACAGAGCCCTGAGTCACTGGGAACAGAGAAGATGGTCTCTCTGGACTTTGGGTTCATTTCTGGACTCCACCCCCTGACTCCTTGGGCAGCTTTGGACAAGTCCAGGCTTCAGTTTCTCCACCTGGGAAGCAGGCAATGTTCCCACTGACAGAGTTCCAACTTCACAGAGCAGCTTGGTGATTAATGGGTTAAAATCTGTGGGAGGCTTTGAGCTGGAGGGATGAAAGACACCCCAAATCCCTGGCTATATTGGAAACTCTGCCCAGTCAAGATTTCCTGAACCTGAAAAAGAGGGTCCTTTGATCATGTGTCAAGGGTTCTTCTATTACAAGGCAGAATGGGACAGGAATGGAATTAGTTCTCAAGGGGAACTTTCAGACTGCCAGAGTGGAGGAAACAAGTAAACCAATCATTCTGGAAGGCTGGGGAACATTCTTCTTTTGAATACCATCCTACCAGAATAATCTGGATGCCTTAGTGGGCCTGGGAATCTAAGGCATCTAATGTCAGCCCTATTCTCTATCTGAATCTTGCCTATTCCACAGATAATGTCTATAGCCAGTGTCCCCTTCTCCAACCATCATCATGTATCTGGTTACTTCCCTCACTGCCTCATGCAGGGAAGAGGCTTGATGGCACAATGAATAGAGCAGTGAGTATAAGGGCAAGAAGACCTGGGTACAAATCTGGCTTCAGACACAAACTAGCTATGTGAACCTGGGTAAGTCACAAACTTCTGTCTGCCTCTGTTTCCTAAACTGTAAAACTGTAGTAATAATAGCACCTACCCATCAGGGTTGTAAGGATCAACGGAGACAATATTTGTAAAGTGCTTACCACAGTGCATGGCACATAGCAGGAGCTTAATTAATGCTCATTCTCCCCATCCATCAAGTATTAAGCTCAAGGATTAGCCCAGTGCATTTTAATGTTCAACAAAGCAAAGCAGATTTTGGAAGGCAGGTGCTTTAAAATGTCATCTAAAGCTTCCTAGAACCAAATAAAAATGATTTTTGATTATTCACCCTTTTGGCTCTTTCTCTGCTCATGCACCATTTGGGGTTAGTCATCAGTTTGGGGATTATCTGGTGATTACCATTCTCCGAGCAGAGATGCCTTGGTTAATGCGGATAACTTTGCATTCATGATAATGATGGTGGATCGTGGAAGGCATCACTCTGTGCCCCCTTCTCAGGCAGAGAGGCAATCAAACAACTGCCCTCTCTCCCCCATTTGCTCTTCATTTATATAGACTAAACTGTGAGGACCCTTTAACAAACTACAATTTGTCTGCTTGGAGAGAACATCCCCAAAGTGATGAGAGGCAGCATGGAACAGTGGAAAGAACACTGGATTTGGAATCAGAGGACCTGGGTCCAAATCCTGGTTCTACCATTCAACAACTTGTAAGACTGAGGGCAAATCGTATCTCCTCTCGGGGCTTCAGAAGGCATTGGACCAGATGACCTCTAAATGCCTTCTGGGCTCTAAGCCTATAGTCCTGTGACCATCTCCTCTCCATCTCTCCCCTAAAACCAATTCTTGGGCCTTCATCTCCACTCCCAAATCCTTACCAGCCATGACAGAAACAAGGTTTGAGAGAAAACTTTTTTTCTTCATGCCCTTCTTTACCACCCGCTCCTGCCATACTCTCCATTCCAGTTTAAGGGCACAAAATGCATTATCACCCTGGGCCTTCGTTTACATGTAACAAACAGAGGTCAATTTATTTCTAAATCACTTTTTTTACGGCTCTATTGAACTATTTGCCACATTATTTATACGTTAATGGGCCAGGCCCCTCTGGGAAGCTCCCAGTCTAATAAATAACGTGCCAAATCATTAAGCAAGGTGATAAAATCAAAGCCATTTAAAAATACATCAACCTGAGTTGCCTTCAAATGAAATAAGCTCCAGGGGACCAGAGAGGAAAAGAAAGAGAAAGGAGGGGGGGAACACCACTTTCTATTATAAGTTTGGTCAGTTGGTGGCTTTTTCCGAGTCTTAAAATAAAAATCAGGTGCAGAAGAAAGGCCTAGAATCTGACTACCTCTTAGTCTCCCAGTGTAGGTAGGATAAGAGGAAGGGACCAAATATTGCTTAAGGAAAGACTGTAGGAAGACTTCAGGAAGATGGAAAAGGAAGGGGGAGGTGCAGAGGAATATCAGCTATATATACCAAGATACCTTTGAAGCCTAGCTTAGGAGAAGGTGTGCCATATCTTCTGGAGGGGAGGTGAAAGATTAGAAAATTCTTTTCTACCTGCATCCAGAGGTGTTAACTACAAACAATTCTACCTCTGAGAAGAGAAAGAGACCTCAGAAGGCAGCTATGTGATGACAGAAAAACAACTCACTAGAATTGGAGACAAAATCTGACTAGCTGGGTGAACTTTGGCAACCTTCCCCAGGTCTCAGTTTCCCCATCTGTGAAATAGAGGATAATTACTTTTATTACAAACATCAAAGGGTTGTTGTAGAATTAATGTATGTAAAATATTTGTGCACCTAAAGGGGAGTGGAAGGAGGGCTAGGCTGTCACGGTATATTTGAAATCCTATTAGATTGGCAGAGGACCTGAGTGGGAATCCTGCTTCTGCTAAATTAATGCCTGCTTGGTCTTGGACAAGTCACTTAATTTGCATCACACCACTTCATCACACTGTGAGTTTATTAAACAGAGCAAGGACTAGATTCCAGGCCTCCTGAATCCCATGCCCTTTCCATTACACCACAGATAAGCTTGATTCTTTTCACAGAATAATAAGTAGAGCAAGACATGATGGTTATTGTTCAGTTGTTTCGGTCATGTCCGACTCTTCATGATCCCATTTGGGATTTTCTTGGCAAAGGTACTGCCGTAGTTTGCCATCTTTTCAAGCTCATCTTACAGATGAGGAAACTGAGGCAGGCAGGGTTAAGCGATTTGCTCAAGATAACACAGTTAGTATCTGAGGCTGGATTTGAACTCAGGTCTTCCTGACTCTACATCCACTGCACCACTAGCTGCTATAGAGGAGGTCATATTGGCAAGTCCCCGTAAAAGAGATTGGTCAGACTAAGAGCAAATAGTAGAATACGTGAGAAAACTAGGGAGAGTTGAGATTATGAGAAACAAAATCACTATAATTTGTGGATCAAAGGAAGGCAAGGATGAAAGTTGTTTCACAGAATGAGAGATTTTTAAGAGCAGAGGAGATCCTAGATGAAGATCGTAATTTCTATTTTGATAGCACTTTGCAGCTTTTAAATTGCTTTCACATACGTTATTTGAGTTGATCTTCAACCTTAGAGAAACCCTGAGAGGTAAGCAAGCCAGATGCATACATTCCCATTTTTAAAATTATTTGACAGTCTGATCAAGTGGGAAGGGCACCCGACTCAGTCAGAGGGTCTTGGTAGAATCCTGGCCCTCATATTTAAAGGTAGAGTCTTTCCTCTTTTGTAAAACATGGAGTCATACACCAGATGGTGTCTGAGACCCATTACAGGTCTAGATCCCATGAGGTCCAGAAAGAATGAGGGACTTTTCTGGAGGATAGCACTCAGACTAGAACCTAGGCATCCCTGATTCTCAGTTCAATGCTCATCCCACCACACTCAGCTGAGTGTGAAATAGAATTCTTTCAGCACTGAGTACGGAGGGAAAGAGGCTAAGGACTAGGTACTTATCAATCACATTGATGTCATAAAGGCCTGGGAGAAATGTGATGCTGGATTATATTGGCCAGCATGGGATTGGTTAGCAACGGGAAAGTCACCAAAACACTAACCTGGAAAGTTTGATTTCCCTACCCACACACATACACCTGTGTCCTTTCCAAGAACCAGATTTGACTGAGGATCTTTGAAGACAAAACAGACCTATGTAGGGACTGCTTTCACCACTCAGAGTTTTAACAGCTTAAATTGGAGTAACTCATATAGAAACATAATCTCAGAGCTGGAAGGAAGTTCTGAGGTCATCCAGTTCCAATTTCCCATGCAAGTGATGGACCATCACCTTTTAATTATCTATACCAATGGGGTGGGGAGGGGGTGTTTAGAATGACCAGATAATCACCAAATGAAAGGATGCATGATGTGGTCAGTGTAAATATTCCCTTCACTAATCAGATGATAAGTATTTTTGAATTTAGCCACACTCAAGACTAAGAACTGGCATGCACCAATGGGTCCATATGCCATGGCTTCATAATTTAGAAGCGGAAGGTAAAAGACCTTGGAGGTCAGCTAGTCCAACCTTAAAGACTTTCCTACTTAGTAGAAATTTGCCATGTGTATAATAGCTAGTATAGTATTTGAGACTGGAGTATCATCTCACCTCTATTCCATGAGGCATCATAGACATTAAAGGAGGAAATTAAAGGATAATCTGAAGATAATTTGTTTTTTACTTTGAATTTTCCTTTTTTTTTGGCAAGAGATTTATTTTTCAAAAATGACTTTCCCAAATCAGGAATGGTAAGTATGTACACTGCCGAGAGGGAAGGGGAGAGGAAACATTTCAGAAAGTTAAGTAGATGTAATCCGAGAGTTGATGGTTTAATCTTCCATGGACTGCCAAGTAGGAGAGGAATCATCATCCTTTTACAGTACACCATTAATAAGCATTTGGTAATTGATTATTTGGCTTTATCAAAGCCCTTCTACAAGGAAGCAATGTGAGCAGTGCAAATTCTATCTCAGATACTTATTAGCTGTATGACTATGAGCAAGTCACTTACTCTCTCTAGGCCTCAGTTTCCTTATCCATAAAATTTTTAAATTGGACTAGATGTCCTCTGAAGTCCCTTCCTGCTCTAAAAATTTTATTCCAACCTATAGACAAGGGAATTGACACCATGACCTTCCAGGATCTTTAAGGATTTCCTGAGAAATCTTAAGGATTTCCTGAGAGAGAAACAGAGATTAATTTCCAGAAAAAAAAAATAAGGAGTTTGACTTCACTGCCCTGAGTCAACAGTCTATCAGTTACTCTGGGTTTATAGTGAAGACTTTGGAGCTGCTGGCTGGATGTATCCCATTACCCTTTGGGGAAGAGGCAGAGAGAAGGGGTGGGAGAGGGTCAAGGATAGTGGGCTTCCCTAGAACCTGGGAAGAGATTTGAAGTCAGAGAACCCGAGTCTAAGACTTTCAACCTTACTTTAAGATATATGGTCAATCCACAAGACACAAGAGGAAACTCAACATCACCATCAAAAAATATATTTATTAAGCACCTAATATCTACAGTGCGGTAATGCATTGGGCTAAGGAGAGAGAAAGATGATTAGGGGACATGGTGCCTTCCTTCAAGGAATTGTAGTTTAATAGGAGGTGACAGACTATCTGATCAAATAATTATAACATAAATTAGATAATAATGAATGCCTAAAAGAAATTGCAAAGTGCCATGGACAAAGTGCTTCCAAGTTGAAGGAATCAGATAAGGTTTCATTGGAGCAGGTGGCACTTGAGTTGGACAGCCTGTCAATAGACAGAAAGTGGGATGTGGTGTGTAGCCAGGAATGCATTCCAGATATAGAAAGTAATTTGAGCAAAGGGTCTGACTGAAGCTTAGACCATGTGAGTGAGAATATTATGAGATAAGACAAAAAAGACATGTAGGAGCCAGACAATTGAAGACCTTGAATGCCAAACTAAGCAACTTAGAAGTTCCTTGAGGGCATTTTTGTCTTAGTCAACAAATGTTTATTAAGCTCCACTATGTGACAGGTATTGCCTGACAAAATGGATCCAATGGAGAAGGAAATGGCAAACCACTCCAGGATCTTTGCCAAGAAAACCCCAAATGTGTTGAAATGACTGAACAACATGTACCAGACACCTACTGTAGAACCTGGCACATTGCTGCTGCTGTTCAGTCATATTCGACTCTTCATGATCCTGAAGGCCATACTGTCCATGGGGTTTTCTTGGCAAAGATTCTGGAGTGATCTGCCATTTCCTGCTGTAGTGAATTAAGGCAAACAGAAGTTAAGTGACTTAACAAGGGTCACACAGTTAGTGAGTGTCTGAGGTCAAATTTGTACTCGGGACTTCTTGACTCAAAATTTTGTTCACTGAGCCACCCAATGCTTGACAAATAGCATGTGTGATTAATAAAGTCTTGTTGAATTGAACCAAATTAAGGAAACTAGACTTTATTAAGTGGTCACTTAAGGGAGACTCTGAAGGTTTTTGAGCAGTAGAACAACATGTCCAGATCTGTGTGTTATGATCAAACAGGCAGCAATGACAGATTGGATAGATACAATTCAACTGGTCAAACAGTAAATGCCTACTATGTGCAAAACAGTGTGCTGGCTGGTGATTAGATAAAGCATAGTCCCTGGTCTCAGCTTACAATCTAACTGAGGGGATGTATGACATGTGCATGGAATACAAAGCAGAATGTGATCTATGACCCTGTGAGCAATAGGAGAGGGAAGAAAAGATACTATGTGAGGTTCCAGGAAATAAAGGAGATTCCTCTTCATGTATGGATTGAAATATATGATATTTAGTGTTGCTTCAAAACTTGAGAGTCTATGATTTTGTAAGGAAAATGCCTAACTGCAGAGGATTAGGGAAAGCTGCCTAGAAGAGGGGGCATTTTGAGCTGGAAGAAATAAGGCTGGGAGGTTATTGTAGCAGGCAGAAAATAAAGAAATCTGTTGAATGAAATAAAGATGGTAGACATCTGAACACTCCATCTCCCCTCTGTGTTCTTTTTCATTGTCTGAGTCTCATACCTAGAATGCCCCTCACTCCTTGCCTCCTTCTCTTGGAATCAACTTGTTTTCTTCAAGATGCAACTCAGGTCACCTTCTCCACAAAGCCTTTCTTGGTCACCCTTGTTGCTAGTGCCTTCCCTAAACAATTATCTTTACCTATTTTGTATATACTACATATATATGTATGTATGTGTGTGTGTGTATGTGTGTGTGTGTGTGTGTGTATACACATCTTGTTTTCTCTGCCTAAAGGTCCCTTGAGGACAGGAACCGTTTCACTTTCATCTTTTGTATCTCAAACATCCAGGACAGTGTCATGCTTGATGATGATTGTTTGAATAAACAAATGTATACAAAAGATCTGTTCATCTACAGAAAAATAAAAGGGTGGGGGAGGAATTAATTTTTAACAAATATACTAAGAAAAATTAGTTAGCAATTTCTTTTTTATTAATATTTTATTTTTCCTCCATTACATGTAAAAACAATTTTTTTGGTAGTCTCAGCTTTCTTTATCATTTCACGGCTAAATATGGATTATATTCAATTAGATTGGTCTTCAGAGTTGATTCTTCCATTTCTTCCTTTTGGAGGTCTCAGTTAGGCTAATCAACCTGCAAACCGGCACTGCTTCAGCACCTTGCTAAAGCCCTCACACAGCTTGAGGTCGCCCTGGTTCTGGGCACACTCTAAGAACTGCTTCATCTCATAGAGGCAGGGACCAAACTGCTGCTGCTGCTGCTGCTGCTGGTATTCGGGCTGGGCTCCCTGAGGCTCCTGGTAGGTGATAGCAGGCAATCCAGGCTCAGTACTGCTCTCACTACAGAAGACACTGGTAATGGCATGACCAATAGTGTGGCCCACAGTTGAGCCCACTGCCACTCCTGTTGCAGTGGTAGCCATCTGGGCCATCAAATGGGGCTGCCTGGGTGCAGCAGCAGGAGGAGCAACTGCAAATGGTGGTATTGCTGCTGGAGGATGAGCTGATGGTAAAAACAATTTTTAACATTTGGAGGTTTTTCTAAGTTTTGAGTTCCAAATTCTATCCCTCCCTGAAACAGCAAGCAATCTGATATAGGTTATACATGTATAATCATGTAAAATATCTCCATATTAGTCATTTTGTGGAAGAAAACTTGAACTAAAAAAGGGAAAGTGAAAAATAGTACTCTTCAGTCTGTATTCAGACACCATTGGTTCTTTCTCTGGAGGTGGATAGTATTTTTCATGATGAGTCCTTTGAGGCTGTCTTGGATTATTGTATTGCTGAGAATATCTAAGCCATTCACAATTCTTCATCATACAATGTTGCTGTTACTGTGTACAATGTTCTCCTGGTTCTGCTCACTTCACTGTGCATCAGTTCATGTAAATTCTTCCAGGTTTTCCTAAAATCATCTTTTCTTATAACATGACAGTATTCCATTACAATCACATACCACTACTTGTTCATCCATTGACCAATGGAGAGATACCTCCCTCAGTTTCCATTTCTTAGTCACTGCAAAAAAGAGCTGCCATAAATAAAAAATTAGCCAGCAATTTCACAGAATGTGGTCGTAGACCTATATCTGACATATAAACTACTGAATTCCAACTATATGGTAACCAAAAAAGAACCATAAAAAAAAGATGGAAGAAGATAGAATGACCTATGGAATAATCTATTATGGAGGGGAGTTATTTCTATTAAACAAAAGGAAGGGATTATTAGAGATAAGAAAGATTAAATTAAGTACATTACTCAAATAGTCAAGTGGATTTGTGACATCATCAATTGGAAGTTCCCTCTTATGATGGAGATAGCAACCCAATCCATGCCTACCTATCCTGTGAGGCTCTTGCTTGTGTCTTGCCTAGGGAACAGTGCGGGGAGAGGTGTCAGGGTCCACCTAATCTGCCAGAGGCCTTCCAAGCTTTCTTGTAATATGAAGGAGTTATCAATGGAATCCTCTGGTTATCCAACCATCATCCCTTACCCTCAACATGTGACTAGATCATCTTCTTTCTTCCTATTACACATTACCTTAATGACATCTTTTGCTTCAAAGTTCCTTGTTGGCTATACGTGGCAGGATACTCCTGAGCCTTTCTGTTGCCCTCTTTGGAGACCACTGCATTCTATGTTTTGTTTCAATACAGCAACAATGATAGAATGTCCTTTCAATCCAATTCAATATATATTTATTTAGCACCTACTAGGTGGTAAGCATTATGCTAAGTGCTAGGGATACAAATAAGAAAAAGAAAGACAATCCCTGCTTACCATCTAATTGGAGAAGTCAACACACAAAGTAATATTTAAAAGTTGATTAAATTAATTAAAATTAAAATACTGATATTAAAGTGATAGCATTTTGCTTTCATTGGAAGTTTGGGGTCATTTAGGGAGCTTTGCAATTTCCCAAATACAATCCAGCCTGCACTCCTCTTCCTTTGTCCATTTGAGCCCTGCCTGTCCTCTTTGTTGTGACAATTAATTCATACTGGTCCAGCTTCTGTACAAAAATTATAATCAGTGTCAGTGTCATTTCTATTGTCCATTTCCTATTTTTGATCATCAATTACTGGTTTAAATAGTTGGGATGGAGTTGTTTCAATTGCATGCTATATTTTTTCTCTCATTATTACCCTTTCTTCTTGATTTTTACTAATCTGAGCTTAGCTTTGACAAGTCAATATTGTGACCACACACATATGGCTAATTCAGTGATAAATCCTACATCCATAACAAGTCTTCTGCCCTGTTAAAATGCAATCGTTTTCATTTTTTATGATATTGTTTGATGCTTGTCATGTCTAGCACCTACAAAGTCACTTCTCAAAGAAAATGTTTATGATATAAAGGCACAAAACTTCTGTGTAATCTACAAATCAGTCTTTGACCTCTCTCATTCTTTCTTCCCAAATTTCTTCTTCCTAAATATGTTTTCCCATATATTTCTAACAACTATTGAAGGACCTAAGGGCTAGGATACTACACATTCTCCCTCTTCACTAAGGGATACTTCTGTACTGAACCTTCCATATCGTGACTACATTCACACCTGGGGGAGCCTGGCCCCTAAGGAGAGGGACTAGATTCTTTTCTCATATTCTTTCTCTTTACTTTCCTACAATGGAGTCTAAGGAAAAATGACTTAAGACTTAGGTTTGGTTCATGTCTAGGGTCTCCCTAAAGATTGAGCAGAAAGATACACCATGTACAATATGAATTAGACAGAGGACAGCTATATATTTTCTCCATACAAAAGAAATGCTAGAAACAAAGACTCATGAGTGAATTGATGGAGACTCAAAAAGGACTATGCATATGCACTGTCTAAATAATTCCTTCCAGGTCTCTATCTACTGACAAGCCAGTTCAGGGACTGGAAGGCATTCCTTCCAGTACTGAAACTTCCCTTCCTACCAATCAGCTGTGAGAGATGAGCTGGGGTTCTTCCTTTTGAAGTCACAGGGTTGCTTCCAAGACTGTATACCTCCATCTTGGAAACCCTACCTAGTCACCTACACTTAGAGAAAAAAACCCAAAGTGGGAAAGGCAGCCAGGTCTCTATAATCCAGATTTAAGCTCACCTAAGCTTTATCTGCCATGTGCTCATGGTTTAGTATTTCTGCTGGGGTTGGTAGAAGGCTGGATTTCTCATGGGAAACCCACAGAGAGGGAACTACCTGCCACACGTTCCAGAAACAGAAAGAAAAAAGAGCAAGCCAGAAGCTGTCCCCTCTTTTTAAAAAAATGAAGCCCCTTTACTGCCATTGACATAGGGATAAGAGACCAATGGGAATTGTTCTACCATCCCAAAGTGCCCTACTGTTTCAGCACTGAGAATGCTTGGCTGGCAGCCTGCAGGTTGGAATAGCTCTGACAGTTGCAAATCTTTGTTACGTATTTTCTCCCATCCTCACATTTCACCACCTTTGCACTAAACTCAGTCAGTATCTTGATATGTGTTCATTTAATTTGAAGGGTTAACCCTAGAGCTCTGAGAAGACTCTTTCTGTCAACGTGAGTATAGTTTGGGGATTAACAAAGGGAGTCCTACAGAGAGAATCCCAACTGCTTGTCATGTGCTTGTGATTTTTGTCCATACTTGATGTATCTTGAGCCTGGTGTATATAAAAATTAAAATTAAAAAAAACTTCATGTTTATATACAGTTATCCCTTCCACATCCTGGATGGGTAGGGGCACATTGCCCCCACAATCTGAAAAATTCACATAAAATGTTTTGGCCCTGCCTTCATACCAGAGAAGTCTGAACTTTTTCTTTTATGGGCTATTTACAGTACCTTATTTGAGTTAAGTGCTTGGCCATAGGCTCTGTTGTTGTCTTCTGGTCTTCGAGTGTCATCTTCAGCTTCTACAAAATTCCTCAAAAATTCCCACTTAATTTCTTATGCCGAGCAATGATATACCAAAACTTGGATGGGGAAAGTCAAGACACCAAAGGGAACACTGTATTGCTTTATTATATTACTTTAAGATTTGCATGGAGGAGATATACTGAAGACCCTGAGCCCCAAAAAGTTAGGTTCTGATGAACTGTTTCCAGGCTACCTACTCAGTTGGCTATTCAAGGAATGATAGATTAGTATCTCTCCTGGTTGCTTAATTTAGCTGACTTCTGTAGCTGTCAAGGGTGGTGCTTCAGACCAGGTTCTTGTCTATCCTAGAAATAACTGCCAACTCAATATAGAATTAGAAATTAACTGTCTTCCCTTCCCTCACTTTTCCAGATCAGGTTAAATGGTTGATTCCTAGGCAAAGAGGTAAAATGCTCTCTTTCTGATTAAACAAAAAATGAGCATTCAGAATTGTAAGGACAAGCTTGTGGTTCACAGAGCTATTAGGTGTCTGAAGCCAACATTTGAATTCAAATCTTTCTTACTCTAGACCTGGCACTCTATCTGCTCATCGCCTACAAAAGAAAGGCCTTTTTTATAGTTACAAAGAACTAGAAACAAAGTGGGTAACCACTGATTGATGAATTACTAAAAAAATATGTTATGTGAATGTGATGGATTATTATTGTGTCATAAGAAATGGCAGATATGAGGAATTCAGAGAAACATGGGAAGATTGCTTAAAATTAATTTTTTAAATAAAAATTCACCTTCTCACCTTCCCACCTCTGTACCCTCAATTAAGAAAGAAAGAAAAACAAAAATTCTATGATATACATGTGCAGACAAGCAAAATAAAATTCCCACATTAGAATTATCCAAAAAAAAATAAGTTTCTGTCTGCACCCTGAGTTCATCATCTCCCTATCAGGAGGTAGGCGGTACATTTCATCATGAGCCTTCTGGAGCCATGGTTGGTCATTGCATTGATCACTGTTCCTAAGTCTTTCAAAATTGTTTGTTTTTGTGATATTATTGCAGTTGTATGAAGTATTCTCCTGGTTCTGCTCAATTCATTCTGCATCAGTTTATACAAGTCTTCTGTGGTAACTTCTATAGAATTATAAAGTAAGCATAACTAAGAAAACAATATATGCAGTGTTAACCACAATGTAGACAGAAAAGACAGTAAAACAAAACTGAACACTGAATAATTAAAACAATAGAGCTTGGCCCCAGACAAGAGAGGAGAAAATATTATGCCTCCCTTACTTTTTTGAAGAGGAGGGACCATGAAGTCAAAAGGTTGGTATATACTCTCAGACAAAGCCAATGGGGTAGGTTGGTTTGGGGCAATTGTTACTTTTAAAAATCTTTCTTACAAGGGAATGTTCAGTGGATAAGGAAGAGAAGAGGGGTATACTCAGAAATGAATGTGGCATCAAAGAAGAAGGCAGCAATAAAACACACAAAAATTTAGGGATTAAAAAAACCAAAAAAACCAAAAAACAAAAACCCAACACTGCAAGCAAATAATTTACACCTATGGAGATGGCCAAAGTGTAAAGCCTAAGAGATCTGGCTTGGCCAGTTTACAGAGTTACTTGGTATAGTAAGGGGAAAGTGTTATGCCAGGGGTCAGAGTATCCCAGCTTCTTTAGCTGCTCAGCTACTTTTGTTTATGTGACCATTTAATCTGTCTGAGCCTCAGTTTTCTTATCTGTAAAGTGCAGGAGGTTGAATTAGATGGCTTCCAAGGACCCTTCCAGCTCTCATGCCAACTTCTTATGATCTGAACTGTCAAAATCCCGCATTCTTCCTGAAACCCATGAACATGGTTAATTGAGATTCCTGTAAGTTCCTTCCAAGTGAAACTTGGAGGACAGGAGCAGGATCCAAGGCTCCATTTTGGCTGGGGACATGCTTCTAGGATAGAGCCATCCACCCAACTCCAGTTATTAGGTTACAAATAAGAAATAACCCCCAAAAGGCAGGTCCCAGAGAAAACCTATAATGGAAAGTTCACATAATCCAGAGAAACAAGCTTCTTTAGCCTGTCCTGCTTGGAAACCAGTCCTGTCCCCACCCCTCAGCCCTCTGGGCCATGCAGACACTCCTGGGGAGAACTCACCACCCTCCCCCTGCTTGAATCTCACCTTCCAGCCCAGGAACCTTCCCCAGTCTCCCCTCTCCTACCACAGACACATCGCTTGCCTCTGGCAGGACCAGAATAAAGGGGATTACATCATTTGTAACAACAAAATGGTTATTATGGTAATAAGTATAATTAGCACTAGACAATTACAATAATAATACATTTCCTTGCTGCAGAGCTACTTTTTAAAAAACAGGTTTATTTAATGCCTCTCCCCTTCTTCCCCCCTCTCAAAAAAAATACAACCCTCTCTTTTCCCGAAGAGTTGAGGCCTCTTTCATTCCGCTGAGATCCTATCTTAATGAAGGTGCGTTATTGACAGAGCCCGTAAAACCAGAGCAGATTCCCTTAGAGTGAATTCTCTTCCTTCAGTTTCTCGGGGAGGAGAAAACCCTGCGCCTCTTTCGAGGGACTGGGAGAACAGGTTGGGGGATTGAGAGGAGGAGCCCTATGGGGGAAGGGAGTGGGGAAGCTTTCTCTGCACACAGTAGGTGTTCGGTGTTATCCCACCTTCTCCTGCAGAATTAGTCAAACTCCATTGGAGAATGAGAGAGGGAATCTCAAAAAGCTTGTTTTGGGCTCACTTGGATGAACCATCCCATTAAGCTTTTCTGGCCCATATTATCCCCCAAGTGGAGCAGAGAAAATGAACACAGAAAGGGCTTTAGGAGAAGACATAATGCACCAGGCACAATTCCATTTCAATTATACATATACATTTATACAAACTGAGACACAGTCAGTCCTAAATATACAGTGTCCCAAAAGTCTTAGTGCAGTTTTGACTAAGACTTTTGGGACATCCTGTATATAACATGAGCCCCCCCACACACACATACACCTCTCACAAAGCTGGTGTTCAGGTTTTTTGTTGAATGAATGAAAAAAGATTTCACTTCATACATATGCACATATCATCTTGAACAAAGGCATAGGCACACGCTCAAACTTACTTAAGGACATGCATACACAAGAGAATATATAACCAGACCTGAACATCTATAAAGATAAGAGTCTCTGTTCATCTCTTATCTCTTCTGAGTGACAGCTCCCAGAGGCATGAACTTGTTCTACTACCCCAGACCATCACAAGTGCCTCCAACAGTTCAAGTGGAGAGATATGGAAGTCCTGATATCTCTCTCATTGGAAGCCCTATACCACCACCTCTCAATACAGCATGTGTGATCTGAGCACCCTGCAGGGTTGTAGTCCTTTGATCACAGAAACAAAACAAAACAAAGCAAAAAGCCATCATTCTAACTTCCCATCTAATTTGCTCCAAATGACCTCCTCACTCTTGGTGCCTTGAAAACTCATTAAATGATTGAATTCATGAATGTGTGGGTTACTCTGTGTGTGTGTGTGTGTGTGTGTGCAGAGCTCCAGCCTGGGTTATACGAGAAGATCTAGAGTAGAGGTTCTTAACCTAGATCCCTGGATAGATTGCAGCAGTGGATCTATAAACTCGAATAGGAAAAAGGGACATCTTTATTTCAATATAATTGATTCTAAACATAGCTTTTTAACACATAATTCTTTGCATGCTATCTCCCCCATTTGATTGTGTGCTCCTCTGGGACAAGAGCTATCTTTGTATCCCCATAGCTTAGTAGTATGCAGCCTACCCTGGCATATAGTAGGTGCCTAATAAATGCTCACTGACTGAGCGATAGACATTTAAAAACACTGTTTTGACAATGCTTTACCAGAATGACAAAGGGAACCTGGACACACACACACCATACACACACACACACACGTGCGCGCTTGCGCGCGCACAATGGTTAAGTACTCCTAATCTAAAAGAAAGGACCTTAATAGCCATTTATTAAACCTCTATTGTGTTCTCAATGCAATGTCTAGAGCTGATTTATTATTAAATATTATTAAATAAGGCATAGGTGGCAGCTAGGTGTGAAGTGGATAGAGCCCTGGAGTCAGAAGGATCTAAATTCAAATCTGACCTCAGACATTTAATACTTACTAGCTGTGTGACCTTGAGCAAGTCACCAAAATAAATAAATAAATAAGACATAAAGCTTGCTCTCTTAGAACATACAACCTATGAAAAAGACCCATAGTTTCTGCCCTAAGACAGATGACAAAGAAACACAGAAATAGATGCTTAATGTTTGATTAAATGATTCAGAAAGAGGAAAAAGAAAAAAAATTCTATAGGAAGGAAGAAAAGGATAGTGAGACTGTCCAGTGCAAATACGCAAAAGTGTACATAGGGTGGAGATCAAAGTTTCCCAATTTGAGATTAGGTTAGAGAGGGACAGTTAAGAAAAAAATAATGGGAATGGGAGGTGATAATTCACTTTTGAGCTATCAATTGGTTTCAATCTCAGCATTTCCCATAGGGAAGGGTCAAAGGTCTTATCACAGGGAGAGGACCCAGCTTACTTAGCATGGTTGCTTGTATGTAGTAGGTGCTTAATAAATGACTGACTAGCTATGGTCCTGAGATAGTATTGGTAATAAATTGGCAACGTTTTCCATACTGATCCTTTGCTCCATACAAGAACTTATGTTGTATCTCCCACTAGAATCTCCATCCTATCCCAGAGGTCCCTCAGGAGGAACAGAATAGATGCAAATGACCAGGGTCTACCAACCTTGGGCTCTTTTTTTGTTTCCACATCTGAAGGGGTCTGTGGACAAATCACAGCCCAGGTGCCAAGGAGAATTCTAGAAGGGATGAGTCAGAGCCGGTCTGTTTGTTTTTTTCTCCCAGGCAGGGATGAGCAGAAGTCAGTAAACACACTGGAGTCTATTTGGCTGGAGCTTTGAGTAAGAAGAGCTCATTTGCTTTAGGGGATTTGAACTCAGGTGAAAATGGTCATCAGGGCCTTCCTTCTCTGAGGTGGCAGCTAGAAACCTAGTCTTAGCTACCAGCTGAGGTCACCCACTGGGTAGCTGGAGGCCCCACCCAACTCTGAGTTACAGAAACCATTCTGCTCTGTTTCCACACAAGAAGGTTCCCTTGCCCAGCCTGATCTATCTACTTAAGATGTAAAGAAGAAATTCACCAGGCTGTTTTGAGGGCATTGAACTTGGAGTCAGGGAGACTTGTGTTCAAATTCTGCCTCAGACGCTTACTAGTTCTGTGATCCTGGGCAAGTCGCTCAACATCTCCTAGTTTCAGTTCCCTCATTAATAGATTGGGGATAAAAAATGGTGCCCACATCACAGGGTTGCTTTGAAGAACAAATGAAATAA
Organism: Potorous gilbertii; assembly: GCA_028658325.1. Lineage (NCBI taxonomy): Eukaryota > Metazoa > Chordata > Mammalia > Diprotodontia > Potoroidae > Potorous > Potorous gilbertii. The sequence goes on along the minus strand of CM053770.1, from coordinate 182,193,837 downwards.
CAAGTATTTTTATATTTATTTATTTATACACATACACACATATATACATATATACACACATATATCATATAGATATATACACATATATGTTTATATATATATATATATATATATATATATATATATACACCTGTATGTATACATATACATATGCATACCTTCTGTACCACTACCTCTCAATACAGTATCTATGATCTTAGCTCCCTGGGGATTGTAGCCTTTTGACCACAGAGATTTTAAAAAAACAATCAATGACCAAAACCTCCCCATCTTTCTAACTTCCATCTAAGTTGCTCCAAATGGTCTCTTTCTCCTTGATGCCTCGCAGTGCCTTGAATACTCATTAAATGACTTGATGAATTTACAAACCTTAAAGTACTGTATAATACTAGCAATTGTTTTTATTATATGTTTATTTGGTCTAGTGGGAAAGAGTACTTTCCAGGCTATACTTCCAACTTTCCTTTCTCAGACTTTCTCAACCATTCCCTTAGAAACTTCTTTGCCCCAGAAGATTCCTCTACCCCTGGACTTCACACATTGGAGCTACCTTCCACACCTTCAGTCACCCTCTGATGGACTGGTTCCTCCCCAGACCTCCATTTTAAAGAGGTTGCCCAGGGCAGTCATGTCTTCATTCCTCCCAACTCTCCTAGACATTCTCTACGATGCCCATCATGTCCACCTCCCAGGGACCTTGACCTTCAATTTCCTTTTATGTCCCATCTTCCCCTCATTAGAATCTAAGCTCCATGATATCATGATATCTGTGTGTATTTGTTTCTGCAGCACATAGTACAGTGCCTAGAAAATAATGCACATTATTCAGGAGAGAGCTGGGTGTGAATCCTGCCTTTGACAGGTATAAGCGATATGAATTAGCTGCTGTTTCCTCCTCTCAAAAGATAATAATGCCTATAGCGTAGGGTTGTTGTGAGAATCAATCAAAATCATATGTTGCATTTTAGTCTGCATATAGAGTACAATACAAAGGTGAAGTTAGCTGAAACCCAGACCGTGAAAATAGAAACAAACAGTAACAGGTCAAGGCCATGAGTGCAAGATCCCAGGACTGGTAAAGAATTGGAGAAATCATTGCAACTATCCCTTTGCCTTTAAGCAAATGTGTGCTCACTCCTTGGAAAGAAAGTCATAGGAAATCTGGACTGCATACTAAAAAGCAGAGACATCACCTTGCTGATAAAGGTCTGAATAGCTATGGTTTTTCCAGTAGTAGCATATGACTGTGAGAGTTGGATTGTAAAGAAGGCTGAGGGCCAAAGAATCAATACTTTTGAATTGTGGTGTTGGAGAAGATTTTGAGAGTCCTTTGGACAATAAGGAGATTGAATCAGTCAATATTTAAAGAAATTAATTCAGATTATTCACTGGAAGGTCAAATACTGAAGCTAAAGCTTAAATACTTTGGTCACATAATGAGAAGATGGGACTCATTGGAAAAGACCCTGATGTTGGGAAAGATTGAAAGCAAAAGGAAAAGGAGACAGCAGAGAATGAGATGGACAGATAGTGTCATGGAAACAGAGAATATGAACTTGGACAGATTTCAAGAGACTAGAAATTAGAAGGGCCTGATGTGCTGTTGTCCGTTGAGTCATAAAGAGTTGGATATAACTGAACAACCAAAAATCCCATCCCACCACAAACTCCCCCAGTCAGACCACTCCCTCTCCCCTTCTTGCTAAATCAAGGTGTTCCAAAAGTCTTAGTGCCAGTTCAAGTGTTTACTATGAAATCTTAAAATTGCAGTAAGATTTTTGGGACATCTTGTACAGTATATGAGAGACTACAATCTCTTTTGGCCACCCATTCCAAAGTCTCCACATTTTCTTTCATCAATCCCTCTTGCTTCCACTATTGGATAAAAGAAGTCCCTTCCTTCTCCTGCCAAGGAACATCAATTCTCAGCTGAACCAGCCAAAGAGAATGTCTGTTATAGAATTTAAAACAACATCTGAAGTCTCATCAAACAAGAACATTGATTCAGTTCCCTTCATATGCTCTGGGCATTGGGGAGAGAGTGAGCTGAAAAAGGAGCCCATCTCCGGATGCTAATGATATGGGCAGGACTCTTGGAAATGAGTTCAGATTTAAATAGGAACCTGCCAAGAACACCCATGAGTACAATGTAGTGGATATCCAGTTTAACAGGGTCTTCATAGTCAGAATTTTGGTCAGAAAGGAATTCCTTTGGAGGAAGGGGGAGGGAGACCAGGACTATAAGAGAAAGAACTGGGAGAATTCCAGACTGGGAAAACAGCTTGTGTGACAGCCCAGAGGTGGGAGGGAGTGAAGGGAGGGTTAAAAACAGTTTAATATATCTATTCTTGAGGGTCAAGAGTTGTGCTGATAAAAATTTAACAACCAGCTCTCCAAAAAAAAAAGCACAATGACCTACTTTTAAGTACAATTTACATTATTAGCATTTTATCTATCACTTTCTTGGAAGGTAACTGGTGAGCCTCAAATCTGTTGGGGGTTATCTATCTCAAGCATATGAAGATTCTCCACAACAGAATGAAAAAATGAGAACAATTTGTTCCAAGTGCTGTGAAAGTGACCAAAGTGCTTAGAGACATCTTCGTCAGACATTGAAGATACCAAGGTCATCCACTGCATCCCAGGCCACTGCTAGTTATCGACTTTTGTCCTGCCTCTGGACTTCAGTGATTCTGGAATAGAGAGGATGACGACTGTGCAACTCTTCCTCACTCAAATCTAATTCACACCCAAGTCAAGATGTCACCCATGATGCCATTGGTCTTTTTAAAAAATGAAAGACCAACGTCAACAACAGCAACACTTTCTTAAGTCTAGAAAATCAACAAAGCAATAACTCAAGGTCTGATTTGTAGCTTGATGATTACCCAGGTGATATGGACACATCGAACTCCCCAATACATCTTTGTGACAAGAGATAAGAGAGTGGAACTAGGAGGCAACCGGCAGAAGAGTTTTATTGACCCAGATTAAAATGTTGGATTTGGCAGTAGTAGCACACAGGACTGAGAATCAAGAGACCTGGATCTAGTCATAGCTCATTTTCTTATAGCTTGTGTTATCTTGATTTCTTCTTCTGTAAAATGAGAGTGTTGTATTAGACCAGTGGTAGCAGACTGAAATGGAAACAGAGCCTCTAAAATAACGATACCTAAGGATTACTGTGAGGTGGCACAGTGGATAAAGCACTGGGTTTGGAATCCAGAAGATGATTCTTCCTGAGTTCAAATGTGGACTCAGATAGTGGTGTTACCCTGGACAAGTCCCTTAACCCTCTTTGCCTCAGTTTCCTCATCTATAAAATAAGAAGAGAATGGCAAGAAACCTTCAAAAAAAGTCATGAAGAGTTGAACATGAATGAAATGACTCAACAGCAACAAAAGATTCCTGTGGGTCATATATTCACTTGGAAAATCACATATTAACATTATCTAGGTGCTACTATATTTTTATTTATTGAGTTTATTTTAGTCATTAAATAAATTCATTGAACAAAATATATTCAGTACTTACCAATTACATTTTAATGTGGTTCTGGCAACAATTGGGAGTATTGACAGCTGCAGAACCTTGTATATAATGCCTTCAGACCAGATGTCTCCACCTCTAAATCCTAGGGTCCCAGGATTCTTTAACACAAGAAGTAATGGGAGTTACTAGGGTGGTACTGGAACAAATCCATTTAATTTTTTTCCCCTTCCACATGACAAGTCTAAGTTCCCTTTATCCCTTCAACTGAATTACAACTCCAGCATATTTACTACGTCAAAGATTAATCCTCTAAACCCGGCAAGCTCTCTGGTTGAGCAGCAGGGAAATATCTCTATAAAAAGAATTGACTCAATAAATTATTGGTCACTTACCTAGGGTTGTTACTAAATTATTTTAAAAGGATATATATTCTGCTCCTACACTCTCACTTCTGTCTCGCTCAGACTAATTGCTTCCTGAACTAGGAAAAATGTCCAGACAGAGAAGTGGGAAGTTTGATATATTCCTGATCCCTCAACTGCTAGGATTCCAGATGGTAAATAATCGGAGCTTGGGGGGATTGGAATCAACCTGCTCAGAGACTGGAAAAAGAATAAGAAGAAAGGTGACTAAGGCCATCCCTCTGCCTCCCAGAATCACAGGATCTCAGGATCCCTGAAGTAAAGGGAGCAGGGGTGGGACAGTGTCTGGGAAGAGGGAAATCCCTTCCCTATGCCTTCAGGTCTAAGGGTGCTATCTCAAGAAGCCATTTAAAGATGGTGTCTAACCTCAATCTTCCCCCCCCCCCCATAGGTTGAACTAATGGGTAAACAAGGTACAGGCTATCATTTTTGCTGTGGTATTACCAGATTCAAGGAAAAGTTGTCCAGGGCACCCCCAATATGGGCATTTTTGCTGACTTTTCCCCATGTTGGATTTCTCTCCTTTCCCATCACTATTTCTTAGATTCCTTCAAGGCTTCTACAGGAAGCCTTTCCACCATCCACCTAAAGCCTAGTTGATTACTTTCTATTTATCCCACCTATGGCTTGATTGTACATAATTGTTTTCCCCTTCAGCACTCTTGTGAATTCTGTTGCCTTTTGCCTCTCTTTGTGTCCCCTGTGCTTAGCACAGTGCTTGACACACAGTAGGCACATAATAAATGTTTATTGACGATTGATTGACTTTGTAGGTCCTCCATGGGGTTACATCTACACAGCCAAAGGAGTGATTTACTGAGGCAATTTGCCAGCAAGATCCTGACCTTCTAACCTGCTAATGATAGAAGGTGTTCAGGATTATCTGCACAGATCATACTATTTAGGAAACAGTTTATCTCTTCTCTCATCTTCAATGAGTATCATGTATTCAGCCTAAATGGCTCTAGGCCAAGACAGAGCAAGTTGTACTAGACATCTAGGTCCTCACCTCAGAGCCTCCCAGCGTCATAAGTGAGGTCACAGGGGAAAGATGGACAGATAACTGAATAATATACATTAGCCAAAGACAGATAAAAAGAAAGAGGAATTATTTCCACTGTAGACATATTAGGGGATTTGTAGTGCAGGAAATAGTGGGGGAGAGGCTGTTCACATCTAATCAAGAGAGAAGGAAACAACTTTCCTTATCATTTGTTATCATACAATAGTATGTAGAGATGTTAGAATCAGTCACTCAAAAAGCATGTATGAATCATCTACTATGTGCCAGGAACTATGTTAAACACTAGGGATGCAAAAAAAGGCAAAAGACAATCCCTGCCATTGAGGGGACCACAATCTAATGGGAGAGACACATTGTTTAGAGAAGAAATTTTTCCTATAATACCTGACACATAATAGGTATTTAATAAATGCTTATTAATTGGCCAATTCAAGGAATTCTAGTCAGAATTAAGGTACTAAAATGGGTATAGTCTATAATATTTCATAAGTTCATTAGAGACTTACAAAACCAAATAGTATGTGAGGTCTGAGGGGGAAGGTCACTTCTGACTTAGAGTATCAGAGAGGGCACCCCAGAGGAGGTGGCACTTGTTTAAAGATAGATTGAAATTTAACAGGTGAAGAAGCGGGGATGGCTACCTGGTACAATGGACAGAGTATCAGGCAGGAGTCAGGAAGTCCTGAGTTGAAATCCAGCCACAGACACTTACTAGCTGTATGACCCTGGACAAGTTACTTAACCTCTGTTATGGGGATTGTGACAGCATCTACATCTCAGGGTTGTTGTGAGAATGAAATGAGATAATAACTGCAAAGTGCCCAGCACATAGTAGATGCTTTTTCAATGTCAGCTAGTAGTAATAGTAGAATAGTAGGAGGAGAAGTAGGATAGGAGGAGGAGGAGGAGTGTTAGCGGTGCTAGTGGTAGTAATGTAGATCACCTGGCAAGATAAGATTTCTTGAGCTAAACTGCCAAGTATTCCAACTCTGCTGCAGAGAATGCAGCTCTGATGGGCTGACCATGTTGTTCAAATGTTAAATATACACTTGCCTAAAAGACTCTTTCACAGAGAACTCATCCAAGGGAAGGACTGACACGGAGGTCAGTAGATGTCATCCAAGGACACTTTCAGTGTCTCTCTTAAGAACTTTGGAATTGATTGCATGACATGAGAAACACTGGCACAGGACCACTCATCAGAGAAGGTGCCATGTGTGCCCTAAGAGCAAAGCAGAATTGCAGTAGCTCAAAAGAAACAAGAGAGGTACAAATTTAAAGACATCTCCACTCCAAATAATCATATGGACTATTTCTGCCCCACCTGTAAGACCATGTTGGCCTGATCAGCCAGAGGTGGATACATTATACCTTGGCTCCAATATAGTGATGTCATTTTGGCCTTCTTCAAGAATAAAGGACAACAACCAACCAACCAACAGTAGTCCAGATGTAGAAACAGTGATGATCAAAGATGAAGAGACCTCAGAGGGCAGTCGGCAATCATGTAATAGAGTACGATCTGGCTGGAGAAAGACATACAGAGGGGAGTAATAGAAAAGTGGGCTAGGAAAGCAGAGGAGTTCCAGTCTGTGCGGGGTCACAAATACCAGTTGGAGCAGTTTAAACTTTATTCAGGAAAAAAGATCTTTAAGCAGATAAGTGACATGACCGGATGGATGTTAAAAGAAAAATTATTCTGAAAGCAAGTCATCATCATGATAAGGCTTTCTGGAAGAGGGAATATGGCCAATGATAAGGATGCATTGGGAGAAGATCAGGGATGACTCCATAAATACAGTATAATCTGGGAGGAGAGTTAGAGGATTTGGATCAACATATGCAGTCCTAGCCCCAGTACTGCGTCACCAACTGGATGTACCATAGGCATCTCATGATCTTTCTCCTTCCCAAACCCATTCCTTTTGCAAACTTCCCTTTTGCTATTAAAGTGACGGCCATCTTTCCAATTATCCAGGTTCAAAATCTTGGAGACATCCCCCATTCCCATCTGCCTCTCCCCCCCCATATATGAGCTGCCAAGTTTTGTCAAGTCTGCCCACTAAATATCTCTTACATCTGTTCTCTTCCCTCTACAGGGGTTGGCAAACTAATCAAGGGGCCAAATCCATAATGCTGGCCTGTTGTTTGTACGAATAAAAATAGTTTTTACATTTAAAAAAAAAGTCTTGTTGAATTTAAGCATGTAAAATTCATTCTCCCCTCCTGGACCCCTGGGAGTGGACCCTCAAAAGCAGTTTTCTGACCCTTGCTCTACTCACCCGACTCTAACACTACTTCAGACCCTCATCACCTCTTTTTTTGCCTAAAATTATCTTTTTTGTTATGAATTTAACAACCACCAATAAACACACACATTTGAATATAAAAGGACTAAAAAGCATTGAATAAGAAACTGACAACTTCTGCTACATATAGTTTATATTTAAAGTGTGCATAAAAGTGATATAACTGTCAGATATTGAGGAATCAATACATAAGGCATCTAAAGGAAAGGAAAATACCAAGCAACAGTGGAGATCAGAACTTATCAGTACCAAAGGAAAAAGGCAACTGAGAGATTCATAACTACCAACCTAGCTGCCCTTGTTGCTGTCTTTCAGTCATTTCCATCATGTCCAACTTTTCAGGATTTCATCTAGGGTTTTCTTAGCAGAGAGACCAGAGTGGTTTGCCATTTCCTTTTCCATCTCATTTTACAGATGAGGAAACTGAGGCAAACAGAGTTGAGTGATTTACCCAGGGTCACATAAATAGTAAGTGTCTGAGGGAAGATTTGAACTCCAGAAGATAAGCCTTTCTGACTCTAGCACTCTATCCATTGCACCTGTACTAACTGCCCCACCTAGATGCTTACTCTCCTTTATATACATGAAATCTTTATGAGAGTCAAATCAAGGACAGGTTCAATTAAGGTATTAGTAGGGAACAAATAGTCTTTTACAAGCAGTATATAACAATGGATCATATCTTTGCCATTTCACAATTAACTGAAAGATGTAGAGAATATAACATCCCACTGTGCTATTGTTGGTTGATTATGAAGAAGTATTTGATTCCACAGAACAAAACAGCTCCTTAGAAACTCATTTACAACAAGGTGCCTCCCATAAATAAAATCAAAATTATTCAAGATTCCTTGAAAGTCGTAAACACAGAAATAACTCTGTTCAGCAAACCTCTGATAGTAAACATTGGGCTAGGAAAAACAGGGGGAAGTGTTGTGTTCACCAAAGATCTTGGCCACTGTAATGGAGGACATCCAACAGAGTCCAGGAATTGCCTTGGTATTCCAGATACCCCTGTTTTTAGGATGACATAATGCTAACTGTATCAAGCCCAAGAATATTTCAGAGTCTTCTGGAAGAGATACATAATCATTCCACTCGGGAAAAATCAAATGAATGGAAAATGTCCTAACCATCCACATAGTAAAGACGAATAATACCTATTCCCAGACCACAATATGTATTTTCATGAGCAACCTATAGACCTTATCCATCAATATGTATATGTGGGAAACATGGTGCAGATGGATAACAAGTTAAACAAGCTAGATTGTTTTGGGGAAACTGACTCTATGCTTCTCATGATAGCAAAAATCCATCTTTAGTACCAATATTTTACCACTTCTATAGATTCCAAAGGATTAAAAA
>CM053770.1:182147722-182180222 GCA_028658325.1 Potorous gilbertii | reverse complement strand
GGCATGGTAACCCTCCCACACGTGGGAAAATGAGTCTCTTTGGCCCAGAGCTCAGGGCTCTGACTCTTTGGGGGAGGGGGGGAAGTGTAGGGGGGGTAGGGTAAAGGATAGCTCCTCCCCACAGAAGCCAACAAGCAGTATCATGTAGACTAAAGTCCAACAAGGAGCTAGTTCATTTACCCCATATGCCAGACAGGACTGTTTGCTCCCTAGAAAATGGGAGAAGAGGGGCAAGGCTTGGAAGGCTGCTGAGCAAAAGAGGGCAGTGATTCAGGAGGCAGCAGGGAGATGAAGAAAAAGGAGACCCTGGAGATGGCAGGCAGAAAGGAAAACACAAGAACTGGGAATACAGAATACAAGTTAAGGGGCACTAGTACACACTGGAAGTCTCTTCACCCCAGATGCCTTCTTTTTCCTGGGTAAAATAAATAAATAAAGATTTTTCCCCCTTCAATAAGTAGGAAAGGGTCTGAAATCCCTGACTCAGGCTGCACTGTGGGCTTCACCATAGGTGACTCTAAGTCTGGGCTTGTAACATATAGACCAAGTTATGGCTTACATCAATTCTGCTCTAGGCTAAGGCCAAGACATTGGGAAGCCAACCTTCTTCTACCTCCTCCCCCAAGCCTTCAGTGTCATAGAGGCAGCTACCCCAAAGTGAATTCAAAACCACTTTCAATGGTACCAGTTACAGTCTTTGAGGCCTTCTTTATAGCCAGCTCCCATCAGTTAATGCCAGATTTGTCAGGCCACAGACAAATACGATAAGGAAAAAAGCCCAGAGGGACCATCTAATCCACAAATTCCTATTTGCCTCCAAGATTAAAAAAAAAAAAGCTTTGTTGATCTTGTGTCTCATCTCCCAACTATTACTGGGAAGCAACTCACATTATGAATAGAGATCTAGCCTTTGGAGCCAGGAAGACCTGAGCTCAGATCTTGCCTTTCATCCTTACAGTCTGTGTAACCATAGATAAAGGGCTCAAATTCAGAATATTCCTAAGCAGCTTGCTAAGATTATAAATTGCAGAAGAATAAAATCACAGGTCCAGTCCCTTATCCCCTAACCACCTTGACTAAAGCTGTGCTGGGTTTTTTAAATTTATTTTTGTGCTTTTGAATGTACATTCAGACATGACTTGGGCTATCCACTTTAAAAAAAAAAGAGATTTCAGTGTGCCATTTCTGCTCCCTGGCACCCAGACCCAGGAAAAGCCAAGCCAGCTGGGCTGATAGCCATAACCCCAGACATCACCACCACTCATTCTCTCATGGTAGCTACCTGAATTTCAGGAGCAGTGACTAGAGAGTAAATAAACCGACTCTGAAGAACTAGACTCATAAATCTTATCCTATACAACAGTGGCAAAGGTTATATTTGCATTTTGACCCAACCCCACAGACCAGGAAAAACCTTAGGGAATGTCCCTTTAAGACAATGATTGCCTGTGACCCAAGACTGGGTGGATTGGAATACTGGAGGCCTTGACAAATCCAAAACTCCTTTCAAATTCACTTTGAAGCTCCTAGTGGAGACAGTGAGGTTGATGGAGTGGGGGAGGGTCAGGGATGTCAAAAGAATCTGAGTTCAAATCCTGCCCCAGATACTAGCCACGTGACCCTAGGTGAGACTTCCCTCAGCCTTATTTTCTTCATCTGTGAAATGGAGATAAAAATAACACTTACTAAAAAATAAAATAATAAAAATAATAGTCATGGGTTATTGTGAAGATCCGTAGGGAAAATTTATAAGTGTTTTGTAAACCTTAAAGTGTTACAGAAATACTAGTTATTACTATGATTTCTTCTCTTTCCCCAAAGAATACTACCATGACTCTTCAAAATCCTAGAGCTGAAGAAAATTTCTAAACCTCCTCTTCGTACATGGCGCACTTTTCAAGGTCATCTAAGGGAGCACTCTGTCTCTGAACAAGATGCTCATTCTCAACCATTCTGGACAAGGAGGAGAGAGAAACTTCAAGCTGCCATGAGGACTGAGCCCTGAGGTTGGGGGGAGGCAGAGAAAAGACGCTCATTAGCAATTTGCAGGTGGTGTTTCCAGGGTGTTATTTATTATTTGCTGGATGCCAGGGCCTCCCTGAGCCTGCAAAGACAGAGCCATTGCCCGGGGGCTCCAAACTCTGAGGCAGACAAACAACACAACCCAGGCGTGAAATCTGCTCCAGCAAGGAGCTGGGGGCAACCTCAGGGATTGGAGTGATCTTCAGTCTTTAGGCAACAGCCCCTGAAGATTTTTTGGTGAGGGAAGACACTCATGTTTGGAAGAGACCCAGAGAGAGAATTGACTTTTCTTCCCACCTACCGTGGGGTGGAGGAGGTGGGGAGACCCTAGAGAAGACTGAGAGGGACCTGAGGTGAGGCAAGAGGTCTGCAGATGGGTTGAGAAGTAGGAGGAAATGAGATCAGGGCTACAGGCTGGGACAGCGGGAGGAGGAGGAGGTGGTGGTTGGGATGGGGGTGGGGGGAAGTGTTGCTGAATGGACCAGGAGAGGCCAAGAGATGTCATCAGTTGTTGCGTGGGGGAACATGGATGCCAGAGCGCAGGTTGCAGCAAGAATGAGCAGAGGTTCTAAATGAATGAATGAGAGTTTAACTAAAGGAGAAGGAGGAAAGGGGGGTTTGGTTATCAGGAAAACTCTAAGCTAGGCTGCTACCAATAACTAGTTCATTTTTTGCCACTAACGTGCCCCCATGGCCTCGTTCAAATTTGAAGAATGGTGACCCAAAGGGCCACCCAAATATGCTCCTACCTTTCAGGAGTTCCCAATCTGATAGGAGAGGTGGGACACACACCCAAAATACAGAGAGATAAGAACAAAACTTGGAACAGAGTTCTAGAGCCCCATGCTTAGTGAGGGGAGGAAGAGAAATAGAGAGGAAGCCAAAGGAAAGATGACAGATGGAGGGAAAAAAATGAAACAGATTTAGAAAGGAGGGAGAGTTAGCTAGAGTATTTGTCATGGTGGCACACCTCAAGTTAGCCTAAGTCCCGAATGAAGTGGAGACAGGGGCTCTTCCCCTTACCAGGCACTGATACAGTCCTATGACCAAAAGCCATCTGCTGATGAGACAAAAAGAGATAAAAGATAAAGATCAGGAAGGACAGAAGAGGTCCTTGAGTAACTGAGTGCTAATCATTTGAAAGTCACCCCCCTCCCAAGTCTAACTCAAACCCTTCAAGCTACAATTTTAGTCATCTCTCCTCTTTCTGGAGACATAGAATAACTCTTCTCTCCTTTAACCACAGGCAACTAAGTGGTTTAGTGGATAGAGCACTGGACCTGGAGTCAGGAAGACCTGAGTTCAAATCTGACCTTAGATACTTACCTAGCTGTGTGACCCTGAGCAAGTCACTTTACCTCAGTTTCCTCAATTGTAAAATGAGGTAATAACATCACCTACCTCAAAGAGTTGTGGTAAGCATCCAATCAGATCATATTTGCAAAAAGCACTTAGCACAGTGCCCAACTCAGTCATATAAATGATGGTCCATTCCTTTCCCCCTACCCCTTTCACATTTACTAGTTGTATAACCTTGAAAAAATATTTCACTACTTTGGGGCTCAGTTTCCTGACCTCTAAAATGACATGGCTAGATTAGATTATCTCTAAAGTCTCTTCCAGCTCTATGAAAATAGCACATGACTATCTCCTCCATTTTAGATAGCCTTACAGTTTATTATCAGAGTCTCGATTCAGGCTGCCCCACACTAGCACCCCTCTGGACTGAAAATTCGCTAGGGCACTGATATACACCAGTGCTGTCCGGCCTGAGGTCCCTAATCTAAGTAAGGCACTCCAAGGACAGGAAACTTGCCAGGGTTTATTTATATCTCTCCTCCTAAGCCCACACCCATTACCTAATCTCTTTGGCGGGCTCACACCATAAAAAATGTAATTAATATCAGAAAACAACATAAGCTGTACTCCAGTGGAGGCCAAAGGAGAAAGTCAGGGGCTGGCCTCTACTCAGACACATCTCCTTTTGTACAATCCTGTTGCCCTTTGGATCTGCTCAACCTAACCACAGCAGGGTGGACTGAGATTTGGATAGCAGAATTTTCCAAAATCTAGTCCTAAGCAGCCATGGAAGGCATAATAAAGCCATCATGATCATCCTGGGCAGACTTCCTAGAAAGATTCCCCAAAATAGAGCTCACTAAGAGCTTTCTATCCTTACCTTTCTCAGGTAAAGCTGAATAGAATAACTTTCACCTCAACTTCCAGCAATCTAGCCCTCCTATTGAGTTGAGAGCAAATAGAATTTCTAAGAGAACAGAGATTAAATCAGAGATTCTTTAACCTGAGGTCCATGAACTTCCTCAGGGTTTAGACCATGGATAGATTTGAGTGAGTCTGTGAACTTGGATAAGAAAAAATACATCTTTAGTTTCACTAATCTTTGACTTATTCTGGAATCTTGTGCATTTTATTTTACATATTTAGCAACATTGTTCTAAGGAGGAGTACATAGCCTTCATCAAAAATATTAAGAACTCCAAGGTAAATCCAATGAGAGCCCCATAAGCACAGCTCTGACTCCATAAGAGCAGGTCTCTCTATAGCCAACTAAAGAGTGGCATACATCTACAAAAAATCTTAGTAAAAGAAAAACTCTTGATTTGGCTCCGGAAGTTATTCTGTAACATTTTGTCATGGAGCTTACCTATTTACTAACATTAAAATTAATTCAAATTCCCTCAGAGTACATGCTAGTAGACTATGGAAGCATTACAATTCACAGTAGAAAAGCTACAAAATGTATAATAGAGAGTAGTATTTAGTGGGGGAACATTTCATGATAGCATATCTCTTTTTGTCCTACCTACCTCGAACACCATTTTACCTGAGGATCCCAGGCACTTTATCCAGTTGTCAGAAGATAATAAGAGGTGAGAGTGGGCTAGGAGATGCTGGGTGTGTTTACACATGTTAGCTTTGGGGGGCACTGGAGGTCCACACTTGTAAATACAAGAAAGGATTCACAGCAGCAGGAAGGAATCAGGTTAGCCACACAGAAAAACTTCCTGAAATCATGGCAAAATGGAAATTGGTTTGGAATGAGAGTCAAGGATCCTGCCCCTAACTAGCTGTATGACAGTTGGCTGATTTCTTAACATTTGAGGTCCTTGGTTTCTTCATTTGGGAAATGGGAGGACTGGAACTAGATGATTTCCAGGGGCAGCTAGCTAGGGAGCAGGATGAATGGAGACCTGGGTGTTCAAATCCAACCACAGGCACTACCTCTGTGACCCTGGGCAAGTCATTTAATTGCTGTCTGCCTCAGGTTCCTCCCCTGTAAAATGGGGATCATAGTAGCAACTACCTCCCAAGGTTATTATGGGAATCAAACAAGATAATATCTGTAGAGCACTTAGCATGGAGCCTTTAATAAAGGTTTGTTCCCTACCCTCCCACCCTCCTCTCCAAGGTGTCTTCCAACTCTAAATGTTCTAAGCCAGGAAGTGTTAATCACTAGGACATTTTTCTTCATTGGCCTTAAAAAAGCCACCCCGAGTTTGGGGGCTGGGTAGGAGGACCCTGCACCGAGGTGAGGGAGAAAACAAAATGGCCTTCCCTCCATTCCCATCTCTGCTCTTCTGCTTGGGGAAGCCGGACACGGTATCCAGGAAACAGGGACCTCCCTATATCACCACCACTTACTGTACTGGAAGCCGGTATTAAGTGAGCCGCTAGCGTAGTGCATCAAAGGCTTATTGAATATTGATTCCCATTTACGTGACAGGGAAATGGCCTAAGAAATCTTCCCTGGATGCCTCGGTCCTTTGATAAAGAGGGTGTTAGTTTTGTTTTATGAAGCCAGGACCCCAGCCAGTCACATCTTATAGCTCCACTTACTTTTATTTAATAAAAACAAGGGATGGTATTTTGGAGGGGGGAGGGGGGTAGTGTTGTCTCTATTCAGGATTTGCCGGTGAAGCAAGAGGGATGGGAGTTAGACTTGAAGAAGGATTTCAGGCAGTTGGGTGGGAAAGGGGAAGGCAAGAAAAGACAAGGAAACCTCAGGAGAGGATATAGGGCTTTTCTTCCTTGAAGAGAACACCGCAGTGGACGAGGGAGGGGAGAAAGCTGTTGGAGTCTAGAGATATGCAAAAGAATGGACCAAGAGGGGTTTTGACTAAAAGGACAGAGTAGCTGATTTTTCCCCAGGAATCAGGACCCTAGAGGTTGTTGAGTTCCCATCTCCCACCCTTCACCTATGGTTCCAACCCAAACATGGGAGGAGAGGGATCTCACCTATACTCTAAATTTGCCACAAAACTAGATTTCACAAGAAATCTCACCCAGTTTTCATCCAGAAAACAGATCTTCCTGATATGAAATCTGAGTCCTATGCTGCCATTTTCCATATACGACTGTAATCTCCCAAACTACTGAAACATAACAGTGAAAGAGAAAGAGTTGGTGGTGATGGTGGTTGTGGTGATGTGCTGTGTGTGTGTGTGTGTGTGTGTGTGTGTGTGTGTGTGGAGAGTTGGGGAGGAAGAGAAGGGATTTAGAAAGAATATTTCTTGTTTGCCCCTCTCCCTCTCACTCCCAACTCTTAGTGCAGAACGAATGATGGTTAGACTCAAGAAAGAACTTCCCGATATACGGAGGGCTGGAATCCACTACGCGGCTATGATATCTCCCCCTGGAAAGTCCATTTGTGCTCCACACAGACTGAATGGAGAGCAGTCTGGAAATGGACTGAACTGGGGGTGGGGGGTAGGGGTGGGGTACAGATGGCAGTGGGAGGGTAGGTAAACAGGGGACTGGGGAATGACCACAAATCGGTCGGTCTGCCAGGAGCCACTGACCCCAGTTTAATATCCCAGAGGTTGGAGGCGAGAGCAGAAATCACAGGCTCCAGAAAAAACAATCTTTGAGAGAAAATTGCCTGTCGCGGCCAGAGATATATGAAAGTGCAGTTACAGTCGGGGATGGGGGGAAGAGGGGGAGAGACTGTAAAATTACACCTGGTTACTGCACTGACTAGCTGCTATGGCTCTACACAATGTTTCTTTGGGAAAGAAAAAAATCCCTGTGAGATGGGACGGGGTGGGATCCAGAAGGATCTGGTTGGGAGGAGTTAGAGACACAGATTGGAGACTGAGGGCTCAGCACTCAAGTCCACAAGGAGACAGGAATCAAAGGAGAGTCAGGTAGTGAAGCTGTTCCGTAGACACCTCAGCCCAGACCTCCCATCCCCAATCATTCTTTGCCTCCTCTCTCTGTAGCCTCTTCCTTTCTCACTCCTTCTCTGTTTCTTCTTCCTCCATCTCAGTTCATTTTACTGTTCCCTGTACCACCTTTCCTACTGCACCACTCCCCCAATCTGATTCTTATAGAGTCTCATTTTAACTGTCTCTTCTCTCTCTCGTTTCCAATTCTTTTGTTTCTTCTTCTAATATCTCAGTCTGTCTTTATGTCCTCCT
Source organism: Potorous gilbertii (assembly GCA_028658325.1). Lineage (NCBI taxonomy): Eukaryota > Metazoa > Chordata > Mammalia > Diprotodontia > Potoroidae > Potorous > Potorous gilbertii. The sequence goes on along the minus strand of CM053770.1, from coordinate 182,172,762 downwards.
TTCTCTCCCAGGCAGTAATAGAGGTGCATAAAATAGGCAAGAAGAGACAGGGGAAAAAGGATTTGGGGACCAGAGATGGGGGCAAAGAGCCCAAGTGGATTAGGGAGAGCTAGGAGGATGCTGGGCATCCAGGGACCAGAGAACCCAAAAGAACTGGAAATGGTTTCCAGCCTAAGCAGTAAGGAATATTCAGACCCCCAAGCCTAACCCTCCTATCTTCCAACCTGATGGACTAATTACTGAATTTGGCAGGGACACCAACTCTGTTCTGACTCGAAATCCTGGCAGGATGACTGTGGGGTGGGGTGGGGTGGGTGTAGGGGGAGCTTGCTGAGCCCAAAAAGGGTATCCCCCACAACCTGAATGGAGTCACCCTGAGGCCAATCCCTTCAGTCTCTAGTTCATTAACTCCCACCTGGCCCTGTTGTCTACAAGTCAAAAAGGCATTCTTCATTAGCATCTGGGAACACCATCTCTGTAATCAAAATGGATTATTCATTTAATAAATCTGAGTTGAATATAACCAGAAATAAACGAGATTATAGAATTATCAGACCAGAAGGCTCATTTCATGTATTCCCCCCACTTCCAAAAAACCTGTTCCTCCATTCCTCACCGAATTTTATACTCCAGAGAGATTTTCAAGTTTTCCAGAGGAGATTCCACAAATCTCAGGGCGTACACACACACACACACACACACACACACACACACACACACACACACACACGTACACACACAAATGATCAAATTAGATAATATTCATAAAGTTCTTAGACCATTGGCTAATACATAGGAAGCTCTTAATAAATGATTGCTTCCTCCCCTCTGCTCCAGCATCTCACCCCATGCTGTTGGGATGTTGTTCCTTAACTCTAAATACCATCCCTCCTGCTGCATCTAGAAGCTAGTAGAAGCACCCTAGCCACCCTATGCTTGTTGATGATGGTGTCTCCCAGCTCCTGTGGGTGCCTGGCGTGTGCCATGGAGCATGAGATGGGATCGCTGTTATCTCAGCGTCATTACAAATGGAATAATTGGCCATAAAAATTATCCAGCCTGTTGGAAAAGAAATAACCACACACACACACACACACACACACACACACACACACATACACACACAGAACAGTAGCAGCCTCAGTCACATATTTCCCCATGCTGGTCTCTCCCAGCTAGGCTTCATATTTTCTCACAGTTACCCCTAATCACCCTCCCGTGCCTAGGACAAGCCCAGCTAAGAGTTTCACCTAGGTCAGCCCACAGTCTAAGAGAAGCAAGATTGGGGGAAGCTAGTGTGGGTGTGAGGGTGTCAAAGGCTGAGGCAACATCTGGCAAAAATAATCACATATATATTATATGGTGATCCAGCAGCTCTAACACTTTATGGAGAAAAAAACTGGACTTTCCTGAAATTTTCTCCAGGTCAGTCAATCCACTCATCTTCTATACACCCTAGATGAGACTCTGGAAGAACACTACAGGGAGGAGTAGACAATTTTTGCCTTCAGGGAGCTCCCAGTCTGGTGGGGGGAAACAGAGGAGGAAACGTGGTACAGAGGGAAAAGTCCTGGACTTGAAGTTAAAGGGCTTGGGTTCAAATTCTGCCTTTGCCATTTATTGCTTATGTGGCCTCTCTGGGTCTCAGCTTCTTAAATCGGGGGAGACTGGACTGGAAGATCTCCAGTGTCCCTTCTAGTTCTAAGATACTGTGATCCTTGGGTGTAGATAGACCCAAAAAGTGAAAAGACAGACAAAACTCTAGAGCAATGACTATAAAAGTGGCAACCCTAGACTGAATTGGGGGAAGAGTACAACCTCCTTCCCCAGGGGAAAAGTAAAGGAAAAAGGATAGGGAGGCAGTTTACTCTTAAATGAATTGACTTCTAGAAACTCACCAATTTAAGCACCAAGGACTGAGCTTTCTCTCCATGTGTGTCCTCGATGCACATCTCTCCTCCCCCTCTTGCCTGCAGCATCGTAGATTTCCAGCTGGTTGAGAAGGGGAGTATTTTAAGGATGAGAGGAGTTAAGTTTCAGAGAGGCTTAGTGGACAGCCTGAGGTAGGATTCGAATTCAAGTCCTCTTAATTCCAAGGACTTTCTGTACTGTGATACCTAGCTGCCAAGACCACGGAAAACTATTAGCAGGGAGTGTGTGCGAGTGTGAGTGTGTGTATGTGTGTGTGTATGAATGAGTGTTGCACATGCACATGAACACATGCACACCACTACCTAAAGCAAGCACTTAACTGGGAAGAAGCAGAACAGGTAGTTCTGAAACAGACATTTGCAGGCCCCTGTTCTGGAAGGAGAGAACTTCATCATCTGTTGGTGTCTCAGTGTGGGACCCACCCACTGGGACTACACAAGTCCCCTCCAATCATGGTAAAAGTGACCAGAGCAAATTCCAGAGATTTCATTGACTAAGCCAAGTGGAACCCACTCAGAGCCATCTTTCCTCTCTCCAACTCTCTCAACAGAAATAAAGAGATGAACTCTTCTTTCTACCCTGATTGCTTCCTCCTTTCCTCTCTGGCTCTACTGCAATCAGCACATCTTCCATGGAACAGCAATATTTTTTGAAGGGAGACAGAAAGGAACTAGGGGAGGCTGGGTATGTGCCAAGCAGACTTGGTCCTGGTTTTCCCAGCCACGATTCAACTTGGAGCAAGAGCAAAGAGTGAGATGAGACGATTGCTATGTGAAGAACAGGTTTGGCACCCACACCCTGTCTGCACTCTCCATGCCTTTCCTCACTCCCTATGGAGGGGAGGGGGTGGAGAGGGAGAACATAAGGAAGGATTACAGTAGCTCTTCAACCATCCACATCTGCAGAGGAGCCACCTACAAGCCATGAATGAATCACCCCCAGGGCCCCGACCTTGGAGACAGAAACTGGAAACTACCCTAAGGGTCAAAGACCAGCTTTCCTAGGGGCTTTGGGAAGTGACACCAGCTCCCTTCATGGCTGGTGTCTACACCCTGGTAGAATACCACTACTAGATTCTCAAATGAGGTTTGGGGTCACTTTTTCTCTAATCTATCAAGTGATGAACTATTGAAGCTAGGAGGTTGTTCATCCACAAGCCTTCAGCCCCTTGTAGTCTGCTTTGATAGAGACACAGAATTGAAGCCTATGAAAGTATCAGTTTACACCCTCAAAAAAATCCACATTTTTAATTCAGTTCAGTAGTGTTATTTTTGATGCTTTTTACATTTCATACTTGGAGCTAATATTAACCCATCTCCACCTTTTGGAGTGAACACTCACTACTGACTGACCCATACCTAACCCTAACCCTAACCCTAACCCTGAACGATTAGGAGAGATTCATAAAAAGGAAGAGATTGGATTTCTTTGTTTAGGGAATGACCAGTCTGATGGAGACAGGGCCAGAGGCAGAAACATGACAGGACAGGAAGCAATTGTACAGAGCTTCTGATACCAGCACCCCAGGAATAAGAAATAAAGACAAAGGCAGATTAATGACAAAAAACTTTCCGAAGAAAATGGGGAGGATTTAGAAGGACTGACAGATAGAGCTAGGACAAAGGGTTTCCATCAGAAAGGGAATAGCCGATGCAAAGTTTTGGAGTGGGGAATGATAAAGTTTAAATGAGGTACTAGGAGCAAGGTCACCCCCACCAGAAGTGGAGAGGAAGGGAGATGATGGGAATTAGATGAATTGGGTAGTACAGAAAAGAAGGAGCAACAGGTGGAAGGGTTGTGATGTTTATGGCTGACAGTTGCAGAGATTTCCATACCTGTCCAAGCAAGGAAGGGACTCAGTCATAGTACCATCTTAGACAGCCATTGGCATTGAACTGGAGGCAGGTGTAGGGGAAAGGCAGGTCAAAAAGGGCTGAGAGATGTGGCAGCCATCCAGCCTTGGGGGGCCTAGGAGCCAGAGCCCCTCTGGGACGGGAGTGGAGTAGGGGTGGGCACAGGGTGCTAAAATCTAGGAGCTTTCCTAAGGCAGGATGAGATGTGGGGTTGTCTCCATCTGTACCCACCCTCCCACCCCATCTGACTAGGAGACAGGCTGCTTGTGTTCTTGTGGACTTGAAAGAAAAACATCCACCTAACAAATAGGTTTCTGTTGTGACTTTGAGCTCAGCCCGTTCATCTTGAGTCATTGAAAGCTGTTCTGCAGGTACCATGAATCCTTCTCCCAGCTCTGTCGCCTGCAGAGGTGGGGATGGGAGGGGGGAACTAGGAGAGAGAAAGAGTGAGAAACACAGAAGAGGAAGGGAAAGGAGGAAAAAAGAGAGTGGGGAGAGAGAAATAGAGAAGAGGAAGAGAAAGGGAGAAAAGAAGGGGAAAGGGAGAGGGTGGGGAGAGAAAGAAACAGAGGAGGGAATGGAGGGAGAGAAAGGGAGGGAAGGAAAGAGAAAGAGAGACAGACAGAAGGAGGGAAAGGAGGGAGAGGAGAGAGAGGAAGGGAGGGATGGGAGAGAAACACAAAACACAATGCTCCCAGTGCTCAGTTGAGGGACGCTCAACCAAAAGAAAAAAGAAGAGGGAACATTCATCCTGGTTTATGGTAAGATCAGATGAAGTAGAGCATCAGAGCAAGGTATAAACTCAGTCTGACAAGGAAGAAAGGTCACTCAATTCAAGAAAACAACCATTTTGGAGACAAAACCCTGTACAAGGGATACGAAGGCAAACCTGACAAATAGCTCTCTTTTGAGGAACACACATTCTGGGAGACACAGGATGTAATCAAAGTAAATACCAGATCATTTAAGGAGAAGGGGGGAAACGCAACAAAAACAACTACAGATCACAGGGGAGGCTTCCCAAAGGAGGTGAGCCTTGGAGGAATAAAGGACTCCCAGACAACATGGAAGTCCATTACAAGCCATGAGGACAGCCTGTGAAAGACAGAGAGGCCAGAGATGGAATGGTAAGTTCGGAAAAGAGCAAATTGTCCATTCCAGCTGGAACAGAGTGTGCACAAAGGAGGCTAAGACACAACGCGTCTGCAAAGTTAGGCTGGGGCCAGACTGTGAGGAGTTTTAAATGCCAGAGTGGTTTGTATTTTATCCCGGAGGCAGGTGGGAAAGGGTGCCAAGAGAAAAGGGAAAATCTTTGAGACATCTTCCTGGGTGGGTTTGGAGACAAGCAAAAGAACAGAGTGGACCCTGGCAAGCAGACTGTGTTATCCTAGAACCCGTTAACCTGACACTTTACACAAGTAATTCAAAGTGTGATCCCCCATTACAATCCATCCATCAGAAATGGGACAGACAGACCCATTGCCAGCTTGGGAGGAGCTGTCTCCTTAGCTGGGATTTCAGAGAAGCTTTCTGGTCCTGACCCTTTTCCACCCCTTCTCTCTGTCTCCACCCCAAAGGGTAATGGGATGCATCCAGCCGGCAGTTCCAAAGCCTTTAATGGGAGCCCAGTACAACTGATAGACTCTGACTCAGGGTAGTCAGGCTCCTAATTCCTCCTAGAAATTCACCCTGTGGGTGTAGAGCTCCCTAGATACTTTCTCAAGGACTCTTCAGACTTCTTCCAATGTCATTGTGTCAATCCCCTCCTCACTATGTGCTGCAATAAGCGAGCAATGAGAATTCTCTCCTTATCCATAGAGGTTCATCGATTTAGAGCAAGATGACTTCTCTCAAACGACTAGTCCAACCCCCATTCCTGCATTGTGCAGATGAGGAAACTGGGACCAAGAAGTGAAATAACTTGCCCAAAGTCACCTAGCTAGTAGGGATAATAGCTATAATTCCTAGAGCACTTTAAGATTTGCAAAGTACTTCTCATTGTAACTTATTTGATTCTCACACCAAACAGTGCTGTCATTATCCCCATTTCACAGATGAGCAAACTGAGACTGAGAAAGGTGCAGTGACCCTGTTAAGGGACACACTGCTAGTAAGTGTCTGAGACAGTACTAGAACTCAGGTCCAACACGATGCCCACTGTGCCACCTAGCTGCCTCCAGCTAGCAAGTAAAATGGAATTTTAATCCAGATCTTTCAACTCCAGAGGCAACTGCTCCATATTGCCTCTTAAATGGGAAGAGAAAGTCCCTTTTATCTGGGTTTTCCCATTCAGGTGATTAGGAAGTTCTTCCTAAAGTCTATATCAACTCTCTATCACTGCAATTGAAGCTATCTTTTCCCTTTCAGGAGTTTTAGAGGGGGGAAGGAGGAGAACAAACATTCTACAGGTCAAGCAGCTGGGTGGTATGTTGAGTGCCAGACTTGGAGTCAGGAAGACCCGAGTTCAAATCCAGCCTCAGACACTTACTAGTTGTGTGACCATGGGCAAGTCACTTAACCCCTATTTATCTCAGTTCTTCATCTGTAAAAATGGGAACACACCTGAGAAGGAAATGGCAAATCATTCTAATATCTTTGCTAAGAAAATTCCATGGACGGTCACTTAGAGTGTCACTGTGTGACTGAATAATAGTCCAGGCATTGTGCTAAGTGCTTTACAAATATTATCTCATTTGAGATTCACAACGACTCAGAGTTATGTGCTGTTATGACCTCCACTTTATAGGTTAAGAGACTTGCCCAGAGTCACACAGCTAATAAGTGAATGTGCTGTTATGATTCCCATTTTATAGTTGAAGAAAATAAATCAGAGGTAAAAGACTTGCCTAGGGTCACACAGCTAGTAAGTGCCTGAGACAGGATTTGAATGTCTCCCTGACTCCAGGTCCAAGGCTCTATCCACTGAGCCATCCAGCTAGTTGTAGAGGGCTAAGTTTCTCAGTGAATATGTAGATTGAAAGGTTGTCCTGTACACATTATGAGGAAAGAGAAAAGTAAGATGATTCAGAGGGAATCAGTCTTTGAGAAGAAAAGACTGAGAGGAGACAGATACATTTGTAAAACTCTGCAGGACTAGTATATTCTCGGGGAAGGAAAGCTTTGTTCCAGTGTCAAAGCCAGAACAAGAAGGGAAGAGCAATTGACATTTGTACACTGCTTTATACCTGTCACAACCCTTAGACATTCACTACCCACGACAGCCCTGGGCGATATGTCTGGCGGCCATTAGAGCCCTCCATTGTAAAGACAGGGTTGCAGAGGTACATAGAAAGAGCTTAGTGATGCTGCAGCAGGAAGAACTTACTGGCTTTAAGAATCCCAAAACAAGGGAACCCTGTGCTAGCTGATGGGAGGGCATGGAGGAGAGAGGAACAAGAGTTAATGTAGATGCTAAGGGGAGGGAGGAGGGCAGAGAAGGGGAGAGGGGAGAGGAAGGGGGAGTTATTGAGGAAAGGAGCAGAGGGTCATTCACCACATTCATTCATTCATTCACTGTTCTTTCATTTCATTGGATGTCTATTCCTTCTAGGATAAAATATGAACTCTTTTGTATGACCTTTAAAGTCCCTCAGAACCTGCTCCAACCTACCTCTCCAGCCTCATTATACATTTCCCTTTCGAAAATCTACAATCCAGCCAAAATGGATTACTTGCTGTTCTTAATACATGATCATGCATCTCCTGTGTCCTCACACGCCGGGAATGACCTCCCACTTCACCTCTACCTCTTACAATCCGTTGTTTTCTTTCAAGACTCAGAGCAATCACCTTCTATGTGAATCCAGCCTTCCCTGATCTCCCCGGCTGCTAGAGTATTTCCTACCAAACTACAATGTATTTATTTTGTCTATATCATGTATATACTTATATAGGTACATGATGTCTGCCCCATAGAATGTAAAGTCCTTGAGGGCAGGATTGTTTCATTTTTGTTTCTCAATACTAAGTACATAACAATATCAGGAACATAATAAATGGGAGGAGAAAAAGAAAGGAAGGAAGAAAAGGAAGGATGAAAGCAAGAAGGGAAAGGAAAGAAAGAAAAAAGAAGGAGAGAAGAAAGAAAAGGAAGGAAGAAAGAAGGAAAAGAAAGAAGGAAGGTAGGAAGAAAAGGAAGAATGATAGAAGAAATGGAAGGAAAGGAAGAGAAGAAAAGGAAGGAAGAAAAGAAAGGAATGAAGAGAGAAAGAGAGAGAGAGGAGGCAATAGCTGAAGGAACGCTGGGGAGAAAGAAGCAGAGGCTTCAAGTCCTTAATAAAACCATTTAATAAAAGGATTTATTCTGTGAAGTTTGGAATCAATCAAAGGGCTGCACTTGAGGACCTAGAGGGCCACATGTGGCCTTAAGGTCAAAGGTTGCCCACACCTGGTAGGGAAAGACAGAAGAAAGAGTGGACTATGGAACAGTGGGAGGAAGGAGAATATACTGGAGTACATCGGAGCTCAAGGAACCTGGAAGGACACTGAAGAGGGGAAATGTTCGCATTTGAGTCTTCTTTTCTTATGCTTATACTACAACCTGTCTATAGGGGCTTACTAGTGAAGGCTGTTGGGACTGGGGGACCTAGAGGAGTTGCTGAGAGCTACCAAGAAACAGAGACAGGGGTAGCTGTTTAGACAGTAAACCTCACATCTGTGAGTTGGAATTAACAATTGAAGAAGCTGACTTTGGCAGTTATTTTATCCCAGAGTCAGATGGGTGGAAAGAATTTGGAAAGCACACAGAAGTACAGTGTATCTGGGGTGGGATTTCATGCTGCTGACATACTGCTCGACTCAGTGCCAGCTGTAAGGTTGGCATCGTGCTGTGGATTAGACAGAAAGCTTGAGTATTATCTATTGTGTGACTTCGGGTAAGTCACTCAACATCTCTGATTCTCATAAAGAAAATAGAAGAAAGAATTCAGTTAGGATTGGGACCATGTCTAGGTTCCATATACCTAGGATAGCAGCAGTAGCTTCTTTACTGGACTTTCCTTACTAGCCTTTTGGTACCCCAATTAATACTCCTTATGCCAACAGACTGTGTACTGAGTTACCAGGCAACAGAATGAGAGAGACAGAGACTTGAAGAAAGATTGAATGGGTTGGGTGGTAGGAAGGTAGATTCCTATTGTATCCAGAGATATTTAAATTTTGAAAGTGGAAACTCTACACAGTGGGCACTCAAGCTCTTAGGTGTGCTGGAAGGGGGTAGTGGAGAGGTGGGAAACCACCTGTCTATACTAAAAGCAGGATGGTCTTGGTTTCTGAGATCCTAGTTACATACTCAACCTGTAAGGAAAGATTTGAATTGGTACTGCTTCTCTCTTTCTCTGAGTTTCCTGAATTCTATTGTGGAGCCCAAGGGATCATTTTAAAGCTCTCCAGATTCTCTCCAGCCTTCCTCCCTGAAAGCCCTGAGATTCAGATTCTTCAGCCTGTGTACAAGATGAAGTTGCCTTTTTGTTCTCCTTGACAAATGAATGTATAAAAAAGCATTTATTAAGTACTTCATCGGTTGTTGTTGTTTTCGGTCAAGTCTAGCTCTTTGTGACCCCATGGACCATACTGTCTGTGGGGTTTTCTTGACAAAGATACTAGAGTGGTTTGTCATGTCCCTCTCCAGTGGATTAAGACAAACAGAGGTTAAGTGACTTGCCCAGAGTCACACAGCTAGTAAGGTTCAATTTAACTCTTGTCTTCCTGACTCCAGGACCAGTACTCTATCCTGAGCCATCTAGCTGTCCTTATCAAGCAATTTCTGTGTACAAAGCCCTATGCTAGACACTGGATATTGAGAAAACTGAGGCAGAATGACACAGTCACACAGTATCTGATGTCAAATTTGAACCCAAGTCTTCCCGATTCCAGGTCAAGTGTGCTACCCACTGTGCCACCTAGTGGCTATAATGGGGAAATGACACACACACACACACACACACACACACACACACACACATACATAGATATATTTGTTGTTTAGTCATTTCCAACTCTTCATGGCCCCATTTGGGGTTTTCTTGGCAAAGATATGGGGGTGGTTTGCCATTTCCTTCCCCAACTCATTTGAAAGATGAGGTACTGAGGCAAACCAGGGTAAGTGACTCACCCAGGGTCACCTGGCTAGTAAGTGTCTGAGGATGGATTTGACCTCATGAAGATGAGTCTTCCTGATTCCAAACCCAGGTCTCTAGCCACTGTAGCACCACCTACCTGCAATACATGCATACATATGTGTGTGCGTGTGTGTGTATGGATTTCAGTCTCAAGTCAGATAGGACCTACTGAGAACCCAATAAGTCAGTTCCAGCTGGGTAATGCAGCTACTTCCTTCCCTCCTTCCTTCCTTCCCTCTTTCTCTCCTTTCCTCCTTCTCTCCTTCTGTCCACATAGAGAATCATACCATACCCTTACTCTACGAAAAGAAATATAAATTTTGATCGCTGAAACCTAACATGATATCTTGGAGGTTTGTGGGCTAGAATTCTTTTTTATGGACCATGCTTTAAACCCAAAACATTCTGGCTCTCATTGACTGGCCAACAATAGTTCCCAACCCAAGCCTCATTTGGTCATTGTTTGGGCTCTGATGGCTCAGAGTGAGTATAAATAGCAATTGCTTCTGTTTTGACCAGAAACCCTGAGGGTGTTCCTCTTACAAACTGGGTTTTTTTTTTGTTTTTTTAGTAAATAAAAGAGGCCATGTTTTGCCTCATTTCTTACCTAGACTTAATCACTGAACGGGCATAGCCTCAGACAAACAGGAAAGGACCTTAGCTTAAAAAGACCAACGTCTCCCACTGCATCCGGGGCTATCTCCAGTTGTCCAGATCTATATCCTGTCACTAGACCCAGGTGGCTCTGTAGAAGAGAGTGAGACTGGTGACACTACACAGCCCTGCCTCAATCCAATTCACTTGCAAGTCGCGACATCACTTTCTCAATGTCATGGTGCTCATTAAGGATACATGACAAATCATAAAAACAAGATGCAGAGGAAAAGCTAGCGCTAAAGTATGATCTTTCATATAATTTCCATTGGTATTATCATATCAGATTCTGGTGTTCAACCATTGGAGAGTGCCAAAGACTTGGGTGGCAAGAAATTTCTTTTCTGGGTCAGTAGCTATGGCTGGAGCTGCATACAAAAGCAGCTGCCAGACCACAAGTCCATGGAAGCTGCTCCCTGGGATGATGATGGGTTTGAGTGTTAGGCTTGGAAGCAGGACCAATAATCTGGGAGATGTTACCATTTCCAGGGATCTTGGGCTTACTCGCCCATTGCAGGCAGCTGGTCAGCAGTCAGTGGTGGTGGTGATGAGTAATGAATTCCTTTTGATGAGTCAAATCCCTCCTTCACAGTGTTTTGTCCCCTTGACAATGCTTGAAGGACTTGGGCTAAAAAGAGGACTGGTGGTCTGGGAGCACTGGTTTTCTCAAGGCTCTTGGGTTCAGGGTTCTAGGCTATCGCCATTGGGGTCTAAGGTGGTGGTTTGACTTCTCTGGCACATGTCACCTTCTGTCTCTCACTCAAGATGCCTTGCAGCCTCAGCTAAGCTGGCTTGGCAGTTAAGAGGTACAGATTTTGGCCATCACCATGGCAACTGGTAATAATCTCTCTCCCTCTCCAATCATTACCCTCCCTGCCCCTCCAGAAAGCAACAACTCCCTTTTAACTCACTTTTGTGTCATAGGATTTCTCCTTGAGACCAATTTATGAAAAAGCAGGAGAGGAAGAGAGAGAGAGAGCGAGAGAGAGAGAGAGAGAGAGAGAGAGAAAGGCGTGGGAGAGGGGAGGGAAAAGGGAAGAAGGGAAGAGAGAAAAGGAGGAAAGAAAAAGGGAAAGGAGAAGAAAGGAAGAAAAAGATAGGGGGAGGCAGAAGGGAGAGGGAAAGGGGAAAAAAGAAAGGAAGAGGAGAAAGAGGAAAGAGAAAAGGAAGAAAGGGAGAAGAAAGGGGGAAGGAAGAAAAAGATAGGAAGAGGTAGAAGGAAAGAGGGAATGATGAAGGGGAAAAAGGAGGGGAGAGGGAGGGAAAGGAGAAGAAGAAGGAAGGAAGAGGGAAAAGGGGAAAGAGAAAAGGATGAAAGGGAGAGAGAAAGGGGGAAAAGGAAGAAAAAGATAGGGAGAGGTAGAAAGAAGAAGGGGAAAAGGAAGGGAAAGGGGAAGGGAAAGGGGGAAAAGAAGAAAGGGAAAAGGAGAAAAAAGGGGGAAGGAAGAAAAGGATAGGAAGAGGTAGAAGGAAGGAGGGAACAAAAAGGGTGAAAGAAAGGGAGGAGAGAAGAAAAGTGGAAAGGAGAAGGGGAAGAGGATGGGGAAGGAAGAGAAGGGGGAAGGAAGAATGAGCGGGGGAGGGAGAAGGGGAAGGAAACGGTTAGGGACAAGACTTTCTGTCTCCTTCAGCGTTCCCCTGGGGTGACTCTCCAAACCATTTTGCCCTCACAGGAAAGGAAAGTCCCCCTATTTACTGAATTTAGCACAAGAGACTCAAACCTTCTACTAGTCAAAGCAGATTCTGTCCTCTTTGGTTCCCCTCATCCAATCTTCCTATTTTCAGAGCTTCATCAATCCCAAAAACACCCCCCCCTACAGATCATTCTTATAGTTTCCCGGTCCAGACCCACCTTCTCTCAGAGGCCCCCAGTCTGAGTTCCTCTCATTCCTATTCTGGCTCTTCATTTTTCATGGATCTTCATCCTGCCCTGCCCCAGGTGAGCCCCTTACCCTCCTTATTCTCATGGCTCCCCAATCTAGCATCTCTGATTTCTACCCAGGCCCCTCTTTTCTCAATAACTGTCATCAACATGCCCTTCCTCCTTCTTTCTCTCTGTATCACTCCTTCCTGGAGTGGGAGGGGGGCTGTTCTAAACCATCATTCTTCTCCCCTCCCATCTTTTTCCCTCTCTATTAGGCACGAGGGACACATCTGGGTAAAGCTCACAGCCCTACTTCCAATCTACAGCCTGGGAGCTGGAGAATGGGGATCCCAGGAGAAAACAGGGAGAAGGGAGGAATTTCTCTCAATGCTTCCTTCCCCCAATCCTGCTAGTGCTCTAGCCCCCACAGGGGGCTGTGAGACTTAATTAGTGTTTCCAAATTACTCTGAGATCTTTGAGAAAGGCACCAAAGACCATTCTGGGCTGAGAAGAAATTTATCAAGGTCTTTTATGGCTCTATTTATTCTTCAGTTTTTCCAGCCTGGGCTCTTTATTCTAGTCTCTTTAGTTATAAAACTACTTCAGAAAAGACAAATAGAGATGGAATCATCTAGAACCACCTCCATACCAGCCCCTCCCTCCACCCCAAAACCAAGGGACCTTGAGGTGGGATTTCTCACTCCCCCAGGTGATCCCTCCTATATAGACATAGCCCAGGGACATATGCACAGCCCAGAGACTTATACATAGCCATGAAACATATACACAGCCCAGGGACATACAACCCAGGCACATATCTGCATAGTCCAGGGACATATTCACAGCCCAGGGACTTATACACAGCCATGGAGCATATATTCAGCCCAGGGATGATATTCTACACTGCAACATTTGAGAAAACAAGATAAGAAAATGACTTGGGGGTACAAGAAGGATGAAGGGCAGTTATGTGCTTTAAGAAGTATCCAAAAATCAGATAAAGATGGAACCCAGAAGTAAGTCAGTTGCTGTCCATCCAACCTATCCATTTTCATGCCTCAGTTTCCTTCTGTTTTAAAAAAGAGTCCAAAATGGAATTACATATCATCATTCATATACTCTGCCCTCATACTACTCTCTAGAGGGAGATGATGTTACAAATCCCCTCTCTTTTGTAATCTCTCCCCAAAAATCTTTCTTCCCCTCTATTATTGGCAAGTGAGACTCTTCGAAGTGAGAGTCTTTGAAGGGGATGGGGGAGGGAAAAGGAGCAGTTTACTTATTAAATAAATCATTGAGAGCAACAAGGTGAAAGTGCTTTACACGCAAAAGGAATTCCGATTTTGGCTGAGACGGGTTCAGATGAGGACCTTCCTGAAGGCAGGGGAATGACTAAGATGCTTACCACAGTCCTTTTTAGCTTTGATGAGCCCACAGGTCTGCAAAAGCTCAGTCCCACACTTAACCTCTGCTTGCCTCAGTTTTCTCATATGTAAAGTGAGGGTGATAATACCACCTAACTCTCAGTGTTCTTGTGAGATAACAATTGCTAAATGCTTAGCCTAGTGCCTCACACATAGTAGGTGTGCACATAGTAGAAACCCTAGCTGTTATCATTTATTACCATTAATACATGTCTTTTCACTCAGCTGACATATTTATCCAAATGGAAAGCCTACCTTGAGTCTTAAAATCTGTGAAACATCCCCTGATCACCCCAGTTAGCTATAATCTCTCCCTCTTCTGAACTCCAATTACACAGATTATTGTATTTCTCATTCGGCATTCATTTCTTCTCTTGCACTCTTGGCTTTCCCCCATATGTACACATGTCAAATCATATACTGGAAGTCAGTCAAGCCACAAGCATTTATTTAGCACCTCCTGTATACCAGGCATTTTATAATGGGGATACAATACAAACAAAAAAGAAAGTTCTTGCCCTCACGGAGCTTATATTCTAATGGGGACGAGGGAATATTAGTAATAATAGCAGCTAATGTTAATATATTATATTATTAATTATATTACTATATTAAGCATTATGCTTGACTATTTGCCAGGTATGGTGCTAAGCACTTTACAGTTATTATTTTGTTTTGACCCTCACAGCAACACTGAGAGTTAGGTGGTATTGTTATCCCTATTTTATAGATGAGGATACTGAGGCAACTAGGAGCTAATTAAGTGACTCAGGGTCCTGTAGCTAGTGTCTGAGGCTGAATTTGAACCCAGGTCTTCTTGACTCCAGACCTAGCACTCCATCCACCTAGTTGCCCCTAAGAAAAAAATACTTAAAAAGGAGCTGAAAATCAGGGAAGGGCAGGAAGGGGAAGGAAGGCACTGCTTGGGGGCATAGTGGTGAAATCCAGAGAAAGAAAAACAGAGCTGGGAGAGGAATGAAAAGGGGCAGACCGAGGGCCCTTTCTCAAATTGAAGGTTCTAAGAGGAAATCACTGGATGGAGAGGGGTGATTAGGGGGGTAGAGTTATGTTCCAGGGTGACAAGGCCACTGAGACATAGTGGCAAAGTAGAGAAAGTCGAAAACAGAACCAATCTGAAGGCAGTTGATCAATAAACATTTATTAACCACCTACTATGTTCCAGGCACTGTGCTCCCCACCAGGAATACAAAAAGAGGCAAAAGCTGTCCCTGCCCTCAGGGATCTCACAGTCTAATGAGTATCAAGTAAACAAGCTATGTACAGGATAACGCTCAGACACGTATTAGCAGTGTGACCCTAGGCAAGTCACTTAACCTATTTCTCTCAGTTTTCTCATCTGACAGGAATGGTGTCTACCTCCCAGGGTTATTATGACGACTGAGTGAGATAACAATGATTAGGAGTGAGAGAAGAAATGACAAAAGGAGTTAACTAGGAAAGGCTTCCAGTAGGAGGTGGAATTTTAAGTGGGACTTAAAGGAAGCCCCAGTAGGCAATACGTGGAGATGAAGAGGGAGAACATGCGGGACAGCCAAAGAAAATGCCCAGAGCCAAGAGATGGAGGGTCTTGTTCATGGAACAGCCAGGAGGTCAGTGGTGCTGGACTGAAGGGTATGTGTGAGCAAATGAGATGGACTAGGTTATGAAGGGCTTTGAATGACAAACAGCATTTTGTATTTGCTCCTGCGGACAACAGGAAACCACTGGAGTTTATTGAAGGGAAGGTGGGATGACCCGATCAGACCTACAATTTAGGAAAATTGCTTTAGTGACTGAGAAACAATGGATTGGAGTGGGGAGAGACTTGAGGCAGGCAGAGCCACCAGCAGACTCATCCAGACAAGAGAAAATGAGGACTTTGCACCAAAGTGGTGGCAATGTCAGGCGAGAGAAAGTGGTGCATTTGAGAGATACTTGCAAAGGTAAAATCAACAGGTCCTGGCAACCTTTTCTGCATCATACTTCTTTGCATCAGCCACCTTCCTATTCCTGTGGTTGACATACTCTCTCCATGCATCAAAAGGTCAAAGATCTAAGACTGAAAGGGACCTAAGAGATAATCTTAATCCAACCCTTTTATTTCATAGAAGAGGAAACTTGGGCCCTGAGAAGGGATTGAGATCAACCAGGTTGTAAGTCAAGACAGCTAGGAAGAGCCATAGTGTGCAGAGCACTGGCCCTGGACTTAGGAAGACTCATCTTCCAGAGTTCAAATCTGGTCTCAGACTGTTACTAGCTGTGAGATCCTGGGCAAGTCACTTACCCCTGTTGGCCTCAGTTTCCTCATCCATCAAATGAGAGGTAGAAGGAAAGGACAAGCCACTCTATTATCTTTACCAAGAAAACCCCAAATGGGGTCACAGAGATTCAGATATGACTGAATGACAAGGTTGTAAAGCAATGAGATTTGAACCCAAGACCTCTAACTCCAAAAACCAGTATTCCTTCCACCACACCACACCTTTTCCTAGACCTAGAAGTGGAAGAACACTTGAAAGTTACTTTCAACATCCACCTGATTAAATGGTTAATTTTTCCTTTTTAAAAAATAATTTCCTTAGTTGTTTCCAAGGGCTGTGGTTCCAAGTTTGTAATATCTTTACAGAAAATACATCCTTATAACAAGGAGTTCAAGATGGAATCAATTGATGAAATTAAAACAATAGAAATCTTGGAGGAAAGTGATTACTCCATCTTGAAATACATAAGAGAGAAATAGAAGAAAGCCTGACATAGTCTAATATATACTCTAGGTTGGAAAAAACAGATTCAGAATCCAAAGGGTTCCAAGAAAATATAAGTAAGACTCTGCAGTCACAAATGGAAAATTCTGATGAGGAAAAGGGCAGTTGTCTAAAGCAATACACAGGGAACTCAATGACAGACAGATTTTTTTTATAAGGCATAGCCAAAAGTAGAAAAAAGGATAGCAAAGGAAGTTGAATATAAAAAGCATAGTACAATGCTGTCAGAATAATGTCGGGAGCACTATACCTCAGCATAAAACGAAGCTGTTGAGAAAAGTTGTCATAAAACATAGGTAGATTTTTTTCATTTTTTTAAAATTAGTTTCTTTTTTAACTTTCAAAATTTTATTTTTTTCAATTACATGTAAAAGCAACTTTTAACATTCTTTTTTTTTCAATTTTGAGTTCCAAATTCTCTCCCTCAGTCTTTACTACCCCTCCTCCCTCAATGAAAGATCAAGCAATTTGACAGAGGTGATACATGTGCAGTCATGCAAAACATATTTCCATATGGTTTATTCATTTCTAAGTTATATTGGGAAGGAGAAGATTCAAAGAGGGGACAGGAACAGTGAATGAGGTAGAAGGGATAAAGAAAATGGGGAACTGGAAAGAAGTAGCATTTCCCACCTTGATTCTATATTTTCTGATGAGGAGAATCATCTTTGGGATGGAAGGGACAGAATAAAAATGACTAATATGGAATTGAAATTTTATTTCTGTAAGAAAATAATAAGAGTGCACCCTGAACTGCCCTGGATGAGTCCAAGTCAGGTCCAGCAAAATGACATTCCATAGAACTGAAAAAAATGGTGGGTGTGATCATTGAGAAACTGTCAGTGATCTTTTGAAAGGATAGAAAACAGAAAAGATGCCCCAGAAACAGAGGGGAGGGGATCAAATGCTCTAATTATTTAAAAAAAAAAAAAAGGAGACAGACCTCTACCCTATAGACCTGTTAGCATGACTACTTTGATTTCTGGAATAAGTTTAAAAGCTCTTAATAAAGAGGTGAGCATGTAGGAGAGAGAGACCACAAACTACAAAACAGCCCCATCACAGACTTACACCAGACTCATCTCATCTCCTTTGCCCACAACATAGAACAAGAAAAGGCTGTGTAGTCTGTCCACATTTTAGTGAAGTATTTGACAAAAGTCTTTTGGGACATTCTTATGTAAAAGATGGAGAAGTAGCAACAAACTCACAATTAAGTGAATTTGGAACTGGTTGACTGGCTATAGACCCAAAGAAATTATTCTTAATTAATGGTTCAGTATTAATTAAGAAGGAGGGCTTTATTGAAATGTCTCTCAGGAATGTATGCTTTAAAAAAAAATCTGTGACTTGAATAAATAGGCAAGTGGCACAAAGCTTAGAGGAATAAGTTAGTGCCGTGGATGACAGTGAGGACAGACAAATACCATGATGGACTAGAATTTGATCCACATCCAATAAAATGAAATTCAGTAGGGATCAGGATCAAGTCTTAAGCTTCAGTTAAAAAAAAAAAGTCACCAAGTACAAGATGGAGGAAATGCGGCTAGTTCATCTGGCAAGGATATGGAAGTTTTGGTCAATTCTCTGTGAAGTGATAATGACAGGGCAGCCAGACATGCTGCACGGAGACCAATGGAGCATCCAGGACTGGAAGATGGTGGTCTGACTAGAGCCTGACCTGATCAGGCCCCATGTGGAAGAGTTTTCCATTCTAGGCACCATATGGAGAAAATGTTAAGTATTGAGAACAACTGATTAGAATGAGTCACTCTAACGTTATGTTAACTGTAGCCTAAAATCTAGTGGTAAGCCTACTGTCGCAACCATGCTGGAACACTGATTTGTCAGTGTATTCCAACTGTAGTCCGGGTACTGTGGTAGGGATACAACTGAGATGCAAATGACAGTGCCTGCCCTCAGGCTAATGGAGGGGGAGACACCATGCAAATAACTACGTACAAACAAGCTAGATTGAACATTAATCAACAGAGGGAAGACATCAGAATTCTTTTTTTCCCCCACAGTAAATTTCTTTTGGAAGTAATCAGAATTAAGCAATTTGCCCAACATCACACAGCTAATAAGTGTGTAAGGTCAGATTTTAACTCAGGTGTTCTTGATTCCTGATCTACTTCACCACTTAGCTGCCCTGGCAAGAGCATTAGAATTAAGAGGGGTCGGGAAAGGCTTCCTGTAGAAGATAGGATTTTAGCTAAGACTTGAAAGATAGGGCAGATAGTTGGCACAATGGATAGAATGCTGTATTTGGAGTCTGAAAAACCTGAGTTCAAGTCCAGCCTCGGATATTGGCTGTCATTTAACCTCTGTTTCCCTCAATTTCTTCATCTGTATTAGCTGTGCTTAAACCTCTGTTTGCCTCAGTTTCCTCGTCTGTAAATGGACAATAATGCCACCTATCTCTCAGGGTTGTTATGAGGATCAGATGAGATAATTACAAAATGCTGGCACATAGGAAGTGCTCCATAACCGTTAGCTATCCTTATTAATCAATTAAAGACCATCTTCCTTTTGACATGATTTCTCCATTTACTATTCACTCCTTCATAAGTTTCTGCATCATTGCTCTCCTTTGGTCATTTACTTTTGCAGTTTAATTACCCACATTACTTCCCTTTGTTCATGCTAAAATCCAGCCAAAAGGACATTCTTGATGCCTCTCCTCTGTGCATCCCATCTCCAGGCCTTTGCACTAACTGTTCCCTATACCTAAAATAGATTGCTTCCTCACCTCCTTCAGAGACTCAAGCATCACTTCCTATATAAAGCTTTTTCTGATTTTCCTAACTGCCGTGCCAAAAGTCACTGAAAATTTATATATAATATACATGTATATATATATATATATATGTATATATAGGAAGTCCTCAAGTCTTAGTGAGATCTAAGCTCATAATTTCATTATTAAGATTTCTTTTTAAGCTTAATGAATTTATTAAGCTTAAAACTACAATAAGAGTTTGGAATACCATGTATGTGTACATGCTATCTTCCCAGATAGAATACAAGCTACTTGAAGTCAGGACCTGTTTTGCTTTTGTCTTTGTAACCCCAGTGCCTGGCACAAAGAAGGAAATGAATCCAGTGCTGGCTGAATGATTGATCTAGTACTCCCTTCTACTGGCTAGCTGGGCCAAAAAGCTCTGGGATGAGTCCAATGTACAGCCCTAGGCCCCTGCTGGGTTGTGCTGCTGCCTTCCCTTTGGTCATGATCACCGCCATCACTGTACCCAGCTGGGATTAGGGCAGGGGTTGCTTGGACTGTTGCAGTCCCAGCTTCCCTGTGCCCCTTGCCCAGTCTGTATCTCTTTCAGTCCTTTGAGGAAGATGGAAGGAGAAACAGATAGACAGACAGAGACAGAGAGAGAGAGGGAGCAGAGAGATGAGAGAGCAGAGAAAGAGGAGAGAGTAAGAGAGTGTGACAGAGTGAGACAGACAGAAAGAGAGAGGAGAGAGAGCAGAGAAAGAGAGAGTGAAAGAGAGAGAAAGACAGAGAGAGATATACAGAAACAGAGAGAGAAACCAGAAACTGCCTCCTGAAAAGAAGCCACCCAGTTAGAGCTGCTCTGCCAAAGATCACCTGTACAAGCAGGGAGGCCCCAGAGCCCACAATTTCTTCTTGCCGCCCCCTAGTCATCTTTACTTTGGAGAACTTGAGCTATGGGACCATCTAGCCCAGAAATAAGGGTGACTAAATGACTTTCCAGCTTCCCCTTCCCAAGACTAAGGGGGTAGGGATGGGAATAGAAGCACCCAGAGAAAAATACATAGGAGAAAATCCTGGACATCCTGACCCCCTGTCATGACTTGGCATCCATCACCAACCACCAGCTCTCTTCAGGGGCCATAATGGCTCCTCTAGCAGGGGGAAAAGCGGGGGAATACAGGAATGAGTCAGCTGGAGTTGGAAACAGAATGTTTTGTTCAGGAGAAGAGGTCTGTGATGCAAGCTTGGGGAAACAATACACTCGCTGTATCTTCACCCCCATCCCCCCTCCAGCCTAGCCAGGACATTGAGCAACCAGCTCTTGCCCCGAATCTAATCCTTCCCTAGGCTGGATCAAGACTATAGCATTAGTCTTCTTGAGGCCTCCCCACTCCTAATTATCCTCTACACAGCAACACTAAATAGCTTCCTGAACCACTAACGACCCTGACCTTTTCCTTGCTTAGAAAGCTGCCATAGTTCCCAGCTGTCTATCACATCCATGCTTGAGCTAAGATTTCTCTAGTCATTGAGATCCTGGTATAATGGAAGCAAAATCAAAACACCAAACTTTGAATACCGCCCCTCACCACAGGATTTCCAGTATTAGTGGCACACACTGGCTCTCTCCCATGGATCTGTCAAGACTTTTTTTTTTTACCTAATTATGTGACCTTGGGAAAGCAGAACCTCCCTAAGCCTTTCGTTTCTTTATCTTGTACAATAGGAATTCTTTCTTCACACAGTGGATCAGATGAGATAATTTATGTAAAGTGCTTGGAAATGGTAAGGCAATCTATAAACATAAGCTATTTATATCATAACGAACCCTCTTTGCTTCCAGACCTAATAACTTTCATAGTACTGTAGTGAATCCCCAACAAAAGGCTGCAGGTTAAACAAATCAACCGATTTCCCCACCTAGACCCCACCATCCCCCACCTCCAAGCTTTCACAAAGGCTAGTTCCCCTGCCTGGGAAACCCTACCCGTCCTCTTCCTGTCCCCATGCTTCCCTAGTCCTATTCTCCCAGAAACCATCCCTGATTATACAGCATCACTCTCATTCCCATGGACACCATATTCCTTTGCCCTCACTTTCCCTATTTGTTGCTCTTTTGTTCTGTATTAGACAGAAAGTATCTCCTCTTCCTTTCTTAGCATGCTCCAGAATGAAAAATGAGGAAAATGTAAGGTGTTGGGAAAAAAAACAATCATGTGATTAAAATATTGGGAAGGGTATAGCAGTGATAGGTCAAAGACCTTGCAGCTAGGATTTAGATTTAATTACGAGAAGCTGACAAGCTCAGAATCACTAAGGCTTTGCTAATTAACTATCCCCAGAAAATGTGGTGAATCGCAAGTCTCTAGAGCAGAGGGTCTTAGCCTGGGGTCCACTGACCACCTCTCCCCCACCACAGGGTGGTCTATAGGAGATCCGTGAATTCATTTTTAAATACTTTGATAATTGTATTTCAATATAATTGGTTTTCTTTGTAACCATGTGCATTTTAATCTATGTATTTAGAACTATGATTCTGAGAAGAGGTCCATTGGTTTCACCAAACTGTTAAAGGGGTCCATGGCACAAAAAAGGGGAAAGAATCCCAGCTTTAGAGCACAGAGATTACAATCTAAGATTGATATTACAACATGGGCAAACAAGCAAAAGAACAGATAGATGAAAACAGATGGCTGAGAATGTTTCAATCCAGCTCTGGAGTAGGAGGACTTGAGTTCAAATCCCACCTCTGACACTTGTTCCCTGTGTGACCTTGAGTAAGTCATTTCATTTCTTTGACCCTCTGTCTCCTCATCTGCAAAATGAAGGGTTTGAACTACATCAGGAAATCTAAATCTGGAGTCTGTGAACTTGGTAGTGGTGGGGCTTTTAAAAATATTTTAAGAACTGTATTTCAATATAATTGGCTTTCTTTGTAATTTATATATTTTATTTTAGGAATTTAAAAAATATTATTCTGAGGTGTTCATATGTCAAAGGGGCTCATGGCATACCCAGTCTGGCTGGTGGGGGTGAGGATATAGGGTGCACCTTGTTTCCCCAAGCTTGCACCACAGACATCTAATCTGTTGGACTAGATGGTTTCTGAGGGCCCTGCATACTTGGGGTCTAGGATCCTATGAGCCGTCACCTGGCCTCATGATACCCCAGGAGCAGAGATCTGTCTGTCTGATTGAACCAAACTAGTGTGGGTAGGTTAGTCACCTGTACCCCTCCTGATTAAAGATAAAAACAGTCAGTTCAGGGGAACCATTAGCTGGCCCTGTGGGATAGGCTCTATCAGCTGTTATTTTATCACAGAAGCAGCCACAGAGACAACCGAATAGAATGAAATGATCCATCTTTACTTTCAGGATGAGAAGATGTTAGAAGGGAGTACTAATCACTAAGTCATAAAGGGACCTCAGAAGATTATTTTTAAAAGGGGGGGAAAAAAGAAATTTTCATGATCATTTTATTATATATTTAAAAGGAATAGAAAGTTGTAAGATTTGCAATTTCATGTACAATTATTTTTTATTATACTATGTTATGGAAGTGCTTTTTTATTCCATAAATTAAAAATTAAATTTTTTTAAAAAGCTCATCCAATGAACCCTCCTCCTTGCAAGCAATACCTTATCTCAATTGATTATCTTCGAAAGGCTGCCTCTATTTAAAACCCCCCAGAGGAGAGGCTGTGAAACCTGTTCCAGTACCTTACCATTCTCCATTGTCCTTAAGTTCCTCTTTCTGACCCCATTCCCTCATACACAGTACTGCTGAAATGTATCCCTTCTCCCAAGCTTCTCTGTTTTACACCTATTGCTTTGCCTTTGTCTCTTTATATTCCCCCTGAAATCCCAGCAAATGCCCCTCTGAATCTCCAAGGGGTAAAACAGGGAATAGGAAAGAACGCTAGGCTGGGGATGGAGTTCTTCAGAGAGACTGAAAAGGGTGGGAGAAGAAAGCCACCCGCCCTCCGTCAAGGTGGCTTTGCCTGTGGTTTTTATTATGCATCGATTTTCTTATCCATCTTCTTTAGAGCCTCTTAGATCTTCTGGCTGTGGCTGTTTCTCCAAATTGTCATTCACTCCAAGCTCTCTAGCTCCTTGCAGGAGACCAGGGAGGAAGGTGGGGGGGGAGGGTTGCTAGGTAACCGTTGCCAAGGAGCTGGTGCCAAGGAGCATCCCTAGCTGCCTCCTCATTCTCTCCTATCCCTCTTCCCCATCCTCCTCTCAATAAGTCCTCTCAGGTCTATAAAGCACCTTGATGCTGTCACCTTCACCAGCTGCAGTCTTCTTTCCTTAGCTCCTCAGGTGGAAGGTCAGTGATTTCAGTACCCACAAACTTTTCATACTTGGGTCAGAAGATCTGATCAGACCTTCATGGCTTTTTCTCTGCCTTTTTTGGTTTGAGCCAGCCAGACAGCCATTTTTAGAGAAGCAGGATCTCTCTGCTTAGTCTGAAAGGTATTGTCTGTCCCTAAAGCAGAAGGGGATGCAGGGGAAAATGGAGGCTCAGGTAGAAAATGGAAATAAACAGCTTCCCATTTCCTCTGGAGAAGTCATACATTCACAGCATACTTTTAGTATTTAATTTGTAATATTAGAATTCCTAGTATTTGGGGCACACAACAGAATACCTACACACACACACATACACACACACACACACACACACACACACCATCACCACCTATCTTCAAATGGAAAGTGTCTCCCTGCTGCGGAAAGAGGACTGGATTTGAAGTGAGAGGACCTAGGTTTGAATCTTTGTTTTATCAATGAGACTTGGAGCAAACCTCTCTAAGCCTCAGCCTCTTCATATGTAAAAATGAGGGATCTAGCTAAACCACTTCTGAAGTCCGTTTAGCTCTTAGCCTATATCCTACAAAATTATGTTTTTATTATCTCTAATACCCCCGACAGATCGATGAGCACAATGTAGGTACTCCCTGCAGGGTGCAGACTGCAGCTCATCTATGCCTGTCTATTCTGAGGGACTCTCCTCCACAAATACATCACAGGGAGGATTCTCCTTGCCACAGTCCCATGACTGCAGTGAACTGACTGATATTTTGCAACAAATTTTCCTTGTTAATGCTGTTGAACCTAGACAAATATTAAAATAAATTTGCAGTAAATTAAAATGAAGCCAGGTGGCACAGTGCTTAACATAGTGGACCTGGAGTCAGAAAGACCTGAGTTCAAGGCTGCATCACTAAACAAGTCATCTGACTTCCCTAGCCTCCGTTTCATAACACATCTGTTAGAAAAAAATAGGGTTAATAATAGTACCTCCCTCCTAGGGGTGTTGTGAGGATAAAATTAGATAATATAAATTTTAACTATAATTTTAATTCTCCCAGGGTGATAGAGAGAAGTAAGTAGCAGCAAACTGAGGAATGAAAAAGAGAGAAGACAGGCTGAAACTCAAGCAGAATCTCCTGCTGAAGCCATACAGCTCACCATTCTTAAATTTTACACATATTGGAATGAGAATGATTCTGTGCTGGATCTGGACTCCTTAGCTCTGGGCAATGGGATCTCTAAGAAGGGATGTATATGCAGGAGCCAGCTCATACTGGCCCCAAGCTGATTGTTAAATTTTCTTTTTTTTTTTTTTTTTTTTTTTTTTTAAATACATTTATTTAACTTTTTACATTCATTTTCACAAGATTTTGGGTTCCAAAATTTTC
>CM053770.1:182125742-182147222 GCA_028658325.1 Potorous gilbertii | reverse complement strand
CTTCACTATGTTTCTGCGCGGCTTCCACTGCTCCAGAATTTGTCAGGAGTTCTTTTTACAGGAAATCTATGGGCTGTGGGTTCGGACCTAGCATAGGTGAGTCTTTCTACTCCGCCATCTTGGCTCCGCCCCCCTGATTGTTAAATTTTCAATGAGAGCAATTTATACCTCAGAAATCGTCAAACTATTAATCAGGGCTTGATTTATTATTTTGTTGATTTCTAGACTGTAAGAAAGTGATAAAGAAAATGTTAATAATGCAAATTAAACTTAAAAGTATGTGCCTACTTTTTTTTCTGGAAATTTTATTGTTAAACATTTCCCAATACACCTCTGACTCTAAGCCTTTCTTAGGCCTACCCTTAACAGGAGAACATGTTTAGCCTATGCCTTTGGTCACCAACTCCAATAAGCCCTACCTGTGAAAATCAAGAGGTCCTTCCTTCAGCCTAATCTCAAACTGTCTCCTTCTCCCAGTGCCCCTACCAAACTCTGCTTGCCCAAATTTCCCCTTCCCAAAAGTGTAGCCAAAAGACCTCTTGGCCTTCCCAATGGATGACTTCATTGATTCCCCCCAATGGATCACCAGATCTTTCCACTAACCCTGGAGATGGATTTCTCTTCATGTATTATCTCTCTGAATTAGAATGTGAATTCTTTGGCAACTTCAGTCCCTATCTCACTTTCCTATTTGTCTTCCCAACGTTCTCGGCGCAAATACAGTGCTTGGCAAATAGCAAATAGGAAAGGGAACTTACACTTGTGATTTCAATGGTATCCAGAAAACTCCCTTGATGAAGAAGCTCACTTTACCAAAGCCAGCTGTCTCCTCTATCACCTATACACCTAAAGAGTTGTTTAAAGCACTAAGAGGTCAAATGACTTGCCTAAGATCACACAGCCAGTATGTATTGAACCTATGAGGTCAATTACTGTATGCATTATGCAACACCACTTCTCACATAACATATTAGAAGAATTAAATAAATACTTTTATATTACATAGAAGAAGAAGCAGAAGTGGGAAATCAGAGCAAAGCTGACACTAGAAACCACAACTTTGATTACATTACAGGGAAGATAGCTGGATCCCTTCTCTTCATTTATATTTTAACATTGGTGCTTTCCCTGTACTCTATCTACCACCTCTTGAATTCAGCTCTTTGGAGAAAGTCTGCAAGGCCTCCCAATCCCCCACCAAACACATACTCTACTGTCTACTCTGGTGCCAGTATCTGTCTCAACCTGCCCGGCACTGCATGCCTCATCCTGCCCTTGAAGAAAGCCAGGGATGTTTTCCCTGGGGAGTTAGACTCCAAGTAGCACTTACAGGTAAGGGATGAAAGTAGAGTGGTGTCCAGCCCATAAAGTCTCCCTCCCTTCATTCTTCCATAATCCCAGGTATTTCATATTTAGGCATTATCTCAGCTACTCCTCTGCCTCACCCATTCCTACTGAGTGGAAATCTTGCCTTAATGTAAAGCCTCCTCCCCAACCTTATGTCTCTAGCCCAAGTAGAACTTCCTGGTAAGAGCTAGAAGTAAATTGTCAGAATTGGGGCTAGAGTAGCAGGAATGGACATTACATCTTGGTAGAAGCTTACATCAAAAAGTCTCTACCAAGGTCCTCCTATTCTATCCTAAATTCTGTTTCTATCCCTAATGGAGATGGAGACCTAGAGTCATCACACTCTGAAAAACTGTATTTTTGGTATCACTGGCACTTAGCACAGTACCTGGCATACAGTAGGTGCGTAATAAATGTTTATTGGCTGACTGGTGATGAATATAGAAAATATGATCTTTCAAAATCTCCATTTTGTTTCATTTTGTTTTAATGCACAGAAGGTATAACATAGGAAGAGCTATAAACCTAGTCATATGACCAGCTCATAAATAACCCCCACTTTCACTCCCTACCTTAGTCTTCTGCCCCTCAACCATCTGGAAACTTTCCTGAGAATGACCATCCATCCTTTCAACTGCAGTTCAAGCAGATCTCCATTCTGTTTGGATTTGGCAAAGGAAACTACACTCCCCCATTCATTCATTGTTCCCCCCAAATGAAGCAATATGCACCTCCTTCCTCCTTCCCCTTACCCCAGCCTATAAACCATAATCTGAGGACCAAGAAAGCTTACCCCACAGGAACTAGAGCAAGAAGCAAGATCATTTCAAATTAAATCTAAGATAGGACTTTCCAACAATCAGATAAGACACACAATACTATGAGACCAAGGGGAAATCAGACTTTGAGAGAGGAGATGCTATCATTAGTCTTGGACTAGAGATAAGGGGGCTGGACCAAGAATGACATCTCAGTGGTAAGTATGAAGGGCAAATCTATAAGCACCAATCTCAATCAAGGCTATCTTTACCCCCTCTTCTTGACCTTCCATTAGGAAGAAGCTGGTGTTGGTGGTGAACAGTAGGAGAGAGGAGCCAACCAGGTGTTACCCACTGTGCCTTTCTGGGTGGTCTCAGGGGCTATTCACTCATGCAACAACCACACATTAGGTGTTGAAACACCACAAGACACCATTTCTCACTATCTGCCATCCTGACAGCAGGGAAGGCTAATGTAGTACCTATGGTCATTCATAGCATTATAACTCAATATCCAGGCAAAGACCCCTGAGACCAAGTGTCTCGGCGTGGGGGTGGGGGGAGAGAAAAGTGTAGAGAGAAGGCCAGTGGCTGTCACTGTAATCAGTTCTTTCCCTCTCTTCCCCAGCTTCTCATACCCTGTAGCAATTTTGAGGAAACCTCTTCCTTGATCTTTCTCCAAGTCCCGGCGGACATCAAAGTTCCCACCACCTGTTTTGCTGTCTGGCTGCTGAGCTAGGGAGTTGGGGGAGGGAGGGGGGGGAGGGTCTATCCCGGGACAGCCTTCCTCCCCCAAAGCAGTAAGAAGCACAGAGTCAAGCTTGGGGAAACCAAAATACCCCTTCGTAGGGAGATGAAGATTCGATTAGTATTCTTACGGTTTTTTTATTTATTACTATTCTTAGAATTTTATTGTTGCTATCATTCCATCTCCTGACTGTGTACTTTTTCATTGGCTGTCCCCCATACCTAGAATGCTCTCCCTTCTCCTCCCCACCTCCTACCTCCAAGACTCAATTTAAGTCCCTTCTGCAAGAGACCTTTCCCTCCACACAGCCACACTTCCCTCTGTGCCTTCCCTCTGGAGTTACCCCACTTACACTGGATATATCTTGTATGTACATGGCTGTAGCACAGCATCTCCCCAACTAGATTGCTTTTTGCTTTTCTTCATATCCCCAAAGCTTAGCACAATGCCTGGCACACAGTAAGAACCTCATAAATGTTTCTTGATTGATTATGAGTAGGGTCTATTGGGAAAGTACATTACAATAATCTATTGCTGTTACAATAGTCTCCAGATGATAAATCAGAGTATCTAGAAGTACAGTATTTCTGTACAATCGACAGAAATGTTGGAGAAAGGGGAATTTCAAACAGAGGAATTAACATGAACGAAGGACGCCCTGGCTTTAGAAATCTCCTAGCTTTCTGATCATGGTTTGAAAAGCTGGGGTAGAGATCGGATGGGAGAAAAGGGGGCATGACTGAACTGTCCCTCAGAAAAGAGTTGAAGGAAAAACCAAACATTTTGAATAGGGAAGGCAGAACATAAGAGTCCTGATTCCCCATTCTGGGTTTTTGTCATCCTTTTCCTTCACTATTAGACTTCATTTAAAGGGATGCTGGGGGTGGATATGGGGCAGGTTCCTTGCTCCATTCTCAATTTGTATGTCTCTGATCACTTCTGATCAGTCACAAGTTCTCTATGAACAAATGAATATCTTAAGTCTTCTTATACAGAAAAGTCAGACAGATGTGCATGCTATCCAAATTAATTCAGATAATTTGCTTACAGGGGAGCAGACACTGAAGCTCCTCTCTCCAGAATCAGTTTTCCTCAATCTCCTGTCAACAAACGACTGCCTTAAGTCTTACACAGGAAAGTCAGACAGATGCACATGCTATCCAAATTAAGTCAGATAATTTGCTTAGAGGGGAGCAGACACTGGAGTTCTTTCCCTCTCTAGAATCAGTTTTCCTCAATCTTCTGCCACCGTGTGTCCATAAATATCTATATTTCCTTCTGCCCTGCACGAGAGATGCTGTTAAATGTCAAATGTAAAGTAAAGTTTGTCATAAAAATCTCTCATAAAAAAAAACCCTCCCAACTACAGGCAATGGGAAATGGAGGAGGGGCGTGTGTAAGCTGGGCCTGCTTCTTAATTCATCCCTGAACATCCCAATAATTGCAAGGTCATTTTATCCAGCCCCCTGCCTTCAGGGACATCCCAGACCAAGTTCATTTTAAAGCTGTTCCAGGGGCAGAAGATTAGAACATTAAATTGCCCTTGACCATTTTCTCTATCAGAAAGTTCTATTTGCCGATAATTTCAGTACCTTCAGTATAAATTTTCTCATATGGAAGAGATATTGGTTGAGTGTTTTCCCTTTTCACCACCTACTCATCAGTCCTAGATTTCTTCATTAGACTCATTTGATTTTTCTTCTCTTCTTGATGTGGGGGAGGATCCTACCTGGAGACAAAGGGAGGAGGAACATAAACACTCCAGATTCTTTCATTTGGGACAGGTGGAGCAGGAATCCAGGATGGTATAGAAAGGTGGTTGACTGGAAGTCCAAGGCAGAGAACTAAGGGGTGCATCTTGGCTGCTTTTTCTGTTTTCCTGCAAACCTACCCTTATTACAGCAGATTTACAGGGGCCCCAGAGCAGCTCAGCTCCTCAGTCATAAACTTCTCAGAAAGAAAACTCATTGGGGTTCCCCTGAGAGGTGGCAGGAAAATAACACATCAGCCATGGCAGGGGGTGGTGAAGGAAGAGGGAGGGAGGAAATTCCCTGGAGAGGGTTTAACTCATTCTGGTTTGGAACAGTTAGGATATAGCCCAGACTATCACATATGCTCCCCACCATTATTCCCGCCCCCTCCACTGCGTATTTCTATTCAAATCCACTGGTGAGGAGTGCACACTTTCAAGTATACATTTATACAACCTATCAACTCTGTTACCTTGTGAATTATCCTCACTTTCTTCCACAGAGGTCTAGCAGAGTCCCAAGCCAACAATAGTAGAGTCAGGCACATTGGAGGTGAATGAACGAATGTGTGTGCCTCTTTCTGAGTAATTCTTTACATTCTGAAAACAAAGTAAAAATAATTTTTCAATTATTCTACAGCTCTATTCTAATTATCATAACGCTCATTGAACATCTGTTGCAGCTAGGTGGCACAATGGATAGAATACTGGTCCTAAAGTTAGGAAGACCTGAATTCAAATCCAATCTCTTCCACTTAATAGCCCATATGACTCTGGGTAAGTCAATTAATCTCAATCTGCCTCAGTTTCCTCATCTGTGAAATAGAAATAATTATAGCACCCAATTCCTACTTCAACCTTGCAGGGTTGTTGTGGGGATCACAGGAGACAATATTTGTAAAAGTCTTAGCACAGTGCCTAACACATAAAGCTATACAAACGCTTATTCTCTGGCTACACACACACACACACACACACACACACACACACACACTTCCCAGAGTTGTGATAAGGATAAAATGAGATAAAATTTGTAAACTGTTTTGCAAACTTTAAAGTGTCATATAAATGCTAGCTATTAATATTATTGTGGATCTAGTATGGGTACAGTACAGTACAAGGCACAAGGGATAAAAAAAAAATTATGACTCAGACCATGTCCTTTGAGATTGTGTGATCTACAGCAATAGTGATATTATAACAACACTCAACCCTGAAAGACTTAGCTACTCTAATCAATACGATAATTCCAACAGACCCATGATGAAAAATGCTATCCACCTCCAGAGTGGTCTGTTGAACTTAGAGTGCAAATTAAAGCATTTTTTAAAATTTCCTTATGTTTCTTTCTTTTTATCAAGTTTTTTTTGCAACATGGAAAATATGAAAATATATTTTTCAGCACTTCACATGTATAATTGCCATCATATTACTTGCTTTCTTAATGGGTAGGCAAGGAGTAGGAAAGAAAGAGACTATTTGGATCTCAAAAATGTTTTTAAATGAATGTCAAAAATCAATTTTTTTAAAAAAGAGAATGTGATTTAGAAGGGACTCCAAGCATATACATTTTAAAAAAAAAACAATGAGAGTGGAACCTAATAACTGAAATCTATCCAGAAAATAGGCAGCTAAGTGGCACAATGGATAGAGCACTGGGCTTGGAATAAGGAAGACTCATCTTCCTATGTTCAAATCTGACTTCATATGCTTACTAGCTGTCTGACCTTGGGCAAATTAGTTAACTCTATTTGTCTCAGCTGTTCATCTGTAAAATGAGCTGGAGAATAAAATGGAAAACCACTCCAGTATCTTTGCCAAGAAACCCCCAAATTAGGTCATAAAGAGTCGGACAAGACTAAAACAACTTAACGGCAACAACAAATACAGATGATACAAAATCTCTGTGTAGGCCTCAAAAATATAACCTTCTGCCTTACCCAGCCTTGTTTATCAGATTGACAAATCCTTCAGTGCTCAGCAGGCCTAGATCATCAGTCTCCTTCAGAGAATGGGTCAGTGAATCTTTGGATTAAAAGATCCTTCAATTCAACAAGTATTAATTAAACACCTACAAGTACAAGGTACTGGTGAGAGACATTAGTGATGTGAAAACAAAGATGGAAAAACAGTCCCTGCCCTGAAGGAATTTACATTCTGCTGGGAGATGCTGTAGGTAAACAGATAACCAAATAGGAGATAACTGAGGAGAACATAAACATCTGGGGGATCAGAGAAGGCCATCCAGAGAAGCCAGCACCTGTGCTGCGTAGTGAAGGAAGCCAAGGATTGTAGAGGGTGCATTCCACTAATGGCGAGACAGCTTTTGCAAATACAGATGGCCCGATTTGGGATGTCAAGTTCAGAAAAGATCAAGTAGACCTGTTCAGCTGGAACAAAGAATGTAAAAATGGGAATAATATGAAATCATGATGGAAAGATAGATGGGAGCCTCAATGAAAGGTTCTAAAAAGTGGAAGTTATAGTTCATCCTAGAAGCAATAGGGAGTCATCCTATCTTGAGTAGTAGAGTGGCACGGTTAGACCATACTTTAGGAAGATTATTTGGTCTGGATGGATTTGAAGAACAAAGAGTGGAAAATCATAAAGTAATCTGGAGGCCAATGCAATCGTCCAGGCGATGAGTGCTGGTATCACTTCAATTTCCATTCGTGCAACAGAATCTCATCCCAAAGAGAATATTCCAAAAAGGGACTCCCTAGTCTTTTGACTCCCTCAATCAGTCACCAGAACATTGAAGAATTCTTTTTTTATGTCCAACTTCAATTCCTTTGGTCAAATCTCTGTGTCCCTCAATTTGCTCAACTGCAACATGAGAAGCATAACAGCACCTACCTCCTAGGGTGGTTGTGAAGATTAAAGGAGAAAATATTTGTATAAAGTGCTTAGCACACTGATTGGCACATAGTAGGCACTTAATAAAGGCTTGTTTCCTTTCTTCCTTTGCTAAAATGTCAACTTGTCTCCTGGTATTCTGTCTTCAGAGAAAATGAGGAACACAAACCTTTCAGAAACATATGGATGGCGAATAAATGCTACCACTGAGCTTCTTTTCTCCAAGCCATGCCATCTTAGTCCCTGCCCCACTCTAGTCACATAATTCTTCCCTTCCTTCCACCCCTTGATCCATTAGGGATCATGAGAAGACCTTGGAAGAGAGGAGGAATAGATACCCTATGCCAGTCTCCTTGTCTGGGTGAGGGGGGAACTGGTCTTTCCTCAAAGTCACACAAAGAAAATGCCCCAAAACATTTCCCAAGTGTATGTCTCCTTGTTTGATTCCTTGCTTGATATTTATATCAAAGGGTCATCAGATGAGATTATCTCTGTTGTTACACCTTTAAAAGAATCTTATATGATTTTAACACGGGTGCCTCATCAGGGGAGAACCTTAAAGATGATGTTTTAACAGATTAAATAAATGTTGGGGTTTTTTATAGTCAACAAATGATCAAAAAAGATGCCCTAACCTTTGCCCACTTTTCTCATTTCTCCTTGTCTCCAGCTTCCTTAATTAGCATCATCCAGTTGTCATCCATTTAGCAAAAGGTGGTATAGCCTTGAGGCAAGGGGAGGGAAATGGATGACCTTTTCTACTGTCAAACCATCCATATGATGTGGGAGAGGATGGGGAGGCAGGGGAGCAGTTTTGTCAGAAGCCCTGACCTGCGCTATTCCTGCCCCAGGGAGTCCCTGGGGACTAAACAGGCTCCAGCGTGGGCACAGTAGGCACCTTTCCCAAAGTAGGCACGGTGCCATGTCCTGGCATAGTGACGGGTGTGGGAAGCACAAAGGTGAGCCAAGTACCACAATCCTCCCATCCACCCACCCCCACCCCCACAACTCCAATTCTCCCAGACCAAGACATTCCCACTATAGTCCCAATCCCAAACTCTTCAGATACACTCTCACAGCATTCATAATTCAGACCCCCATTAATCCTATATGGACAATTATATGGTAAGTCTCCCCTCAAGCTTTCCGGAATGACCTCATCCCCTTCATTTCCAACTTTTTCCTAAAAGCATAAATTTGAACCCATACCTCCCCAGCTCAGAATCCTCAGTCCATCGAGTCAGTTAACAAGCATTAATTAAGCGCCTACTATTTGCAGATATTTTGCTAATTGTGGAAGCTACAAAAAAATGGCAAAAACAACCCCTAACCTTGAGGAGATCACATTCTAACAGGGAAAACAATATGCAAATAGTTACATACAGAGAATGAAACAATCCTTACTCAAGATGAGCTTGCATTCTAAAGGGAAAGACAACTACATAAATATAAAACGTACATGGCATAAATATAAACAAGGCCCAGACAGGCTCCTGCTTACTAGCACAGCTAGAGTTCTGCTCTTTTTTTATCATTTGTTGACTATAAAAAAAAAAACCTCCATGTCTATTGTTAAAATAAAACATCACCTCTTCTCAAGGTGTCTATGTTAAATTAAATTGATCCTGGACAAGTCAATTAACTTCCATATGCCTCAGTTTCTTCACCTATAAAATGGAGATGATAATAGCATCTTCAATACTTCCCTTGCAGGGTTGCCAAGAGATCAGATGAGATCATATTTGTAAAGCTTTTCCAAAGCTAAGCACAACTGGTCAAGAGCTCTAAGGATCACGGCTGAGTGGACAAGAAAGAACTTGGTCAAGTAGGGCAGGCTGGAGTCATCCAAGAAAGATTTCCTAGAGGAAGGAAATGGAAAACAGAATTGGAAAAGGAGTGTAGGACAATTCTGGGCAGAGAGGAGAGAGAGGGTATCAGCTTGGAGATGGGAGATGAGAAGAGTAAGCTGGGCATGAGTTTATCCACATAGTGGCTCTAAGTCTGATTCAGGGGGAGGAATGAGGAATCACAGGAAATCCTAGAATCTTAGAATTTCTAAGACATCTAAGAATTTCTAAGATCTAAGAAGTAGCCTTCTCCAATTTCACATTTTAGAAATGAGGCAACAGAATTCCAGGATGGTTTAAAGACTTGCTGGTCCCATAAGAACTGGACTAAAACCCAGGTCTCTCCTGTCGGTCCAGAGTTTTCTTAGAGTGAGCAGATTGGTCAAGAGATGGAGGATAAAGAGGGAGCTGAGCTTCTATGAACACAGGTAGGCCTGAATAGAAACACCAAAGACAAAGTGCTTTGAGATCAGAAGTCAGCTATCAAACCAAACTCAGAAATCCCATGCCAACCAAAGCTTATAAAGTTACCTGCCTGAGACCAAGGAACACAAGTATTGACGCCAGACCACGTCATAGGAAAACCAACTCCTTCCCGATGTCCTCTCCCTCCTCCCCCCCACCAAAGGTCTGAATACCTCTAGGCATCCTGGCTTTTTACGCATCACATGATACAATCCCATTTGGGTTCGGCTAACTCGTGTAGCTTCATGTACTAATTAAGCTGTAAGACACAACAGGGCATGAATTTATTGTGCAATAATTCACACACGGGGTGTTTGCGCAGTGCTTGGGCGTGAGTTATGACACATTAATTCACGGCCTAGAGGGCCTCGTTGCAATTATAGAACCATTTTTTAAAAATCATTTGGATTTAAAACATAAATGTTGGTGCCCCTCCCGCTCCCCAACCTGAGTCCTGTCCCAAAAATCTCAGTCTCAAGAGGCAGACACCTGAAATCACATGTCCCCATGCTATGGGCTCCTCTTCTCTTCAGTGGCACAAATAAGGGTTTCTTGGTGATAGAGAAGGGGGCCCAACCATCCAGCTGAAGTAAGACCTGAGGACCTATCGAAGCAGGAATATGGATACTGGGGGAAAAAGAGATTGGTGTTAGAGTGGAGATAGAAAAGAGATCTTTAGCTAAAGGATATTGGTCAGGAGCAGGGCAGAGACTTCATGAGCACCAGAGACAGACTTGTCTATTGTCCAAATCACTAGGGAAAGAAAAAAGGCACAAAGAAATGGAGGACTTTCTGAGGGAAAGAAATGGAGACTTGGGGCTATTTTGACAGTCAACAAACCCCACCCACACCAAGCAACCAGTGGTGGGAGAGGGAATAATTATATATCAAAAAGTGAGGAAAGTTGGGGGATAGAAAAATCAACCCATCAAATGAACACTTATTATGGGGAGGGGGTCTAGCCATAAGGCAGGGACTTAATCTCCTTTTCCCAAATGAGATTCCTTCTACTGTCTCCCCATGGCTTTGGGAGACTGAACAAGCTTCTATTTGTAGCCTACTCTAGTCTGTTTGGCCCATAGTGTTCTATAAACACCCTCTGCCATCTGTGATGCCAGCCACCAGCCGCCTGGAGAATCTGTCCCACTCTGCAAGCATGTATTAAAACACTCACTTATAACTCCCTATTAATTTTTCACAAGGAGTTATTTTTAACTCACGCAAACCATTGTCTGGATGAGCCAGATTCATTTTCTTAACAAACAAGCCCAGCATGTTGCTCCCTTTCTCCCTAGATTCCCTCCCATCATTCACAGGGGCTTTGGGGAGGAGTGAGGGAACTCAGATGAGCAGCCCTATAATCTGCCTCCAGAATGAAGGAAGAGGAATGAAAAGTCAAGTGACATCTTCCACCTTATCTTTTGCCTCCTCAAGCTTTGTGGTGCAAGAATTTCAGGAAGTATTGACTGAGGATTTGGAAGGGAGTTGGTAACTTAAGATAAAAGGCAGATGTCTTCATTACCAATCAGAGAAAAGACCCCAAGATAACCAAGTCAACTCCCTCCCTCAAAGAAACAAAAATCTCTATTGAAGTAGTATCATTTGCCTTTTGTTCAGTGCAAATCTCTGTTTACCCTCAGCATGGAGCACATATGTTCATCACCAATTCTTAATTCGTTGTCCAAAAAAAGAGAAAATATACATTTCTTTCTATGTGACTTTGGGATGCAATACTTTTCCAGCAGACCAATCTTCCTTAGAGGTAACTAGATGGTTCAGTGGATAGATCAATGGATCTGGAGTCAGGAAGACCTGAGTTCAAATCTAGCCTCAGACACTTACTTAGCTGTGTGACCCTGGGCAAGTCATTTAATCTCTGCCTTAATCTACTGAAAAAGGTAATGGCAAACCACTCCAGTATCTTTGCCAAAAACACCATTATAAGGTCTACAGGGTCGTGAAGAATCTGACATGACTGAACTCTTTCTAAATCAATTTAACTCAGACAAATATCAAAGTGATATTGAACTCCATAAAGAAGACATTGTCCAGATGTAAGCCACAAAAGCAAAGGAAAATCAACAGGGATTTTTTTAAAAAACTGCCACAAATAAACCACATACTATAGATAGTCGGTAACTGGCAGGTTTAGAATTACAATCTCCTCCAGGTGTAGGAAACCAAACCACCTTAATACTTAGTTTAATGAATCCCCAAATCTTCACAGCCATCACCCCCAATCTTCTGCTTCTGACCAAAACAGTCTCTAAACCGGGGATTCTTAACCTGGGATCAATAGATTTCAGGGACTTTCTTGAACTCGGATGAGAAAAAAAATATATTTTTACTTTCACTAACTTCTGACTGACATTTGTCATTTCCTTCAATTATTAATTTTATTTAAAAACAAAGGAAAAAGTCTGACTTTATTAGAAGGAGTCCATTTCCCCAGACTGCCAAAGGCGGCACAGACACAGGCATGCACACGTGCACACACACGCATGCACGCATGCACACACAAAACACACACAATTTTAGAACATCTAGCTTAAACTTTAAACTTTTGAGCAATGTTTTAAACTCTTTTTTTATGATGGACCCCTTCTCACAATAAGATTTTAAAATACATAAAATAGATGAGATTACAAAAGAAACCCAACTATATTGAATTAAAAGTGTAATTTTTTTCCCACCCAAGTTCACCACCTCCCAAGAATCTATCTACAGATCTGGGTCTCATGCTATGAACCTCTAACCACCCCAAGTGACCAGGGTGATTTGACTTGTCTTTACAAGAGAGCAGATTCCATAACATCTCTTCATAACATGTTCTCTACTGTCTCAGTCCTGAGTCTGGACATCTCTACTGATACCTGCTCCATCTTATATGCTTCAAATTGTTACTTTTTACTGTTGTTTATCCTTTGTTCTCCAAGAGGACCATGACATCAGGAAGGTGATGCCATGACTTGCAAGTGAATTGGATTTAAGTGATGGAGGGCTGTACAAAGTCACCAGCATCACTTTCTCCTCTGGAGCCTTCTGGGCCCAGTGGCAAGATATAGATCAGGACACTGGAGATGGCCCTGGATGTAGTAGAAGACCTTGGCCTTTTTAAGATACTTTTTTAACTGAGCCTTAGTGGAGATACACAATAGACATAAAGCCTGGACTTGTGATTTCATTGATTTGTACAGAACTCCCTGAATGAGGAATTTCCCTTTACCAATGCAAGTTGCACCTCTTCTGAACCTTACAGTCTCAAAGAATCACCTAGAGCATGGAATGATTGACTGAGTGGCCCAAGGTCACACAGCCAGTATGTAACACAGTACAGGCATAGTACTTGAACTCTGGTCTTTCTGGTTCCAAGATTGGATCTATGTCCACCATACCACACTGCTCATAGTCTCCATAATCTATGTCATGGTAGTAGAAATTACAGAAATAATTATTGTAAAGTGCTTTGCAAACTTTAAAATTCTGTATAAATATTAGCTGTTGTTATAATAATAGTTATTATTAACAAATACAAATCTAAAATCATCTAAGACAAAAGGAATAGGTATGTTTTTATTGGACAGGATAGAGAAGAAAAGAAATTCAAAATATGGGGTTCATGGTACCCTCTCCTAGATGACTACCTATGCCCTTCTCCAGGAATAGGGTACCCTCCCACTACCTCTGAAGCTTCAGAGCCTCAACAGCTTCTATTCTCTACCCAACCTAGTCCCAGTGACAATGTCTGGAGGCAGAGACATCAGCATAGGAGTGGTTTCTATCTTCAGTTTTGTATATCCAGTGACTGGCATATAAGAGGTACTTAATAAATGCTTTTTGATCAACTGGTTGCCATTAGAGACTCAATCTCTTGGCAAGATAGGATGTATACAACCAGTGACTATTGTCCAGTAAGAAGATCTGGAAGGAGTAAGACCAGAAATTAGAAATTCTCCTTCAGCTTTCACCACCATCCATATGAGCAATTTCCCAGTGCTTTTTTTCCCATTTACTTGAGTTAGTCAAAAATCCTT
Organism: Potorous gilbertii; assembly: GCA_028658325.1. Taxonomy (NCBI): domain Eukaryota; kingdom Metazoa; phylum Chordata; class Mammalia; order Diprotodontia; family Potoroidae; genus Potorous; species Potorous gilbertii. The sequence continues at coordinate 182,133,417 of CM053770.1, read as the reverse complement.
TACTAAGTGTCCACTATGTTCTAGGCACTCTAGTAAGCACTGGGGATATAAAAAAAGTAACAAAAGACAGTCCCTGACTTCAAGGAGATCTCAATCTAATGGATGTCTTTGGAGACATTTGAGATGTCTTATAGAATCAAAGAGACAAAAGGGATCTCAGAGGTCATCTAATTTCCCCTACACTTTCCTTGGATGAGTAAACTGAGGTCCAGAAAGGTTAACTTGTCAAAGTCAGACAGTGAGTGACAGAATTAGGATTCAAAAACAAGTCTTCTGACTTCCAATCCTCTCTGTTTTTTGTCTACACCACCACTGTGCCTGGAGATCTAATTTGCCATGTGAAGGCTCAAATTATCCTAAGCACCATGGATGTCAAGGACTTTGACAAATTACCCAGGAAACTCTCCTTATAGAGAACTTGGGCCAGCTTCCTATTTTTCTACAAGAAGGATGGAAGCAACCAGGTGGGTCATACTTACACAGATTCCTCAACCTTTCAAGACCTCAACTTCTCCCCACTTTGAAACAAGGGGTGATACCTCCATATCCCACCCTCTGCCACGGTCAGTCCTACCTCAAAGTCTTAAAGATGTCAGGGTCATTGGTGACAGAGTCCAAATAGTAGAGAAGTAAGGGAGGGATCTATTTTATAACACAGACATGTTAGGAAACCTGAGTGGGTTGGGGGATAGGAGGAAGCAAACTCCAATCCATTCTACGACAGTAAGAAAATCCATCCTCCTCAGATACGATTTTTATCATACCCCTGCGCTGCTCAAAAAACAGGGCTTAGCATAGTGTCTGGCACATAATAAATAAGTGCTTTAGAAGTGCTTGCTGAATTGACCTGTTTCCAATAGTCTTTAAGGTCAACAAAACTCCTCAGACTCTCCTGTGTCAATCCCAGTGCTACTTTCATGTCTAGTTTTTCACTACAGTTGTTCCTTGTTTCCTACCATAGCCTCTCCTACCCCTAAGCATTCACATAAATCACTGCTGTTCTATAGAATGTCCTGCTCACTCTTCCCTGTCCCTCCCCTCCTTCTTTCCCACACTCTAGAGGAAGCCCTTACCTGACTTAACCCTCCTAGATCTTTTCACTCTTTCAGCCCTAATATCCTCAAAACATCTCTCTTCACAGATTGACTGTGTCCCCAGTCCAACAATCAATCAGCCAAGCACTTAATAAGCAGTCTCAAATGAGTCCATTGCCTTTCTCAATCCAGGATGGTAACTTCTCTGAAATTTTATAGTCTTAAAGAGAGGCTAGGAGTTGCCTAGGGTCATCCAGCCAGTATGTGTCAGAGGAAGGACTTGAGCCCAAGTCTTCCTGGCACTAACATGCTCTGTCCACTATACCATGCTGTCTCTCATACACACAAAAAACATAAAGGACATTTGGAGAGGGAATGAGCATTGGCAGCTGGTGGAGATAAGGGAAGTTTTCCTGTAGAACAGGGGTTCTTAACCTTTTGGTCTGCTGAAGTCTACCAACTTATATCTTTATTTTATTTATATATCTATTACACCCCATATATATTACAGTACCTCATCCCTGTCTACTGTGGGAGAAGGATATATGTGGTCATCTAGGAGAGGGTGCCATGAACCCCTTGATTTATATATTTATTATATCCAAATATCTTTAAATGGGCAATATAAAATATACAGCATTACAAAGAAAACCAATTATACTGAAGTGTAGTTATCAAAATATTTCTTAAAAATAAATCCCCAGGTTAGGTGTAGATGTAGAGGTTACCCTATCAGAGTTCTTATTCATCAGTCATTTCAGTCAACGTTCAACTCTTCGGGACCCCATTTAGAATTTTCTTGTCACAGATACTGGAGTGGTTTACCATTTCCTTCTCCCACTTATCCAACAGATGGGGAACCTGAGGCAAACAGGGTTAAACAACTTGCCCAGGGTCACATAGCTAGTAAGTATCTGAGGCTGGATTTGAACCCAAGAAGATAAAAGGCTTCCTGACTCCAAAACTCCGGAGTTCCTGGCTCTCTGCATTTTGCCACTTAGCTACCCTATCAGAATAGGAGCTCCCTGAGGTCAGGAACTGTGTGTCTCCTCCTTCTAGAGAAACTACCCCAGTGCCCAGGACAGGGATCTGTATGCATATGGTTGCTCATGACAGTGGGAACAGACTGTTGGGTAAACTGATAGGTCTCAGTTTTCCTAGAAGTAGGAAATTCTTTGGAAGGAGGTGGGGGAAAGAGCTAGCCAGCCAGCCAGTAGCAAGAAGGCAAGAACCAGCACATCATCCATTTCAGGAGCGTCTCCTGAGGACATTTCCTAATGAGCCTCCTAGTCTGTGAATCTCAGTTTAATTAAGAAACATTTTCTCCCAGAGGAGGTGCTTGGCTCTGGGGAGGTGCTAAAGAAAGGCAAAGGGAGCCCGGAAACATGAAGATGGCTTGTATGGATTCCACAATGCCCCCGGGTCCCTCCTTCCCTCATCTCTCTGTCTCTGAGCTCATTCCAAACTCTACAACACAAGTTCCATTCCAACCAGCCAAGAAGAACCTATGTCAAATCCAGTCCACCCACTCAATTGAGGGCTGTCTCCTTCTCCCAGCCAATCCCACCCACGCTCCTCTCTGGTTCACAAGGTCACTCTGTCCATTCCTCTACCTCCAAGAAGTAGAATATGCTAGCCCTCAAACAGATATCTGCCTCCAAACATTTTGTTTTTCTAAAAGGAAAACACTAATAATTCCCTTGTTTTTACATTCTGAAGCCTTACCATAAAATATTCCTTTTTCATGTCTAACTCTCATCCCTTCTGCTACAAGGAAGACACAGAATAATATCAGGACTGAATGAAAATTAGATAAGATATGATTTTTTAAAGTATTATATTTGGAAAGGTAAAAGATAGGTACAAGAAGACCAGGGCTTCAATTGCACAATTGTCTTTGAGAATCCAAGAACAAACAGGCTTTGTTTCTTCCTTTTTATCTAAAAATGGCTTTTTCCCAGTTCCAGGAGGATTTTCCCTAAACCCCAAACCATACTTTTGGACATCCCCTATTACAAGTAGGAGAGAAAAATTAAGTTTACAATCAAGTTTAAGAAAAATATAACTAGGTAGTAGAAAAAAAAGATATGTATTTCAACCTATCAAAAATAACATTTATCTTCTCTGTTCTAAATTATCTTTGCCCCTGTCACCCCCATTATCTTGAATACTCAAGAGCTGACTCTGTGTTGAGGGAGAATGTAATGCTTAAGAGAGAGTGGGGACGCCATGTCATGGGAAAGAAAAAAAAGGAGGAAAAAATGAGAATAGCAAAGATGAGACCTTGGGAAAGAAAGCAAGTACAGTGCAAATTAGACAACCACACTCCTCGAGAGCTTGGATTGATGAATTCAGTCCCTAGCCCCACATGCTTCAGGAAGGGTTGTCAGAGATACCAGAGATGATCAGGGCAGGGAGAGAAAGAGCCCCAAAGGGAACCTGGAAACCTTTTTCTGAGAGGCAAAGAGCACCTCTTATAAACTCTCTTCCCCCAGGCAATGGGGATGAAAGCTTCTACATCAAAACGAGAAGCCCAAAGAGTTATAGATTTCCTCAACAATAAATAATCTGGAGAGAACGGCCGCCTAACCACCGTTTATAAATGTTGGAAAATGCACACTCGCATCGGGAAGAGGGCCAGGCAAGGTGGAGAATTATGGGGTTGTCCCCTCCAAGAAAGGAGGAGGAGAAATCAATTTTCACCATGACAGTCTTGGGATGGGAATTAACAGAGGGAAAGGGCGGGGTAAAGGGTTACAAAGACTGGAGACCTGGTTTGCTGGGTCCTCTCAGCATCTAGGCAGGGGTGAATCAATCAAGCAATCAAAGTCTTAGGCTCCATGACCCATTTATTTACTATCTGGGACAAACATAGTCAACCCTATGCCTCTAGGTCTTAGCATCGCTATCCATCCAAAGATTACATTGCCTCACCTCCTTTTCTTGTTTTTATCTCATCTTCCCTTTCCCCCTAGACTCAGGGGAGGTAGAGGCTTAATGCTTCTACATTATTGTTGGAAAAGTGTGGAACAGCAAGGATGGTGTTCTCCATCTCCTTGGGTGAGGGGTGGGAGAGCACAGTAGCCATGTAATCATAGAGTGCTAGAATTAGAAGGTACCTCAGAAGTCATTCAGTCAAAATGTGAACCCCTCCATAACATCCTTCTGAACTAATCATTTAGCCTGTGTTTAAATGCCTCCAAGTGGCATAAAACTCAGTACCTAACAAGGTAGCTTCCATGTTTCACAATTAAGATTCTCATCATCTCTATCACACACACACACACACACACACACACACACACACACACACACACACACACCTGTGGTCATGGTAAGAGTGGTAATCCTGACTAGAATCATCCAGTCCAGGGACTGGGAGTTGTAGGGCTAGAGAGAAAGATGAAATTTCCTTGTCTTCGATTAACAGCCAAAATGTCAGTAAAGTACAAATGCCTGGAAAGAAACCACAGGTTTGGCACCCATTTGTGTGGTTGTAATAATTGTACACACCATAACTGTCATGCCTGTAGGACTGACACAGGATGCCAAATCAGACTCTGGGAGGCATTGGGGCGGGGGGGGGGGGGAATATACAGCGGCTGAAGTCACAGGGGAGAGAAAGACAACAATTAGCAGGAATTAAGAGGCGGAGTATTAGACGGAGAGGAGGCAGACATTGGGGGTTCTGGGGTCTGTCAGGAGTTACCAATTCTCCCTTGACTTGATCCCTAGGTTTCAGGTCCTGTCCTGCCATGGTCTTTGTTTCCTCCCAAACAGATTACAATAGGCTTGGAATAATCAAATCTGAGTTTTCCATCTCATTCATTCCCCTATCTCTATGACCATAACTCAGCCTTGAACAAACATGCCTTCATCCTCTCCTTCCCTATTTCTAAGTAAGAAGATTCCATCTCTCTTCTTGTCAATTACTCCAATGTATCTCAACTTTGATTGTCTTCCTTAGCTGACATACCTCATTCTACAATTATAGCCTACTACCTCTTACTTCCAGAGATGTGGGATAACACAAACTCCATTTCCACAGATAAATATATTTATAAATTCAAGAAATTCAGGGAGGAAGTGAAAACTCATTCTCTAATTCAACAAACATTTATTGAAGCCTACTCCATACATACAAAGCAACATGCAGAGGATGCAAAAACAGTCCCTGCCTTCAAAGTGTTTATAATCTAGTGGCAGAGGGAAATCAAAACTGCCCAGACAAATTATGTCAGCATATAATAAATGTGAACATAAATATAATGCATATGAATAAGTATAATGCAAGTCAGAAAACAGTTTTTCTTCAGCTGGGAGTTTTCTAGGGAAAGATACTAGAGTGCTTTATCTTTTCCTTCTCCAGCTCATTTTACAGATGAGAAACTGAGGTAAACAGTGCTAAGTGCCCAGGGTCACATAGCTAGTAAAGTATCTGAGGCAGGATTTGAACTCAAGAAGAGGAGTTTTCCTAACTCCAGGACTGGTACTATCCACTGCATCCCCTAGCTGCCCTACAGAAAACGGGAAGATGTACGAAGTTCTATGGAGAATCAGAGGAGGAGTTGTTAGGAGATGAGAGGGGAAGACCACTTTAAAGGATGTGTGCCCCATGGGAAGGGAATGAAGAAGCCCCCATGGCCTACAATCTCCAGACTTAACATTTTCAGACTTTAGTAGCTATCTAGAGGACTCTAGTTACTTCCAGAGCACACCAGAACCATCTGCCACCAAGAGAAGTCCCAGGAGTGAGATAAAAGACCATGATGGTAGACTATGCTGTTTAATGAAGGCAGTTCAAGGAGGGAAAATCCTTCAAATTTTCTAATGCCCCAAGCCATCTGCTCCCTAGATTCTGTGGCCAAATAAGACAGAGCATTGAAGAAAAAACAGCTCTCTCCTCCCCAATCCATTTCCAGAAGAATCCATCCATTGCAATACTAAAAACATGTCTCTGCTCCAAATCTTAAAGAAAATTAAGGCCATGTCACAGAAAAAAATTCCATTTGACGCAATTGATCACAATGTCTCCAAAACTAGGAAACAAGCATCATACAAGACAAACTTGATACAGGTGTGAGACCTAGATCTGCATCTATATCAAGATTCTCAACATTCACTTCAATACTCATGTGGATGTGGGCTAGTTGTTCTGGGAAATATTTAACAACTGATTCTCTGAGTGGGGAAATGGTACAAGATGACACACTTTTAAGCTTCATCTCCCTTATTAACATTTATTCCATCACTTTAAGTCTAGATAATCAATAAAACAATAAATCAAGCTCTGGTTTTGAAGCATTTGTTGATTTCTGAGATGTAAATGATCACATTGAAAAGTTAACAATCTGTTTGGTAGATTCAAGATGTCTCAGGTACACCCCTATTAGACTGTATGAGCTCCTTGAGGGTAATGATGCCTTTTGCCACCATTTGTGTGTCCCTAGTGCTTAGCACAGTGCCTGGCATATGTGGCACTTGATAAATATATCATTGTATATTTAAATAGATTACATATTTTATATTATATATTATATTATTAATTAATTATTTATATTATATATCCATATACACAGACCCATATATATATATAGTGCTTGATAAATGCTTATTGACCGAATGACCTCATCAAAGTTAATATTTCTTTCAATGGTACATGTTACAACCTATGTACAGCTTCTTATCCTCTGAGACTTTTGTCCTGCTCTCCCATATATTCCCCCAAAAGAGGTCCACTCAACGAGTGGGGGCCATCCTCTCAATGTCTGGACATTGCATGGGTGCCAGTAGAGTACAGAGGTTACTCTTCTCTGTTATTATAGGATTGATCTGCTACATTTTCTGGTCCAAGGCAGCCTAGAATAGTAATAGAGTACTAACCAAGAGTCAGGAAGACCTGGTTCAGTCTACTTCTGACATCAGTTCATGCCATGAGCATAAACTTCAGGAAACAGCCTAACACCCTCTATACATTTTTGATGGGTAGCAACTCAGACATAAAGATGCAGCAGGTTTCCAAATAATCTGAAAAAATAACCCAATTCAGGCACAAGTCATGGCATATAAAAGTGGCTAAATCCCTACCTGACTCCTTCCTATTCGTGAGCTCGTAAGAGCTAGGGCTGGGAAAGATCTCCAATGTCACATAGTTTAACTTCTTTATCTTACAGATAAAACTGTGTCAAGAGAAGCTGGGACTTGCCCAAAGTTATATGTAAGCGATATCAAGATAATGTTTGTGTCATAGATACAATCTGATTAGTTAACAGTTTATCTCCCTGGGCTTCCTGCCCTTCAGTCAACGACAGAACCAGTTCCTTTTTTCACTCCTGACACTCACTACCCTCCTGATTTTTGACCAGAATCTTAGACTTCTCTGAACCAAATCTCCTACTTGTGGCTTCCTGGGACCTCAAAGGATACAACAACCACCTGTCACAAGGTTATTGAGGGATGACCTTGAATCACCTACCTCCCTCAACAACTTTCTACCTACGCATTACTGCTCTGCCTGACCGCATTCTTCAGTGGTAGCATACTCTCGGTCCATTTTACAGTCACCATCCTAGTGATTCTGATCTGACAATATCCCACTCTAGATGTGCTTGTGATGCCGAACCCTGGTCTGACAATATCCC
>CM053770.1:181979939-182125642 GCA_028658325.1 Potorous gilbertii | reverse complement strand
ATGCTGAACCCTGATCTGACAATATCCCACTCTAGATGTGCTTGTGATGCTGAACCCTGATCTGACAATATCCCACTCTAGATGTGCTTGTGATGCTGAACCCTGGTCTGACAATATCCCACTCTAGATGTGCTTGTGATGCTGAGCCCTGATCTGACAATATCCCACTAGTGATCTGCTTGTCTCTTCCAGCATGCCCACTGGAATACCTGTTTCATAAGGAACAAACATCTTCTCATCTTTAACTCTCCCTCTCTCACTACTTCCATCTTGTAACATTCACTGACCTATAGCTCTTTCCGGATGATGTTGTTTTTTTTTCCAGTACAGTCTACACTTTCTTTTATATCCCCTAACTCACTCACTGGTCATAGTGGGGAAACTGAAGTATTCCTTGTTCCCCAATGCCACTTCCAAGCCCGTTCTCTATCATCTCTACTATCACTTAACAACTTCTCCTCTTTTGAGATTCAAGCTACCTAAATGTATACTCAACCCAGATCCTGGAGGACATTATCTACCAACCTCAAAGACATTATCCCTCCTTCTTCAAAGAGTTTAGTGTCTGGTTTACAGTCTTTCCTCTCTACCCCAACTCCAGGTCTTCCATTAGGGGACTTCAACATATACTGGTGTTCTCTTAAATACTTTAACTTTTCATTTCTTCAGTCCACTCAGTTCCTATGACCTTTCCCTCCACTGTACTTGAGCTACAGGGATGGCCATACCCCTGACTTTGCCATCACCACAAGAGTCCCACTTTCATATTCCTGAATGCTAAAAGTCCTTTATTTGATCTCTTAGCATTACCTTTCTCTATGCCTTACAACCCCTAAGCCTGGTCTTTGTTCTTATCATTACCACCCACCCTCCATAACTGAATATCTTCTCAGGCCATTACCCATTCACAGCTACACTTCTTAGTAAATAACCAGATCAACTCTAGCCTGTCATCTACTCTCAAATTCCTGCCCCCTTGACCTATTCTCTATCAATCATGCCTAACCAAATTCCAACACTGCATTATGCCTCTCATCTTCTTCTTCCTTTGCTCTCACTCACATGAGGCTGAACATAACTAGAAATCATGCTGATTGGGTCCACTACAAATTTAAGTTAGCCAATCTCAGCTAGACCCTCACTGCAGCAAAGTAAATCTACTGCTTCTCACTAATTGGTTCCTTAGTCCACACGCCCCAGTAGCTGTTTCCATCAATCCTTCTCTCTTCAAGCCTTCCACAGCATCCCCTTCTCCCACCCTCTCAGCTGAAGAACTCACCTCATACATTACCAAAAGAATTAAGGTCATTCACCAAAAGCTCCCTCTTCTTATTTCATATTCTTGACATTATTTCCCACTATCCCCTCCTTCATACTGATAATGAATCTTGTAAAGACAATGGTAGCCCAGCCCTGAACAAACTTGTGCCTTTAGCCTCTTCTTCCATATTTCCAAGAGAAAAGATTTTTCTTTTTGGCAGCTATTCTAATATATCCCACCCTGACAGTCCTTTATATCTAATTGTCATCCTTCAGGCAACAATCTAACTTGGGGAGCCATCACCAGTCTTGCCACTAGACTCGAGTGACTCTGGAGAAAAAAAGTGAGGTTGATGATTTTGCAGAGCTCTGCCTCACTTAAATACAATCATCTTGGGGTGTCACTGGTCCTCTTCAAGAATGAAGGACAAACAACAACTTGTAACTTGTATTCACTCTTGCTTCTGGAGATGTGAGAACATAATCTCTATCGCCATGTTAATTCCACAAACACTATCCTCTTTCAAAGTTCTTCAACAGATTGCCCACCACCATCATCCCTACTACGTCTCTAATTTTTAATCTCTTCCTATTAGCTTCTTTCCTACTGACTACAAACATACCCCAACCCACCTCTGCTCCCATCCTTTAAAAGAGATCTTCACTTGATCTTTCCATCCCCACTAGCTTTTATTCTCCTCCCTCCCTTTTTTCTCCCTTTCCCATCTAACACCTTGAAAAAGCTGTTTATACTCAGTGCTTCCACTTCTTCCTTCACTGTTTTCTAAACCCTCTGCAATCTGACTTCTGACCTCTCTCCAAAGTTACTAGAGATTGACAAACCTGATGACTTTAGGATTCCTCATCCTTCCATTTGACATGATTGATCACCTTCTCCTGGATAGTCGCTCCTTTCTGGGTTTTCATGATACAACTTCTCTTGATCCTCCTCTTAACTTTCTAATCATCCTTCAAGGCTTGTCTTCATGAACTACGGGTGTCCCCCAAGGTTTTCTCCTGGGTCATCTTTTCTTTTCTTATTATATTATCTCTCTTGGTGATTTCATCAGCTGTCATGGGTTCAATAATCTCTCTGCATATAATATATGTTATCCATATATGTATGCATATATATATATATATATATATATATATCCAATCAGTGACCAAATATTGTCATTTCTAATGTGATAACATTTCTTGTATCCCCGCTTCTCTTCACTGCAACCACTGTAGCTCAGTCTTTCTGTGGAATTCACATTGCTAAATTAGCCCAGGAACCAGTGGAACTCAAGTTGCAAGATTCCTTCTTCAGGCTTCTATTTTACATTTCCCTAAAATGTAAGCATTTTACATTTATGCCTATGGAGGCACCTAGGTGGCTCAATGGAAAAAGTACTGGGCCTGGAGTCATAAAGCCCTGAGTTCAAATCTAGCCTTAGACATCTACTAGCTGTGAGACCCTGGGCAAGACAATTAATCTGTTTGCCTTAATCCATGGAGAAGGAAATGGAGAAACACTCCATTATCCATATGTGTGTGTTGTGTGTGTGTGTGTGTGTGTGTGTGTGTGTGTGTGTGTGTGTACAGCATTGGCATGATATAGTCCATGGGGTCACGAAAAGTTAACTGGACATAAATGAATGGCTGAAATTTATCTAAGAAGAAGGTATCTCAAACTGGATATAGGAAAGAACATTCTAAAGAGAGACAAGGATAGGAAAGTCACCAAAGGAGGAAAGTCACCTTTCCCTCTAAGGGAACTTCAAAAACAAGACCGGAGGCTAGAAGATGAAGAAATTAGCCTCCAAGTCCTCAGAGAACATCTTCATGGGGAAACTGTAACACCTGAGAACAGCGGCTTTTGCCTTCTAGCCTTTCTCCCCTCTTTCCCCCCTTGCCACTACCTGACACTTCTCCTCTTGTTCCCTATTACCTTTCCCTCTCAGTCCTCCTACAGATTACAGATCTGTTTCCTAACTGGGTCAGCCATGCTCTCTGGCTCATCATTCCTAGCTGTGAAAACTGATGACATCTCTGGACAATAGAAAGCCCAACTCTAACTCTGCTCAACTACCCGCTACCAGTCACTGGGCTTCCTGTGGAAAGGGAAGGCCAGATCTCTAAATCACATTTCCCCCTGACTGCGGCAATGAAACACATAACTGAAGTGTGAGTGCCCTCTACCCTCCTTCTGTAAAATGACACCCTCCTCAGTTCTACTGAGAAATAGCCCCCCAATCTCAGCAGCTGCATCTCAGAGAAAATCGAAACTTCTCAGTCTAGTCCTCCTTTCCAGGGTCTCTTATCCTCTTACAAGGCATGGACCCCTCTGGCTGTCTGGTGAAACCTAGGGACCTTTTATCAGTCATGTCTGTAAATGTAAATGTAATTGTAAATGTAAATGTAAATAAAATACATAGATTTATAAAGCAAACTATATTGAAATGCAGTTATCAGAATATTTGTTAAAAGCAAGGTAATGGACCCAGGCTAAGAATCCCTGCAAGTATCATTCATATCCTCCATCCCTCACAAGTATCTGACTCTCCTTTTCTCCCCATACCTGAACATCCAATCATCTTCTAGTTCCAAGCCTCACTCAGAGCACTCAGACATCCTCCTTCCAAACACTGCCTCATTCTCCACTCCCTCAGGTCACTCCACCCCCACACACAGCAAGATTCCAATTATCCATCTCCCCCAGTCAGGATGTCTGGACTCTGACCAGGTGCTCCTTTTTCATTCCTTATGACTCACTCTATCTTGGGTCTTTTGTCCTGACTCCCCATCACACTAGACACTCCCCTAAGATCTTCAGAACCCATTTCTGCTCTAAATCTCCCCATCTCTCCATCCCACATAGGGTAGGTTCCATTTAAAAGTTAGGAGGAGAACATCCCTAGGGATGGTGTGAAAACTCACTATTCCAGAACCTCACAGTAGCAGGGCCATAATCCCAATTACAGTAGCCACAAGGAACAAGGGAGAAGTGTAGAGACATTTCTGGGTCACTAGGTTTTCAGACTCTCCCTTAGGAGTCAGTGGTTAGAGGGTTTGACTTGGAGCCAGGAACACCTGAGTTCAAATTTTATCTCAGACACTTCAGATCTTTTCAATTGGTTAAATCACTTAATCTCTCAGTCCTGATCAGTTTCTTCATCTGCAAAATGGACACCTTCCTCACAAGGTTGTTTTGAGAATCAAATAAGATAACATGTAAAATATTTGACAGAACTGAAAGTACCAAATAAACACTAGCTCTTATTAATCTGAAGAACAAAGGGGCTAACAGGCCACAAGCAGAAGAGCACCCAGTATCCTCACTGCCCATGCTACTTTTCTGCTGCCTCTGGGAGTATACAGTATTCCCCTTTTAAAAAATGTAGTATTTGAGATTACCAAAAAAAACAGACTTTCTAGCAAAGATGAGCGTTATTACGAAGCCATAAAAAACGATCTAAAAAAAATGGGTTTTTTTGTTTCATTTAATTGAGAAACATACTTGAAAGGGAAAAAAAGTCTTTCTTCACCATCATTGTGTTAGCAATATTAACCTCTTCCTTTAGAACTTATGCAGACCAGAGCAGTTTAATTTCAACAAGGCAAAAGCATGAAAGAAGTAAATAAAAAGCATTCTGGAAGTAAAGTACATTGTTTCTGGCATTTATCATTCTCCCCATTTTTATCCCCATTTGACTTCTAAACCAACTAGGTGGACAACACCAAGTTTATTAGTTTCATTGATTTATTTGGTCTAGAAAATCACCCACACCAAATGCATGACATTTTTCCAGCAGCCATATCTTGCATTAGACAGCACGCTATGATGTTGAAATGGAGGTAGCCACTATGGAGCCGGACTCCAGAAAAGGCAGTGTGCAAGACTGTCTGCCTTAGGCACAAGGAGATCAATTAATGACCTCCGAATGGTTCTAGGGTCTTATTCTCTTCCTCTGATGGATCATTTTCTAAGGAATTCAAGCAATCAAACATCAGCTATTTGTAGAGGGAAGTCCTGACTCAGACCAGTCTGGTGGTTCAGTAACAGAAGAAAATGAAAATGCTTGTAGACCATCTAGAGTTGACAAAAGGATTCCTTAACGGTGGCACAAGGCTAGAGCACTGATTCAGCTTGGCAGAGCCTTTCTGCCTCCACACTTGCCATGGTAATGCTCTGAGCAGAAGCATGTGCTAAGCCTGAAGAGCCCCCCAGGACTCACCATGCACTGGCTTTTTGTATTTATGTGACCAGGAGACCATGTCAACCGTTTAAGCCTTAGACCACTGAACCAATAAAATCTCCAGGATGGTTTCATTACCTTTTAAGGGAAAAAACTAGCCTAGCCTGCTTGGGGTAGATGTTGCCCCTATGACATCGCACTCCTTGATGACAAAGTCCTAAAGATCTCCTAGAAAAAAAGTCAGGGCAACTAAATAGTGCAGTGTATAGAACACTGACTGGCCTTAGAATCAGGAAGATCTGAGTTCAGATCAAGTGTGTGCCTCAGACACTTGACATTTATTAGCTGTGTGACCTTGGGCAAGTCACTTAACCCTGATTGCCTTACAAAAAGAAAAAAAGAGTCAAACTTGCTGCCAGAGAGCAGGCTGCAAAGTTCCTGAAGGGGACCCAAACCAGATTAAAATGTTTAACAAAATAAATAAAAATATAATATAGCACAGGTAATGTTAATGTGGTGTTTTCTAAGTAAATATAGAGTAAGCAGAGGTTCATTTCTATTTGAGTTTGACACAACTGTGCCAGAGGACCTTCCACTATTTAAATAGTCTTAGGGCCATTTATTGGACCACCCTGATCTTGGGGATTTGAGAAACCTGGCATAGGTAAAAACAAAAACAAAAAGGTAGTAAACAAGATGATAAGCAGTGAATGTCACCCCCTGGAAGGATCTTAAGGATCTAGTTCATGGTGAATGAAGTCAGCAGTGGGTCTGCCAAGGTCAAGTGGTGATGTTGAGCAGGAGCAGCCACACAGCACAGATGATGATACTTCCAATAGTCACCAGTGTTCATCATGGGTCAGGGTCTAAGGCAGCTAAGAGGGCGTTACCTTCTTGTGCACAGTCTTTCCTAGTGCCAGGGTCAATATGGAGTGTGGCACTACTTACTCAGTCAGTGTTCCTTGGTTCAGTAGCCCAGGCTTTCTTTCCCCTTTTTAGGGCCCCATCAGAGACTGCTAAATCTTTTCCCCTTTAGAGGCCTCTGATGAGTCTGCTCCCTTCTTCCTTGGGAGCTGGGAAAATAGTTTCACTTCCCCCATCATTAAAAAGCAAGGCACCTTCCAACGATTCAGTCCCTTGAGACTTCAAGGCTTCCTCAGAAGGGGTCCACCTTTAACCACTTGTTACCATACCAACACACAATCTAGAGATAACCTTGTACTGGAGGCCTGTGCTGAAGTCCAAGCACTGCCATTTTGTTGCTGATCCTCCATGCCAGGGCCTGAATCACCCTCCTTTACTAGAGCTTCAATACTTCCTCAGCAGCTGCCACTCCCTCACCTCACACCCCCGACCCAGGCTGGGACCTAAAACTCCCACCAAATATAAGAACATCCATCTCACCATCCCTCTTCAATCACCTACGCTCAGGGCAAGAGTCACAAAGCAGAAGTGGCCAGAGACTCTTGTGTACTAGGAGCACCGGACCTGGAGTCAGGAAGGCCTGAGTTCAATTTCTACCTCAGACACTTCCTAGCTATGTGACCCTGACCAAGCATCCCTTGATTTCTATTTCCCTCCGTTTCCTCATCTCTGAACTGGGGATAACAACAGCACCTCCCTCCCAGTGTTGTTGTGAGGGTCACATGAGATCATAATTGTAAAGTGCTTTACACAGTGTAAGTGTTATATACATATTAGCTATTATTATTCCACATTTACAGTCTTTAAGGAGGGACCAGATCCAACAGTCAGTCCATACATAAGACAACACGAATTTAATAAGGGCTTACTATGTCCCAGGCACTGAACTAAACACAAGAAATAAAAAGAAAAATGAAAAAAAATTCTACCCTCAAGGAGCTTACATTCCAAAGAAGAAGACAACCTATAAAAATCCCTCTGTATAAAAGCTATATGGAGAATAGATATCTACAGAGTAGTCTGAGAGGAAAGGCACTAGTAATGAGGGCACCAGAAAGACCTCCAGTGGAAAGTGGGATTTGAGCTGAGTCTTAAGAAAGTCAAAGATGCTAAGAGGCAGAAGGAGAGCCTTCCAAACAGAGGGAACAACCAGAAAAAGACACAGAGCTGGTAGGAGTGTTGTGCCAAGAACATCCAATAGGTATCTGGATCACAGGGTGTATGGATGAGAATAAAGTATAAGGAAACTGGAAAAGTAGAAAGGACCAGGTTGTGAAAGGATTTAAATGACACAAAGAATGTTCTATTTGATTCTGTGGATAAGGAAACATGGGATTGATTAATAGGTTTGGGGGTATATGTGACATGGTCAGACTTTTGATTTAGGAAAATCACTTTTGTAGCTGAGTAGAGAAGGAATTGGAGTGGGGAAAAAGTTGAGACTGGGAAATCCACTAGATTTTATTTCAAGAGTCAAGGAGATAGGTGAAGCGAGACTGTGCTAGAGTATAGAAAAGAAAACATTACATGAGAGATGTCAGGAAGGTAGAAATGACAAAATTTGACAACTGATTAAATATTTAGAGTGATTGTCACTTAGAAAATGAGGATGACATCAAGATTGTAAGCCTAAGTAACTGGACAATGGTGTAATAGGAAAGTTGGAGAAAAGGGAGAGATTTAGGAGAAAAGATAATGAATTCTATTTTGTTCTTTAAGACCCAAAGCACATTCACATCCATCCTAGTTGATAGACACTCTAAGACAATTTATTTCTCAATCACACTGGGAGAATGTGGACCTATTCCTTCTCTCGTTGACAAAACCTAAGGTGTTTGGCCAGAAACATGGAAACCACAGGGCACAAGGCTACCAGATCAAAGCTTCCAAAGATCTCCATCTTTTGAATTGCCTTCCCCACCCACTTCAAGCACAAGGTCACTCACAAGGTCTTCCTATCCAAATCTATCAACTATGCCAAATGCTCTTGGTAGAGGCTAATTCAAGTTGGTTCAAAGAGGTCAGGTTCAAGACTAGAATGAAATTAAATGAGACGCTCATAGATCATCTAACAGTTAACACAAGGAGGTTTGTTCACATAATAATAGTATAGAAAGGATATACAGTAAGTATTCAGCATCAATTCAGATAAGCACAGCTTCCCTCCCCTCCACTCCTGCCATGGGAGTGCACCCATCTGAAGAGTATGTCAAGCCTAAAGGGACCCTAGCTTCTCATATGCCACCTTTTGTACTTACATGACAAGGCAGCGATGTCAACAATTTGAGTTTTAGTCTCCTGAAACAATGAAACCTCTAGGATGGCTTCATCAACCTTTGGGGTACATGTGGCATCCTGTGGCAAGTATTAACTAAATGAAAATAAACTAGGGGCAATTCTCTAGAACCTAGTACTCATTTAAGGAATTTCCAGTACCTTGCACAGAGTACACACTTGATAAATGTTGGTTAAATTGAAGTAAAAGCAATAAATGTTGTTTTGATTTTCCCCCATAAATCATTATCACAACCACATAGGTACCTAATTGCACATAAGGCTATATAGAATGTTATATATACACAGCCTCTACCCTCTGGGAGCTTGCTATGTACGATAGACTCAAACCCAGAAAAAATAAATAAAACACACACAGTGGCTGTAGAATAGACATAGTAAATCAAGGCATGAACAGACAATAAAGTCTGAATCATAGATAAGTCGTGACCATGAACATTTCATAGACAGGGGATAAAATGAGTCCATAGTAGAGCAAAGAGACATAACAGCTAGGAAAGTTCCATACTTGGACTGCCCAGGGGAAAGGAAAGTATTAAGTTCTTTTCTGATCAGTCTGGGAAGGCTGCATGGAAACTGGCCTACATTAGCACTCTGCCCTCTGCCTTCTGCTGTCCACGGAAACACTGATTTGGGCTCAAATTAAAAACCATAGTGTGGCCCAAACAAACCAGTTACACTGGTCTGTACAAACCAGATTAATCAAATGTTTGCTAGGCAGATGATACAAATTTGTCTTAAACTGAGCAGACAACAAAGTTCAGGAGAGGAGCAATTCACATCGTAGCCAAAGAACTCGTGTTCTCTTGGTGAGGAAGATATAAAACTCAAATACCTTTTCTGGAAAGCAGGGAAAAAAAGAATGCAATGCAACCAAATTCATCTCACCCTAACAAAGAGAAATGGCCAAACATTTCCTCTTTTCTAGCACTGCCTTCCATAACTGATTTTATCCAACTGACCATTCTTTATTCTATCTTCTCACCACTTATGGGCTAACTTTATGCTATACCCACTTAAAATCTTTTGGATATTATCCTATAAAGGCTCTTCAAGTGTTTATCTATGGTACCCCCAACTAGATGGAGGTCCACATGTGGGTAGAGGGTGTATGTTTCCTATTTTCCATTCAACTCCCCATGACCGGTGTTTCTTGACAAGTTTGTAAATTTCAGTCCAGTCCAATGCTGAAGGTTCCTGTCATTCCCACCACATCCAAAATGGGATGAACCAGAAAAGCCAGGCCTCTCTAGAAATTGGATGGGCTTCCAGGAACAAAGTTAGGCCTGGCTATCCTCTTTGAGAAGCAACATCCTGCCTAAATCAACCAAAGATGAAGGGCTTTAGGGGGTAGAGACAAGAATAATTGGAGCAATTTCAAGGCCAAAATCGGTCTCTCCTCTTCCTTCTCTCTCTCTCAGACTTTGTCACCATGATTCATCTGCCTTCTGGCCCTGGAATTCTCCTTATCATCAAGCGCTGTCTCACCCTACAAAATCCCTCTGCCATGCCAACACCCCCTCCCACTGGGAAGTTCCTCTCATTTTGGGAAGAGAACTAGGTCAGTCATGCTTCATTTGTGGCTATGCTTCTGCCTCTGCTGGACTTTGCCCCCACTCCTCAGCAGGGGTACCTTCATTCCTTTCTGTCCCTGTTTAGCCCTTCTTTTATATATTATCTTATCCCATTAAAATGTACGCTCTCTGGGGGCAGGGACTGTATTTTTTTCCCCTAAATCCCCAGCACTTAGCACAGTGCCTAGCACATAGTAAATGTTTATAAATCCTTGTTGCCTGCCTGCCTTCCCTGTTGGCCTTTGCATTTTCCTTTATTTAATCTTTCATTTTACAAGGCCCTTTACCAACACCATGCTCTTAGTGTGCCAGACCTGCTTGTAAAAACTTATGAAAGAGCTTCCTAACCCAGCTTCTGGACTGTCTCTTCTTTCCCTTCCACTAAGTATGTTTTTTTCATCTCTTCACACCTTTTTAAAATTCTTACCATCTAATAAGAGAGCAACAGAAGAGAATTCATTTATCTAGCTTTTTTTTTCTTATACTTAAAAGCCTTTCACATGGACTCTTTCCCAGAGCTGGGAGGATTCCTCCTCCTCTTTGCCTAGACTCTACTTCCCTTCTCCCAAAAGTTTTCTTTGAATAACTGCCCTGGCTTCAAAATACCCTTCCCTGCTTAAGTCCCTTCCCCAAGACACTGAAGAAAGAAGCTAAAGTTCTATGCAACTGGTTCCTTCCATTTTTTCTATCATTAACTCTTATCTATATCTATGTACTTGTGTATCTAGTCTTATCATTGGACTAGTAGCTTTTTGTAGTCAGGGTTCTTTCTTTTCTCTAGACCTCTCTCCACATTTGCCCCATTGGTACCCTGGAAAAGACCGCACATGCAAGCACATTCAAATGGACCACAACTGGTTAGCTGTCTTTGGAGTCTGCCTGGTTCCTTTCAGCCCTAAAAGATCCCTTCATCCCTCCACTACCACCACCACCACCATTTCCTAAGACTTGGGAAATTCCAAGAAAAAGGGGAGAAAAGGTCAAGCTACGTGAGCCAAGAGATTGCAATTGAGTAGATTCTGTTTCTGCTTATCTCTAGCCCTTCCTCTTGACTTGGGGCTGGCTAGCAAGTAGAGCAAAGCAATGGAAATATATTACTATCTCCAAGCCCTACAACTTCTTCCATCTTCTTGAAGCAATGAGATGGAACACTGGACTTAAGAGTCTAGAGTTCAAATCCTGCCTCAGACACTTCCTATGTGTCCTTCCAAGGACCCAAGTCAAGTCACTCAACCTCTCTCAGTCTCAGTTTCCTCATCTGTAAAATGGAAATAATAATAGCACGTACCTCACAGGCTTGTTGTGGGGAATCAAACATGATAATCTACATAAAACACTATATAAATTGTAAATAGCTGCATCAATGCTAACTGTCATTACTATTAATATTATTTGAACAGAACCCTTAGTTCATATATAAATTCTAGGGAAAATTACTTTTTCCATCAAGACTCATTGTTTTCTTTGGACTCTTCTTCTTCAAGGTTTCCAACCTATGGGCTACAGTTTCAGTTATTACAAGAGACTAAGCGAATCCATAGGGTCACTGATCTGTTAAGTTCAATAAAGTGATTTGTGAATTTCTTTTTACATTAAGAAGAATGGATGCTCATACCCCAAAGAAGGTTAGGAATTCCTCTGAAATACCAGCACCCCCTAGGGGTTTCAGGTGGTCATCATTATTTCCTTCTCTTCTCCTCTACTACAAGCATCTCCTTCTACTTCTAGGTCAGCCACCTTGCCCTCAAACAGATACTCCACAGTTTTTTTTATTTTGAGCATATTTTTATTCACTTCCCAGACAGTTATACCTTTCTACTTGTGCTTTACTAAGCCTAAGACTAAAATTAGTTTATATTAAATATTTGCCACAATTAATTGATAAAATGGACTTCTCCATGTCTTATACCCAACTATGCAGGAGATACTAAAGTTCAAGGGCAGCTAGGTGGCGCCATAGGGCATAGAGCACCTGGAGTCAGAAAGACTTCTTCAGTTCTAATCTGGCCTCTGACACTTACCAGGTGTGTGATCATGGGCAAGTCACCAAAACCTGTTTACCTCAGTTTCCTCATCTGTAAAATAGCTGAGAGAAGGAAATGACAAACTAGTCAGTATCTTTACCAAGAAAACCCCAAATGAGGTCACAAAGAGTCAGACACAACTGAAAACAACTGAACCACAAAAATATACCAAGTTCAGTCTTGGGGAGACCAGCCTCTGGGGAGACGAGGTTTTCTTTTCTTACATTCATTGACTCATTAAGTACGATACCCCAGGAATGATTTTAATTATATTAAACTAGATTGTAACTTACAAGTTTAGGGAAATAAAAAAGGTAGTCAATATACAATATGAATTGGATATGGGATAGATAATTTATTCTTACACACAAGAAAGGATAAACATAAAAAAAATTCATGAGCTCATATTAACAGAATAGGATTCAGTAACTTAATCAGCTGGGAAGCTGATACTTAAGCTTCATCAGAACAGAGAGCAGTTTGCAGGACTAATAATTAACTATTTCACATTTCACTTCAGTCCCAGCGATATTACTCCACTCCCAACTTGAATTTTTAACTCAGCCCTTCTCACCCACCCCCACATGTCAGTTCATATGGGTGCCATTGCCCCTAGACACACAGGTCTCTGGATCTTTCAGACTCAAACTTCTGAACGCATCGTGGTTGATACTTAGGTACCTTCTCAGAAAAAGCCCCCAGATTTTCCCGTGTTTGACTGGAAACAAGCAGGAAATAATCTACACCTGCTCTGTATATGTACTAGGAGAGGGGGATGCAAGAGGTATTAAAACCCAGACTTTCTCCCCTTGGAAACCGCAGTGAAAATTAGTTTTATTTATTTATTTTGCTTGTAGTATATCAGGAAGAACTTTCTTCTGTACCTCTTGGGCCCCTTACCCAGTCAACCTTACTGACCCAGTACTTATTGCGTACCTATTATTGACCATTTCAAGAAGAAGACTAGAACCACCCAGATTCTTCTATCATCTACAATACACTCTGGAGATCAAAATGAGAGTCTATCTCCACAAAATAAGCTTTAAAGAACAGGAGGTCATTATAGTTCTGAAGGAAGGACAGAAGTGACAGAATCGAGCTCTCCATCCTCCAGCCACATACTTGCCTAAAATCCCATTAGAATTACTCCCTGAGTTAGATAACAAAAATGAGGGTTCACGGGGGTTTCCAGAAGGCCCCTGTGCAAGTTGCTGAGAGAATCACAGGTTTAGACTGAAAGGAACTTTAAAGATCACATTGTCCAATCTCCTGAAGCAGCTGGTAGCTGAGTGGGGTCAGAAAGACCCAAATTCAAATCTGGCCTCAGACACTAACTGTGTCACCTTAGGCAGGTCACTGTACCTTAGTTTTCTCAATTGTAAAATAATAGTTACTACCTCGCTAGGTTGTCATGAGGATCAAATGAGAAGCTATTTGTAAAGCACTTAATGTGTGGCACATGGTAGGCGCTTAATAAATGTTTATGCCTACCATTCTTCGATTATGGATGAGGAAATAAAGATTAAGTGACTTCTCCAAGATCCGTAGAGATGGGATTCACATCCAGATCCTTTGACACTAAACCTTCTTTTCCATTGTGCTCCCTGCTTACTTCTCCCCTGCCTACTCCCACCCTAACCGCCTTTCCAATGGTAAAAATGTGTTTGATTAGCTAGATGACCCTTTGAAAGGCCAAATCAAGTGAAGAAAGGTGTTAGTTAAATTGTTATAGGAAATTGGAGCATTACCAAGGCCTAGGCAACAAAAAGAGAGTGAGAAGGTATAGGGGGTAAATATATTTGGGGAGGAGCTAGAGGCAATCAAAAGTCCTAGAGTTAGGAAATATCAACATTCAGATTCCCATAATAAGATCATTGGCTACTTACCTCATTAGTGTTCTAAGGATAAACTGGAAGGGCTAGGGTTTCTAGCACTCCTGAGCCCTCACCAGTGTGCATGATTGACTTTATGTCATTTAGCTCTTAGAAAATGAATTTCCTGAAAAGGTATAGCAAGAAGACAGTATATAAAATAACTCCCCAACAAAGTATGTACTCTGCCCTTACATATATAGGGTCCCTGGGCAGAGTATAATGATAGTGAAACAGAGATAGATGGTAGTGAATATTTATGGCAAAAAGGTAATTCCCAACTCCTGGTCCTAGATGTCCTTTTCTCCCCTCCATGGAGTCTTCATGAAAGATGTGTCCCTCCACTACTCCCTTAAGCCACCTCCTCACAACACAGAGCATTTCTCCCAAACAAGTCAATCTGGCTAAGATGTTGCTGGATCAGGGAGGGAAAGATACCAAACGCCATCTTATAATCTCTTCAGACTCTAAAAGACTCATATCCATCTCAAAACTGCTGCTTGAGCTCTCTTCCTGTGGCTACTGCCACTGCCTCCGTTGGGCTCTGTTAAAGACAAGTTGTTGGTTGAACCTCTGATGGGACCTCTGGATCTTCATAACTCACTGGCATAGTTGGGAACTCCCATCTCAGAATACTCATTCACCTAAGATTATGAGAGAGTAAACACAAAAGAAGAAAAGGTGCCACATATTCATAAACACTGGGCAGGTGGATGGGAGAAGGTGGCCAGCCTCTCCTCCCCTTTCCAGCAGTTCAAAGAAGGCTTCCTCTCTCAAAGCCATGGAAAGATACTAAGAGATGAGTGGGTCACATCTTTTTTAGACAAACTTAATTCCAAGTGGACAACTCTAGAATAGACATACACACACACACATACATATTTACATATACATACACACATACACACATATATATTTACATATACATACACACATACACACACACACATATATATATATACATATATATATATATATGTATATATATATATATATATATATATATATATATATAAAATCTTCCCAATCTGCAGCCAATTAGAAGACTTTTGTCACAAAGTGCCAACTCTCAGATCACTCACGGTCAAAAATAAATTGCCCAAAGTTCTCATGTGGTTCCATAAGAAGCCAGAAGAATATATATGCATAGTTCTCACAGGCTTCAAGCACTGGTTAGTGAGGTCCATCCCTCTCCACCCTAATTCCCATTATATTAACCTTTCCTCCTTTATGACCTTGACTAAGCCTGACTCTGCTATCTGGATTTGAGGGGCTTAAAATACTACCTTTCCTCAACACAGCCTAACACAACATCCTACCACAGTCTCTCAAGAAGCCTTATTTCTCTACATCAACTCCTTCTCCCTAGGTTCTCTTCAATGTCCTGATACACAAGAGGGCCAGAAAGGTTCTGAACACCAGAATCCTTCATCAGCCAACCACTGGGAAGAGGATGGTAAGATTTACCCAAGATCCCATAGGTAGTCACAGGTGCTCTCGAACTGCTCGTTAAGTATTGTATTCTTCTTTCTACTACAGCACACTGTCTCCAGTCATAGAACTTTCAGTCCAATTCAATTCAGCAATCAAGCAAATATTTTTAAATTTCCTATCATAAAATTTAAGAATTGCACATACAAAGATAAAAACAAAATAGTCCTCAAGCTTAAAGAATTTGCATTCTATAGAGGGAAACAATCTGTCTACATATAAGTACATACAAAATATTTGAGTCATCTCTGATTCTTCACTTCCCTTCTCTCCACTCCAGGTACATCATCTACTCAACAGCCACATCTTGCCCACTTTCTCTCCATGATGACTCTTTAATCAATACCTTTCTTTTCCTCTCCACTACCTGGTTCAAGAATGCATTACCTCTCACCTGGATTACTGCAATCACCCCCTTAACTGGTCTCCCTGCTTTTAATCTCTCCCACTCCAATCCACTCCATACACAACAACTGCCAAAGCAATCTTCCTAATGCACAGCTCTGATCAAGTTATCCTTCTGATCAAAAACTTTCCACATCTTTTTATCATCCTCAAAAAAAAAAAAGCCCAAGCTTCATAGTCTAATACTCACAGCCCTCCGTAATCTCAGTCCAGCCTATTCTTGCAAGTTTATCTCCTTCCACTCCCCCTTCATTCATTCTTCTCTGTTAAAGTAAATTGGGTTCCTTGTTGTACTCCAAACTTGTCCTGAGCTTTCATCCCCATATATTCACTTATATTATCCCTTCTTCCTGGAATGCTTATCCTTGCTCCACTTAAATTCTCATTATTTAAATTCTAGCTGAAAGGCTACCTCCTCCACAAAGCCAACCACCATGACCAGACCATGGCCAGTACTCCTTCCTTTGAGTTCCCAAAGCTCTTGTTTCCTGAATATATTACTGTACTTTGTATTGTATTTAATTATATAATTCATTTCTCTTATTAGATTGTAAGTTCTTTGAGGGAAAGATTGTGCCTTCAGCATAGTAAGTATTTAATAAAATGTTCATAGAATTGAACCTTTGTATCCAATACCGCACTGATGATAGAACCTTGAACATAGCAGGCACTAAGCAAATGTTTCGAGTCTTTTGATAATAACAACTCACTTGTATTAATCTGGTATTGAGTTAGTTTACAAAGTACTTTCCTCACTACAATACTGTGAGAGGAAGGTTTCTAAATATAAACTGTAAGTATATTTATTCTCATTTTTCAAATAAAGAAACTGAGCCTCAGAGAGGTGGAACAACTAGTCCAAGATTACACAAGCTAATAAGTGGCAAAGGGGCATCAAGGTGGCACGGTAGATAGAGTAAGGGTCTTGAAATCAGGAGGATTCCCTTTCCTGGACTCAGATGCTTACTAGCTATGTGACCCTGGACAAATCACTTAACTCTATTTACCTCAGTTCCCTCATTTGTAAAATGGGCTGAAGAAGGAAATGGCAAACCACTCCAGTATCTCTGCCAAGAAGACCAAAATTGGAGTCACAAAGTTGGACATGCCTGAAATGACAACAAAGTCAAGCAAAGTCAAGACTCTTATGACTCTGAGTCCCACAGTCTGTCCTGTACTCCATGGGGGCAAACTCAGAAGAAAATGGCTTAAGCTGTTGGGTTCGAACTTGAGAATATTATTTAGACACTCATTCATTTCACTGCCATACTAGGTTGTTGGCAATAAAAAGATGGAAAATGAAATGTTTCCTTCCTTCAAAGAGTTTACAGCCTATTGTGGGCACATATAAGCAAAATGTGATATGAGTAATAGAGAAATGAAGAAAAGTAATCTAGAAAAGGCTGGGGAAGGAAAGAACCCTTTCAGCTGAAGGGATTCAAGAAGGTTTCTATAGAACAGGGGGCACCAAAATTGAACCTGAAAGGAAGAGGATTTCAATAAACAATAAGTGAATGCCCAGTACCTATGTTGTACAAGGAACCTTGGAAACCAAGATCACAAGATCATGGATTTAGGGCTCTAAGGGATCTTGCAGAATGTCCAGTCCAACTCTCTCATTTTACAGATGGGTAAACTGATTCCCAGGAGGTTGTGATGCCCCAAA
This sequence comes from Potorous gilbertii, assembly GCA_028658325.1. NCBI lineage: Eukaryota > Metazoa > Chordata > Mammalia > Diprotodontia > Potoroidae > Potorous > Potorous gilbertii. Next base: position 182,107,948 of record CM053770.1, on the reverse strand, counting down.
GTCACACCCCTAGTGAAGTATCAAGGATGGGATTTGAACCCAGATTCTCTGACTCCAGAGCCCACTAAAATGTTAACCCTGGCTTCAAGGGATTTATAATCTAGTTGTTAATTATGATGTAGTGAGAAAGCCTATAGACTTGGAAACCTGGGTTCAAAATCCTGATCTGACAATTACTAGCTGTGTGACCTTGGGTGAGAGAGTTTCCGCATCTATAAAATAAAAGTAATGAAACAATGCCTCGTACTACCCACCCTGGAGAGCTAGGTACATTTTATTGTTGACTGTGAACCTTAAGGAGCTATATAAATATGAGTTATATTAAGTTTCCCCCAAAGAAAGGATTGTTAGGTGCTGAAATAGGCAACCATATCTTCTTCCCTGATGTTTTTAATATTTTGCACACAGAAGAGAACCTCAGTTGTCTGGCACTGAGAAGATAGAATCTTGGGGTTCATAGCAGGCAACTGGTGGTGTAGCAGAAAGAGCAGTCAGGAAGACCTGAGTTCAATACCAGCCTCAAATACCTTCTAGCTGTATGTTCCTAAGCAAGTCACGAATCTCTGCCTCCATTTTTTTTCAACTGTAAAAAGGGAATCATAACAGCACTTACCTCCCATGGTTGTTGTAAAACTCAAATGAGATAATGATTGTTAAACAAGAAAAAAAGTGCTTGGCACATAGTAATCTCTTTACAAATGCATATTCCCTCCCCTTTTTTTCATTTCATAGGATTGTGGACCTATGGGTTGAAGGACCTAGGGTACTATTGACTCTAACCTATACCTGCCTGCAGAGGTGGCCTAAGGTCCCAAAGGTGGCATGTGAGTAGCAAAGGCAATATTCAAATTCAAGTCATCTGATGCCAGATCCAAATCTTTTTCCATTGCCTCAGTCATATCCAACTCTCTATGATCCCTGGGGTTTTCTTGGCAAAGATACTGGAGTGGTTTGCTGTTTTCATCTCCAACTCATTTTACAGATGAGAAAACTGAGGAAAACAGGGTTAAATGACTTGCCCATGGTCACACAATTTAAGTGTCTGAGACCAGATTTGAACTCAGGAAGATGAGTCTCCCTGATTCCAAGCCCAGTGCTCTAAACCCAGACTGAGAAATCAGCATCATTGTTACTTGTCTCTGATTCTTTCTGTGCTAAACTCCTACTTGGGAGCAGGAGAAAAGATGAGTAGGGCAGTTGAGTTTGGGGAATAGGGGTACAGAGAGAGCTCCCTTGTGGAGGTGGTAAACCCTAAGTATGCTGAGGTATTACACTCACAATTGAACCAGAAGAATGGAGACAGGCAGCTAGGTGGTGCAGTGGATAGAGCACTGGTCTTGGAATCAGGGTGACTCATCTTTTTGAATTTAAATCTGGCCTCAGACATTTAAACTGTGTGACCCTGGGCAAGTCACTTAACCCTGTTTTCCTCAGTTTCCTCATCTTTAAAATGAACTGGAGAAGGAAGCAGCAAACCACCTCAGTATCTTTGCCAAGAAAACCCCAAATGGGGCCATGATGAGTTGGAAATGAATGAAAAATATTAACAGTTGAGACAAGATCTTTGTATGAGCTTCTCTGAAGGCAGGGCATATAAGGGAATGGCACCTAAAATCAGCATGGATCTCTTCCTCCTCGCCTCTTAACGTCCCCAATTTGTCTGGATTAGGAGCAGCCCTGCCTTTAGGCAGGCAAAGTAAGGAGCTGATATGCATCAGACAAAAATCTGAGAGTCAAGGAAAGCCAGGGTGAGCCTTCCGAGGAAGATGCAGTGACAAGAATGGGAGGGGAGGAGCAACTCGACTTTTTGATTTATGATACTCCAGCAGTTCTGGACTGTCTTCCCCCCTGCCTCAAGCTGGGATTTTCCCAGATGCCCATCTGCTTGGGGGGGGGGGGGGAAGGAGAGACAGGAGAAGGGTGGTTGCAGGGGGAGGATCCTCCTGTCCTTGCATCTGGTCCCAAGTTCCCATCCCCCCCTCCCCATATAGCTCATTGCCTCCTGGGTGGTGGTGGGGGGCGGGGAGGCTGGGGAAAATGCCAGGCCCCCAAATAATCACCAGGTAATGAAAAGAGCTGGCCCAAGGCTGGGGGGAACAGAAGGGATACAGGGAGTTGGGGCCATAAATCTCCAAATAGTTGGGGGAGTAGGAGAGGAAGAGAGGAGGGATCCAGCGCCTTGATGGCTGGAGCCCATCCAGGTGAAATCATATGAAATATCTGAACCTGGGGCAGGGGAGGGGGTGGGGAAGAAGAAAAGCAGGCAGGCAGAGAAATGTGTAAGGCAGAGACAGAGTAAGAAAAAGCCAAAACAGATACAGGGATGAAAGAGGCAGAAAGAGAATTTGGAAAAAAAAAATAGAGGGGCTGCGAGGGTCTGGGGGAAGGATATAGGAAGAAAGGGGAAAGATTGGGAGAGAGAGAGGCTGAGTAAAGGGGGAGATAGAAAGAGACAGGAATGCAGAGAAGAAAAATGGAGACGAAAAGGTATGAGCCAGAGAGCCTCAGAAATAGGGCCCACGGACTTGATGACCGAAAAACATCATCAGGGAGGTGCACAGACATAAAGATTTGATGCTCTAAGAGATAGAGAAAGCTCACTCCAAGACCAAGAGGGAGAAATGGAGGGACACAGAGACATCGGCAAGGGCAGTCTAAGAAACACTGAGAGAAGAGATACAATAGAAGCTAGGGTTGGTGGGGGAGGACAAATAGAAGAGACGGACAGACAGATCTCCAGACTGACAGACAAAGATGGGGATGAAGAAGGCAGAGAAGGAACAAAGAAAAACAGGGATGCAGGGGAGAGGGGGGAGGGAACGAGACAAAGAGAAGAGGGAGAAGGAGGAAAGCACTGAGCAGGAGGAGGGAGCAGGGGGCCAAGGAAGGGAATATATATTTTCTTTATGGTTCTCTTCAATCTTACTCGGCTGGCTGCTAAGCCGGCTCCCCGCTCAGGTGCCGCTCCGTGGCGGATGTGCCCAGAAAACCGATCGGTAGCAAAGCTGTGTCAGACCCGCCCTCTCCTGGCCCTTACAGCCTAGGGAAATTTCAAAGTATTGGCCATACCCCCAGGGCATATAATTCCCAACACACCCCTCCTGGACTCCCAAGATCACCATCCGCCCCATCCCCGAAACCCCATGGCTGCCATCCTCTGAATCCCCCAAACTAAAGCTCGGAGGTCCTGGAATAATCCCACCCCCACCCCCACCAATTTTTCTAGGTTGGGTTCATGGAGTCCAGCACAGAAAATCCGTGGAGAAATTGAGGCACTAGGAGAAGATAGGCAAGATCTAGAAAGTCATTCGAGAAAAGATAAAAAAAGGAGACGGGGAGGAAGATTTAAGAATAGAGGAAAGGACGCTTGGCAAAGGGTTGTTAGGAGGGGCAGAGGAGAGGAACTAAGAAACTGGGAGGTTTGTTTTTGGTTTGGTTTGGTTTTTTTTTCCATTTAGGTATTGAGTGACAGATACACAAGGTTATGCAAATGAAGATGCAAGTCAATACTGGTTTCTACTGAGTCATCTGGGCAGTTTTACTGAAAGGATGCCTAACTCTCACCCTATCTTTGTTTTTTTTCTGCACTTCATCTTCCTCAGCTATAGAATGAGGAAGCTACACTGAAATTGTATGACTCTTTGCTATTTTACACACATACACACACACACACACACAAACACACTGAAAAGCTAAGTGCCTAGGCTCCATGACTTCAAATATTTCACTTTTATCTTTATGAGTAGGGTTGGCTATTGGGAAGAGATTGCCTTTGGGCTCAGAGACCACAGAGAGAATGGACCAAGTCCCCAAATTACCTTTAACATTCCAGTGGAAGACGCTGGACATCTAAGTGTCACAATCGACAAAATCCCAGACTTAGAATAAGCAAGACCTGAATTCAAATACAGCCCCAGAAACTGACTAGCTCTGTGGTCCTGGATAAGTCACTTAACCTGCATCTGCTTCAGATTCCTTGTCTGTAAATCAGGGCTAATAACAGCACCCACATCCCAGAGTTGTTGTGGGGATAAAATAAAATAATTTTGTAATATAAAGTGAATAAAATGAGATAACATTTGTACATAATGCTATGTATTATTTAACACAGGCACTTCCTAGACCTGGATCTCAACAATGTCCTGGCACAGCTAGACCTCAGAGCTACTCTGAAGCTGGAAGACCAACACCATCACTTCTGAGTTTCCCTGGATCTAAGGGCTTTTTAACAATTGAAACCTTCCCCACTTTCCCTTTTCAACTCCCAGCAGATGTGCAATCATGGAAAAATCCAATTCTGTTTGGCAGTAACTATATGGAATAAGACACCTTTAAAATGAGGACCAATATTTCAGCATCCACAGCCCTAGGTCAGGCAAACACACCCTAGCACTGCCTGGCATCCCAAGACAACCCCATCTCCTGGCACTCTGGGTTAAGCTAAATCCCCAATCCAAAATCATCTCTCAAAATACAGCTCTTTTGGCCAGGGGCCGACCTCAAAGCAATGTTGCAATACTGGAAGAAACCACTAGGAAGTGATCTCTTACAGCTGCCCAGGGAGATATGTCAGTTTATGGAACAGAAGACAATCGATCAGAGTCGCCCTGGCAACAGGGCAGCACCCGAGACAGACAGACAGGCCTGACCACATCAATAATGAAATCATCATTAAATGACTCCTTACTCTAATTAATAATCCAGGCCAATGGAGGACATAGATGGCTTGATGGGAGGGGGCACCAGGGAAGGAGATGTCTCCGTTTTAAGAGAAAATTCCAATTGTATAGGGAGCTTCTTGACAATTAATCAATTAAGCCAGTCACTCAGTAATTGGCTCCTTTGTCCTCTTTTGCAACCCCCTCCCCCCTCGTACACATATACCTCCAGCCACCTCAGACTCTTTGGAAAAAATTATATGACTACATATCTCACATCTGTATTGGGATTTTTTCATTCTACCAAGATTGTTCACATAATAGTTTTGGATGGCTAGTGTTAAGATACAAGACTTGAATTCTTCCTTTTCCTTCCTCGCTCCTCCCTGTCTTCTCCCCCCTTTTTGAAACATGTGGCTCCAGGACCCACACTTGTGAGTGGGATGCTAAAGGGTCAGGATTCTTCCCTGTCTCTCTCCCCTTAACCTCCAGCATCTGGATCCTAAGAGTTTCTCCCAGCTTATGGCTCTAGAGATCCACCAACATCTGAGTCCTCTTCAATCTGGATCCTTACCCCACCCTTAAAGCCTTTCACTGAACAAATATATGAGCTGGCCCACAGCCCACCCACATCTGGACCAACAATTTCTAAGGAAGCAGCCTCATATAACAGAGTGGACGTTGAACTTTGAATGGAATTGACTAGTCTTGCTTCTGGTGATTACATATCCTTGAGCAAAACATTTCTTCTGCCAGGGCCTCAGTTTCCTCATCTGTAAAATGAGAGTGTTGGACCAGATGGTCCCTAAAAATTTCTTCCAGCCCAAAAATTTTATTATTTCTTCCACACTCAGAAATGTGGAGGGTTGAGGAGGCTCCATGTCCTAATCGTTTGGGTTCCCCAAGCCTTGATGTTCTACAATAGCATCCAATATCATCTGCCTTTCTTAGGGAACTCCAAAGAGAGAGATGGCAGAGAACGAAGAAAGGAGGGGAGCTCCAAGATTTGAAGCCACCCCCTGACATCTGCCTAGTCATGCTATGACTTGCCACCCACTCTGTTCTCTGCTCTCCCTCAACCTCCAGCAGGAAATGAAAATGGTACAGGAAATTACATTTTAAATCCCCTAGCTCTCAGCTCCCTCCTCTCCCTCAGTCAGAAAGGAGAGTAGGGGGACAGACCAACCTCACACACCAAGCTCCCTCTGTTCATAATTAGCACACAGGTTGGGAGGTAAGGGATGGTAGAGGAGGCACCACCACCCCCACCCCTCCCCCCGGAAATAGTCAATAAGTCTACCTTCCAATCAGGAAGGGAAAGAGGTGGGGGGGGGGGGGGGAGGTAGAAGGGTCAAAGAGCCAGGGGGTCTTGGAGAAAGAAAGACAGAAAAGAGGGATCAGGGGGAGCCTATGGCATTCTGAGTCCCCAAAGCTTTCATCCTTTTAAGAGCTGCTTTACAACGCCATCTGTAGAAAGAAAAGGAGATGGGCAGCCAAATTATTGAGAGTAGGGGAAAGGGGGTGGGGTACCTGCTCCATCCCCCCGTAGGTAGACACCAGACTTTTCAGCATGCCTACTGGTTTTATAACCTTACTGCTGGAATTAGATCCAGTGGCTGAGTCTTCTCCTCAACCCCCTTCTCACCACCACCATATATACATACACTTTTCATCTCTTTTAACTAGCATAATGTCTGATCCTAGGCTTCCCCAACCCCCCAGGAGAAGACCTTTAACAAGGAGATGACAGTTTTCAGTTGGCAGTAATTGTGCCTCGATTAGACTTCATACATAGCCCCCCATATCTCCACAGCTTTGAGCTGCTCGATTTGCAGCTAGTCAGCACTCAGAAAGGACTTTTGAACATAAAAAAATGAACTTCATTTGACACAGAGAGGAGGTGGATTATCCTTTCCCCATTCCCTATTTCACCCTTTTCCCCACCCCTTCTCTATTCTCACACACACACCAAGCAGAGAAAAATAGGAATAGTTACTCATGTTTATAAAACGCATTTAAATTTACAAATTTCCTTCCTTCCAACAGCCCTGTGAGGTAGATAGTGCGAACAATAGTACATTTCAGAGATGAGAAAGCTTGAGACCCAGAGAGAAAGACAAGTGGTGCAGCAGGGAGAGGGAAGGACTTGAAATGGGGAAAATCTGAGCAGACACGTCCTAGCTGTAAGGATCTGGGCCAGTCCTTTTTACTTTTCTCAGGCTCAGTTTTCTCATCTGTAAAATGGAAGTATTAACAGGCTTGTTGTAAGGCTCAAGTGAAGTAATTACATGTTAGCACTCTGCTAACCTTAAAGTACTGTATAAATGCTAATCATATGAAATTATTTGACCATCACCACCCAAAAAATAAACATCAGATAGAATTTGAACCCAGATCTTATGGCTCCAAATTTGGAAAGACTTCTTTCCCATTGACATCAGCTAGTTGGAGTGCCACCTAGGTGAGGGATGGAGAAAGGAGATGGAAATAAGGGGAAGGGAAGGAAACAAACATTTATGAAACTCCTATTTGTCAGACACAATGCTAAGTCCTTCTGTACAAATTTTCTCTTATTCTCCAGGGTCACACAGATACTAAGTGTATGAGGTTGGATTTGAACTCAAGCCCTTCTAGTCAGGTGGTCTATCTGCTGAGCCACCTTGCTGCTTCTGTGGAGAAGATAACCACCAGATTATATAATTCACTTTCCTCACCTATAAAACTGAAGAGAATGACCTCCAAACTGCCTTCTATTTTTATGATATGAAGAAAGTATCTGAATTCATTCAATAAATATTTATTAAGCCCCTACTATGTACTAAGTACGTTTACTATAGTACTAAATACTATAATACTAAGTACTATTGTGCTAACCAATGGGTGATTTTACCTCCCCAGGTTCAGAGTAGGAAGAAACTAGAAGGCAGGGATATTATAAATACACAGAGGGAGTAGAGTGAGCCCTGACATCTGACATCCAAGATGGTTCACCACCAACCCAGCCACCAGCCCCTGTCCCCTAGATTACTATTCTCTCTCATCATCACAACATCTGGAGTTGTTTAGGATCCAATGAGGTAACGTATGTGAAAATGTAAATAATGTATCTAAATTATAAGCCCAAAGGCAGTATGGTACATCAGGGAGAGCACTGAATTTAGAGCCAGCAAATCTGGATGTAAGCCTTGGCATTATTACTAACTGGCTGTGTGACCAAGGTCAAGTCATTTCTCTTCTCTAAATGTTAGTTTCCTTAAGGGATCCAAAAACACAGGATGCTTCTACTGATGGAATATGGAAGTATATGTTTCAGGAAGGAGGGGGAGAATTAAACACATGCCTAGAGGCAGAGGTATGATTGCAAATGACTATAAATGAAACCATAGAGGCCAAGCTGTGTGGATCAAGGGAAGGAGGAGGAGCATCTCAGCAAGGGAAAGGACATGGTGTCCTGGCTAGGAAAAGAGAGAGTGAAGAGTGAATGGGCGATAGGAAGGCCTATCTGCCTGGCTCCTAGGAGCAGGAAGCCCAGTGGGGATGGTGAGGACAAGGAAGTGAGGACAGTCAGGCAGCATATGGTAGATACAAAGCAAGAGAACTTGATTCTAATTTCCTTGCCATCAGTTACTAGTTGAGCAAAAGGTTTCACCTTTCTGAGTTTTGTCTCATCTGCAAAATGGATGAAATAATAGAACCTTACTTTCCTGAAGCCAGAGGGGACTGAACTCAAGAATCTCTTGACAATCCTTTCTGCTCTAAGGTTGCTGATTCTGTGAGATGGGGCTAGGGTTAGGATTTGGGAGCAGGGGACAGTTAGTAAGACCTTGAAGCTTAGGTTGAAGACTTCTTCATATACTCACACAGTCCTCTCCCGCTCCATCTCTCCTGACCCCCAGAGGCCACTTTCCTACATTTCATGGTCTAAGCAGCTGTCTCCAGCCAGCCATGGCTCATTGGCCCATGAAATCCAGGCCCATCCATCCTCATATAGCAAAAGGACCCATCAGGGCCAGGAAAACCTGGCTGGTCTAAGCATCTCACCCACTGGTCTCAGGGCAATAGTGCTGGCAGACCATTTGTTATAGCTAGAACATGAGAATCATTCTTTGTATTTTCCCAGCCTTGGGAAATCTAATGTATATATAAAACACTTTTAGGTTTGCAAGCACTTTATAAATATTGTCTCATTTTATACTCACAACAACTCTGGGAGGTTATTAGTACTGTATTATTTATTATTTCTATCCCCATTTTTTACAGATGAGGAAACTAAGGCAAAGAGGATTAAATGATTTACCCAGGGTCTCATAAATATCCCAACTCAGGTCTTCCCGACTCCAAGATAAGCACTCTGAATTTCTCAACTTTGCTCTGAAGGAAAGGGCCACCTGTTTCTACCTCCCAGTTAGCATAGCCCTCCACACATATCCTTTTCCCTCACCTACTGTTAAAAATCACTCAGATTATTCCCCACTCCAGGGAGGCATCATTTCCCCCCTCCTCTCTGATCAAGTCATGTCTTTCCCCCTCTTCCAGGAAAGGCTTTCTAATTAACATTTCCTATTATGCCCTTCCTTTTCTCAACTTGCTCCTCCCCAGACTTCTGCCTGTCTCCCTAGCATTGATGTCTAGAACTCTGCCAGGAGTTCTATGCCTACCTCTATCTATGCCTGCCTCTGTACCTTGAGGGTGTAACCCATCTAACCCAGCAGGGCATAGCCCATTTATCTTCTTCCTCTAGGTCTCTGTTCAGTTTGGAAGACAAGGTTATGTACTTTGGGGGCCCCGTTAGGGAGGGTAGAGGATGGTAGAAGTCTGTCTAAACAGCTCTATGTTTGCCAGGGAAAGATGAGGTTCTAGGAAAAATACCTCAGGCATAGAAATAGAATCTTAGATTCCAACCTCATCTTGTCCAGACACCTACCTTTATAAAAAGTGGGACTTAAACTGAATGATTATAGCCTTCCTCAGCAGATTTCTCCCTCACAAATTGGGAAGCCCCTCTTCATATCTATCATCAATTACTCCTGCTGCATTCCAGGCTGTTACTCCTGTATTGTACCCTAAGCCTTCCTCATTCCAGCCCAAGTGTCAGAAAAAAAAAGCAGAGAGAACATAGGGTGACAGTTTTTCCAGAGGAGATTTCATGTGCTGTTATTTACAGTCTAGGGAAATTTGGATACGTCAATTCATCTCTCCATCTCTGTTACCTCATTTGTCTAAATGAGAGTAGAACAGATGATCCCTAAGATCCTTTCAGTTCAGATATCCTGTGATATCAGAAAACTAGACCTTGAATTCCACTTCTGCCTCAGGAGGGACAGGACCCAATAATTCTCCATCTCTATAGGGAACTGCTAGGTGATTGCAGTGAGATTAGAGCAGGCTAGACTCATGATAGAAGATCTGGACCACATCCAACACCAGGACCATAGAAGATTTCCTGAGTTAGCTCAGTTGTCCCACAAACCCAAACTTCTAACCCCCAGACCAATTCACCCCATCCATCCAACTGCCTTGAGAACTCTGAGCTGAAACATCTAATTTCTGATGCCCATAATGCCTTTTTGAACTCTCTGTCCACTCTGAGAGACTTGGAGATTCTCAGAGAAAGGGGACAGAGAAATACAAGACACCTAGGCACTTGATCTCAGGACTGGGAGTCTGGATGCTCCAATTGTTAAGTTGGAAGGTCATCTGAAGGATGAGCAGAAACTATTTGTCTATCTTCCAGTTGAAAACCTCCAGCAAAAAGGTCTAAGAATAGCCTACTCTATTTTTTGGATAACTAATTGTTAGAAAGTTTCCCTTTACCTTAAGCCTAAATTCCCAACTGTCTGTAACTTCTGCCCCTGTCTTCATAAAATAGCCCTTGAAATACTTGAAAACCCCTATGGTACCCCCTCTAAGCCTTCTCTTCTCCAGGCTAACCATCCCCATCTTCAAAGGGATTCTTGTACCGTGTGGTCTCCAGCCCCTTTACTACACCGCTGGTCCTTTTCTGGCTGTGTTCCAACTCACTTGCAGAAGAATCTCTGCCAATTCAGCCCATAGAGGGAGGGTTAATGAAGTTAGGATAAAAAGCAGAAACCAAGGGTCTAAAAGGAGAGAAGAGACAGACAGACAGGTCACAAGTGAACAGGGAGAGAGGAAACGAGAAAAACTAAAACAGAAAAACTAAAACAGAAAGGACAGAGGCTGAAATCTAGAGAAAGAAAATGGAGACAGAGGACAGGCCGGAGGAATGGAGGAAGAAGACATAAAAAACACAGACGCTGTGAAGGGAAACAAAGAAAGGGGAAAGGAGAATCAGAGGGGGAGTGATACCTACCCAGAGAAATGGATGTTGAGAGGAGGAAAATATGGATTCAGAGGCAGAGACAGAAAGGGTAATGGAATTGTTAACAGAGAAAGGTAAAGACAAGAAGTAAGAAAAGATGAAATAGATGAAAGACCCTAAAGAAAAATCCAGAAGCAGAAAGAAGCACCCCCCAGAAGTGGGGGGAAGGGGCTGGTGGGAGACCTCATCATAGGTTTATAGGCACATGGATGGAGGAATCCAGACTAAGGACAAGGAGTGAGAGGCTTTGCGGTGTGGAGAGGCGGGAGGGGATGAAAAGGAAAATGCCCCCAGCCCCTTGGGGGGCCCCCAGGAAACCAGCCTAGCACCGCAGCAGAGAACAGCCCGGAAACCGGGTCCTGTCTCCCCCCACCGCAGCCCCCCCACACATACACCCCGTCCTCAGCTATGGCATGAAATTGGCTGAAGCCATAATGAGTCCTCGCCATGCTGAGGAGGCTGAAGGGCCGCCTGGGAGCCCTGCGCGCCTCGTTTAGCTTGTTTATTGTTCAGGCCTAATTAAAACGTTCCACAGCGCTGCCTTTACATCCGCCGCCGCCCTCCCCCCCACCCCAGCTAATGAATTCTCAGCCGCCGGGCGATTTCCGAAACTGCCGCGGGCTGGGCTGGGGGGTGGGAAGCGAGGAGGAGAGGGGGCTGGGGGAGAGGGTGGGGAGACCAGCCCCCCACCCTCAGCCAAAGGAGCAATTAGACAATCTGAACATCAGCTCTGTGCTCCGCGGCCCCAATCTCGGCAATAGTTTTATGGTGATTGAAGGCAGAGCAGGAGCAGCTCAAAGGAGGGATGTGTGTATGGGGGGGCCATGCCTGGGTTGTGTATGTGCACATGCCTGTGTAGGTCTGTATGTCAGTGTGTGTGTGTGTGTGTGTGTGTGTGCGTGCGTGTAAGTAAGCTAGTGTGCATACCCAAGTGTTTGGGTGTGCAAGTATGCCCGTGTGAATATAGACATGCCTCTGTGTGTGTCCGCATCTTATATTCGAACAAGGATGCTCCGGAGGGTGGGTGTGTCTGCATCTCTGTATGTGAATTCGTCTGCACGTCTCGGGTTTGAAACTCCCTCTGTACATTGGAGTCCATTTGGATTCTGTGTTCCTGTCTGTGTGCTGTTATCTGCTGTTGTGTATTGTGAGTAGCCCCCTCCAACCTCCTCTCGCCCCACTTCCCTCCTAGTCATGACCTCAGGAGGGGCAGATAAGATTCCTGGAGATGAGAGAGAGACAGATTCCGTAATGTCTGAACTGGCGAGAATCTCCACCCTGCTACTGTGGGCACACAGACTCGATGGTAGCAACGCTCAGCTACTCAAACACACAGATATATTCATATGTGTCCATCCATGCACATCGACATGCAAACACAAACATAATACCTGAGAAATATATTTACATGTGCTCATATAAGACATGAAAGTTAAATCAGACACATCAATACAAGAATATGTACATAGATGTAAGGAAGAAGCAATCTAGGGGCCACTATCCATGGCTATACCTGATCCACCCCATACACATGTAGTCACCCTACACACATCCCCTAAAACATGGGCTCCTTCATCTACAGACACTCCACCATATGGACATCAATATGCCCTGTTGTGTGTGCACATGAACCTAAAAGGAGTTCGGATTACCTCTAAACTATCCAAATTCCTCAATTCAGCCATGCTGGTCCTCTCCCGTTTCCTATCTCACCTTAATCCCTAGTACAAACAGATCATTCTAGCCTGCCAAATTTGCTTTCCATCCCTTCCTTCCCCCATGACACAGCTTGCTCATTCCTGGCTCAGAACCTCCATACCAGAAAAGAGACAGAGGGCAGGGCCTTCTCTCCAGAACCCAGCAGGAGAGAGAGCCTAAAGAAAGGCAGAAATAAGGGAGAAATAGAGGAGATGGAGAAAAGGATTGGGAGAAAGGCAAGCAGAGAAGGTGAAAAAGAGACTGAGAAAACAGGGCTGAAGAGAGACAGAGAAACACAGAGACAGAGACATAGAGACAGAGACAGAGAGAGACAGAAACAGATCATTAGAAATAACTTCTCTCTTCCTATCCCCCAACCTATATTTCATTTAGCCTTGCAAATGGCTAAAAACTTGCCTCCTCCAGGCAGCTCTCCTTAGTTGATGACTTAGATCCTTTCATGGTACTGCATTCCCTCAAACCTGACAAGGCACAGTTTGTTTAGGAAATAGTCATTGCACTAAACGATGGTTGGCTTTACATATTCTCGGGTTGTTTTATGCGTCTATGTGAATGAGTATGTATCCCCTTGATCTCTGTAGCTACAAAAAAAAAATAAGCTCCCCAAAAGCAAAGGACTCGTATTTTTTCTATTTCCTCTATTACAGGGTTATACTCAAAGAAGGCACCCCAATATCTCTTGCTGATTGATATATGAGCTTATAACTGCAGAGGCAAGGCAGCTTCAAGAAAAAAATAAAATAAAACAAACATGTTTGCAACTGAGCGCTGTCCTTCATAGTTGTTATCTTGGAGGCCACACACGGATTCTAGTCACGAACCTTTGCTCAAAACAGGCTTGAACTACTCTTTGGGAAGTGACTTCAGAGTCCCATTTATGAGCCACCGGAGAAAATTAGTCTCCTTACTTTACAGCCACAGCTTCTTTTCACCCCTATCTTGATCCCCCACCTTATTTAACCAGACTTGGCTCCAAACGATTTTTGCTTCTTTCCAAAAATCAAATTCTCCTCAAAGGAAAACAATCTGTCGCTGGTGAGGATGTGCCCTAGATTCTAAAGGCAATTCCCAAAAAAGACTCCAGAGGTGTTCGGAGCCCAGGAGCATCCTTGGAATATGAGTAGAGCCTCCCAATGAGCCTGCCTAGAAGGGGTCAACCAATATTTGAATAGATAAAATCTTACAGGTTCATTAAATTCAGTTTCATTATCTAGTGGCCACAGCCCATACATAAGAATACATACAGCACACACACACACACAGAGATCCATATACAAATCCTCTCTCTCTCTCTCTCTCTCTCTCTCTCTCTCTCTCTCTCTCTCGCTCTCTCCCCCCCCCCCCTTCATCCCTGTATGGTGTCTCTGTCTCCATCTCTGTCTTTCTTTTTCTGTTTCTCCCCCCTTCCTACCATCTGTACATGTCTCTGTCTCTCTGTCTCTCTCTACGTGCCTGTCTCTCCCCACTCCCCCCTATCTATGTATGTGTCTCTCTCTCTGTCTCTCTGTCTTTCTCTCTGTGTGTTCCTCCCTCCCATCTGTGTATGTGATTCTGTCTCTGTCTAGTTGCCTCGTGGCACCAGGCTCAGTTGTTTGCCTAGGGTTCAACCTTGCTTCCAAGAGAACACGGCCCCCCCAACTCTGTGGACAGTGAGACCAGACACCTGGCTTACTATTTTCTCCACTTTTCCCTTCTCTGGGGCCAGACCCCATTTCACCAGGCCACCCAGCACGTTTACTCTGTCTTCCTGGGATAGTGAAGTCTCCCTAGTCATTTTTTTACATTCCCCCATTCTCCTCATATGCTTGCCTGCAATATGTTTCTTTCCCTTTCTCTCTTCTCTCTCCCAAGCTCTTTCTGTCCCTCGGTCTCTTTGAGACTCTGATGACAGTGTATACCAGCCTTTTCTTTATTTCTTTTTCTGTCCTTCAATTTCTATTTTTCTCTTCTTTTGCCTTTTTTCTCTGTTTCTATATCTCACTGTATATCTTTCCGTATCTCCATCTCTGTTTTTCTCTCTGCCCCCCCTTTCTCTGTCCCAGTTCCCTCCCTCCATGCATCCTGCATTTTCCTGTGACTGGCTTCTGTCCTTTTTCTTTTTGTCTCTGTCTCCCCTTATGTCTCTGCCCTCGATTTCAAGTAGTCACTACTGAGAGCTAAGGAGGGACAATAGACTTGTCTTGGAAAGGCATCCGATGTTGGGGCGGGGACTGGGGGGGGAGGTGGTAGTGTCAGAGACAGCAAACCTCTGATCAAAGTTCCATCTTCTAATTCCAAATACAACCTTAAAGCTCTCCTCTCTCCCCTGTGTACACACACACACACACACACACACACACACACACACACACACATTTATTTCTCCTCTCCTGCTCACAATATCTCTTTTCCAAATACCTCTTCATCTCCCTCTGTAATTGATCTATCCCTGTGTCTCTGTCTCTATCTTTGTGTAGATACTCTATCTCTATCTCTGCTTCTCCATCTCCTGAATCTGTTTCTGCTCTAGCTAACTAGGTCTCTCCTTATGTCTCTGTTGAGTCTCTACTGACTCAATCTCTGTCTTTCTATCTGCCCCTCAGCCCCCTCCTTGCCCTTCTCTTCCCCATCCCTACCTCCTGAAGTTGAGGGGTGAGGGGAAGGATAAGGATGGGGCTAGGTGGCCCTTTGTATGGATGATTGACAGTTTAGGGAGATGAGGGCGGGGCTGCACTCAGACCCTGCAGCGCTGATTAGGATGCAGCGCGGGCTCCGACTGCAGCACTCGCCTCGTCTGGTAACATTCTCCGCGATGCCTAACACTGCAGCTCTCTGCCTCTCGCCCCGCACCGCACACTACCCATCTCACCCCACCCCCAGCCTCCCGCCCCATGAAGCCCCAAAAAGAGCTCCAAGACCCCAGTGCATCCCACCTGAGATTCCTCTGCCATCAGCACTAGACCCTACGGCGCGTAGGCACTGCCCCAGGGCAGCTTCCCTTACAGGGGGTCAAAATGGCAAGGCTGGAGAGGTGGAAACCCCAGAGTCTCGGGTGACTGGTTTGGCCCAAGAATCCGAAGACCTAACCCTCAGGCATCTATAAGTGCTAAGGCATCGTAAAAGAAAGAAGGGGTCCAGGTGGTATACAGAAGCTGAGGAGAGGAAGAGGAGGTCTGGAGGTGATGCATCCCAACCTCTCCCGCAGAGGATCTCAAGGCATGTTTTAGCATTCCAAAGACACACCTGAAGATTCTTCTCTTGAAATGGAGGCTGGGGTGAAAGATCTCTTTTCATTTCAAACTCCATGAGTACCCACACAAATTTTAAAATTCTGGTGAGAGGGGTCATATCACCCAACCTCCCTGTTAAATTAATGGGACTCTTTCTCAGTCAACCCCAATCAATGCATCCTCTTTAAATTCACCTATCGCATTTGAAGGGGTGGAGAGAAATACCCCCTCAAAAAAAACCCATCTTTCAGTATCACAGATTCTGCCACCCTTCCTCCAAATTAATTCTGTCATCCCCTTCCCTCCCTTACTGAGAGGCCCAGATAGAGTTCCCAAGGAACCTAGATGCCTGGGTTCCTCCACAACAGCAGCTACTAATAAGCATTAAGTGCTAGGAGATCCTCAGTCAGCTTGGTGGGTGGGTGGAATCCCCAAGGGAGGAAATAACGAGGCTTGTCAGCATCTGTCAAATGTGCCATCTCCTTTCATCATCCCTGTCTCTAAGCTCCCGGCTTCTGCCAATCCATCTCTCCACGGATGGACGGCTTGAGCTGAGCAATGGCATTTGAGGCCAGAGGCCTGAGGAATCTAGATGCCTGGGTCCCCCCAGACCCATTTGGCTTTCTTGTAGATATGACCCCTGTCTTTGAGTCTTTAATTACTTAAAGATTCTAGGGGAAAAGGGGATGGGGTGGGAAATATATTTACTACCTATATGTAGTATTCATAACCTCCCTGGGCCTGAATTTCTTCCTTTGTAAGTGAGGATGTTGGATTAACTAGCCTCAGAGAGTCTTTATAGTGCTATATTCTTAATCCTATGATAGAGGGATTCCAGAGACCTTGGAGTTACTCCTAGCTTCCTGAGATGGCAAAGAAGGAATAACCCACACATATATTTGAATATTGATCTCTTCTAGCCACCTCCTATTCCCCAGGACAGGAAAATAAATTTCCATACCAAGAAGGGACAATTAAAAGAAAAAAAACAGCTCAGTAAGTACTTTTCTAGCTAAATTGTGTTTTTTCAGGAACAGAGGTACTGACGAGCAAAGCTCCTTCTTTGTCATATGGTAAATTCCCACCAGGGGGAAGTACGGAGTTCCCAGGCCCAGAACTGAAGCCAAGGCTGGGACTTGTGATCTGAGTTTCTGCCACCAGAGGACGGCAAATAGCAGTGCTTCCTGCAGTATGCATTTTGAACACAGTGGGGCAAGCAAAAGGGTTGGGGAGACCAGGTTAGAAAAACGAGGGAATTTAGGATTTGCCAGGTTTTGACTCAACTACTCCATCTGAGCCTTGGAGGATGGAAGGGAGAGAGGCAGAATCTATTAGGGAGTCTATAAGAACAGAATGGCAAAGCTTCTTATCAAAGGATCAGAGATGTAAGCAGCTTTGTCTTACAGATGAGGAAACTGATGTCCTCGGAAGATGACTTGACCAAGATCACACAGACAGTAAGCATCAGAAGCAGGACCTGAACCCAGGTTGGACTAGATGGCTTCAGAGATACTCTGTAGCCTCACATCGTAATCCTATGACAGAGGGATTCCAGAAACTTGGGGTTATGCATAGATTCCTGGGATGGCAGAGGACAGATAACCCACATGTATATTCAGGATCTCAACTTCTTGCATCCACCTCGCATTCCCTAGGACAGGGAAGGAAATTTTATATCGAGGATGATATCACAAATCTCCAAGAAGGAGAGGGGGAGGAATGAAGCAAAAAAACAGGGACTGGGGAGGAAAGAGGAAAAAATCAGGGAGGGGCTCAGGAGACACCAAAGGAGAGGGTTTGAGAGTTGGTTTTTTTCTCTTATTACCCTGACACTTCTCTCAAGGAGATACAGACAGATAATTCCAGAAGAAAGATGTAGGGCCTCTCAGTGCTAGAGGATCAGGATACCTGGGTCTTTTAGTGGGGAAAGGAGTTGGTTGTCATTATCAATTTCTAAGTCCTGAAACTTGTTCACTATGACCTAGGTCTGTACTCTCTCTTGGTATCTGAGAGTCTAGAAACCTAGGTTTATAATCCCAACTTGCCCACTAATTAGTCGGGTATCTTTGGAAAGTAATTTATCCTCTCGGAACCCCATTTTTTTATGGCTGTAAAATGAGATCAGACTAGAAAGGCTTTTTTCCTTTCTTCAATATGAAAGACTGAGGTGGAATGTCACTATGGAAAAGAGGAACAGGAGAGTAAGAGACCAATATGTATGTGACTGCTACACACAGAGTCGTATACTCTGCTATATAATGTAGAATATACACACACACCCCAAGAATCTACATACTCCTCAGCCTTCCCTAACTAAGTTAACAGGCCCCCTATTGCTAAGCACTATACTTCCTCTTCTCTTACCATCCCCTAAAATCAGCCCAAACTGTGACCCTCTGCCCTCAGTATCCAGCTTGTGCATCCATTTGTCCTTGACCTTATTCCCCAAGTCTCCCCAGTCTCTGTTCCTATCCCCCAAATGTCCCTACAGCCTTTGTCCCTCTTCTCTCTGCCCCCATGACAGGGGAGAAGACTAACATTCATCTTGTTTCCTCTGTTCTACCTCATACCCTTTCTAAAATCTAACCTTGAGCCTTGATATTCCAACATCTGTTCAAATCCTAGGTGTGCATTGAGAGTACTGGCTTTTTGTTGCGCCTGTAATCCTTCACGGACCAGCCGGTGTCTGCTCCATCGTCTCTGCTCCAGTCTTCTCTAGGCTGTTTCATTCCATCGCTGGCTACCTTTTCTCACCTTTCTCATCTCTCTTCCTGCAGCCATGGTCTCTTTGCTCTCGTTGTCTCTAATACTCTAAAATCCTTTCTTTAAATCCCTCCTAAATCTGTAGCAAGAGGTAGCATGGCCTACTGAAATGCCCTCTGAGCCTGGTTTTAAGAAGATGGGGGCTACTTCTAAGTGACTTACAGAAGCCTCAGCTTCCTCTGGAAAATGGGGAGAGTAGCTCCTATTTCATGGGGTGGTCTTGAAGATAAAATGAGGTAATTACTACATGGGTAGTGCTTTCCAAAGTGTGTAGAAACATCAACTATTACCCTAGGGAAAGAAGGACAGAGAAACAAGAAGAACAGAGAAAGAAATCATCTCTGAACTAGGATATCTCTTCTAGCTATTATATCTGTTGGAAAGTTCTTTTTAAAATCTAACCTTACTCTTCTGGCTAGCATTCTCATTTTTTTTTTTTTTGTCTCCTCTGCTGAACTATAGAACAAACTGTTGTTGTTTAGTCAGTTTTCAGTCATGTCCCTCTCTTCATGATTCCATTTGAGGTTTTCTTGGAAAAGATACTGGTGGAGTTTGCCATTTTCTTCTCTAGTTCATTGTGCAGATGAGGAAACTAAGGCAAAAAGGGTTAAGTGACTTGCACAGGGTCGTACAACTAGTAAGTGTCTGAGGCCAGATTTGGACTCAGAAGATGAATCTTCCTGATTCCAAACCTAGTGCTCTATGCACTATGGCACCACCTAGCCTCCCTATAGAACCAGTAGATACAGAAATTGCAGGTTTCTAGAGCTGGAAGAGCCTATAGAAGGCATCTAGTCCCCTTCATTTCACAGATGTGAAAACTAGAAACTAGAGATGGGAATGGGCTGGCCCAAGGTTATATAGTAACAAATAGCAAAGTTAATGTTAGAACCCAGATCTCCTGTCTCACAGGCAGGATTATTCTTTGATTAGCATATAGCAGGAGAAAAAACATTGATTTTTAAATCAGAAGCTCTGAGTTCAGGTCTTAACTCTGACACTTTCCATCTGTGTGACCTTAGGCCAAGACTCACCGGGACTCAGGTTTTCTCACCTGTACAAGGGTGGAATTGGATTAAATGATCTCTTAAGTACTTTCCAGGCCTGAAGCATATGATGATCTTTTAAGGAGAGACATAGGGGCTAATAAGGGCATGTGTTTGTATGTTGTGTTTGTGGTGGATGTGTGTGATTAACCATTCCGAGTATGTGTGTGTGTGTGTGTGTGTGTGTGTGTGAAACATCCTAACTTCAAACCTCTCTCTTCTCCATGCCTTCATCCCACACCCCTTAACTTGATAAGATTCAAGACAGGACATTTTCAAAACCAAGAGACATCATCTATAAATTCTTCCCTTCTGGGTCCCTAGGAAAATTTGAAGGGAAGAAATCCAACCCCTTCATCCCCTCATTCCCCCCCTACACACACACCTTCCTCTGCCCCTTTTATCCCCTCCAGTCCTTAAATAGACTCCCCTTCCACCCCCTATTTCACCCCCCATTTCCCCCCATTCTCCCTTGCCCAACTTCCCAGGTACAAGAGGCACCTCCTCTGCCAGCGCTTTAGACAAACGCCAATCACTTCGGGGTCTTTCTCAGTACCTATTCCGCTCTGAATTCCCAAGGTCAAAGCCATTCTGGTGTTATTAAAAACATAAATGTTGCATACCAGGCAGCGGGGGGAAAAATTATAAGGCAGCCAGACGAGAGGGAGACGGAGGGGAAGGTAATTGTCTTCCTTTTCCCCGAGTCAAGCTCCACAGGGCCGGAGCCGCACACAGAACATTGCTTTTTAATTTAACTCGGTAAGGTCAACGGCAGCAAATGAGGCAGGAGAGAGATGACGCCTCCACTGCCGCAGAGAGGTGGAGGGGCTGGGGCAGAGAGCCCCCCACCCCACCTCCACCAGGATTTAAGGGAAGCTGGAGATTCCCTGAAAAGATCTCCAAGCACCTTATATGAGAGGAAGCCGAGTGGTTAAATGGGACTCCTTGTCGTCCCCAGTCTGCTGGAAAAGGAAAATAGACTTAAGAAATACTTAAGAAAGTATTTAGAGAAAATTGTAGGGGTCCCTGCAAGAGGCTGAGATTGAGGATGGATGAGATTGAAAGGAAACACAAGTGGAAATTCTCCAGTCATTCTGATGGGTGCCTCCTATGGTCTCTTTCCAGTCCCCATTGCTCAGAAGAGACCAACCATCATGGAGTAGTGTGCTCTAGAAACAGCACCGGATTTGGAGTTATGGAATCAGACTTAAAGCTAGAAGGGTCATCTAGAGCAAACTGGTCCTTTTACAGATGAATAAACTGGGTTCAGCCACTTTAAGTGATTTGCCCAGATCTCTTTATGGGAAGTAAAGGGTATTTTTTCTGCATTGAAGAACCAGGATTCAAATTTGGGGCTCTACAGCTAACAACATATATGACCTTGAATAGTCACATAAAAAGTCTCTAGGTCTCTGTCCTTATTTGTACAATGGGGAGGGGAAGGGAAAGATGGGCAGTGATTGACTTTTCTGAAGTCCCTTCTACCTCCAAATCCATGACAGATTAAGTAAGGTCATACAGCACATTGAGCACAAAAGCATAACTGGGAACACCTGGGTTCTCTCTGGTCCTCTTAGCACCTATGTATACCAGAGCCTGTCTTTCCCAACCTAACACCCCAGCTGAGTTGTCCTCCAAAGGAGAGAAGTCACCTTCAGAGAGAGCCTGATAATCTCCCCACTCCTTATTCAGTGGTTTAAGCCCCAGTCACACTCCAAGGAACCTGTGGAACAGATTAAGGAGGTGGGAGAAATTCCCCCAACTATGAAAAGTCAAATTGAGCAAGAATTGTCACCTCTCAGAAGCCTTTGAGCTAGTAGACTGGAATCACCAAACCTTTTCTGATTACTTCTGATTTCTTCCTTTCTGGATACCTCATCCTCACCACCCTCTGCCATTCTGTCAGTTAAATTGATTTGCCCCCCCTCCCCCATTTTTCATTACTGTAGAAGAGACTGAAGGTAGTAGTGTAACATAGTGCGTAAAGCACTGGACTTGGAATCAGAAGACCTGAGTTTGAATCCTACACTTACTAGCTGTGTGGTCCTGAGCAAATAATTTAACCTCTCTGACTCAGTTTCCATATCTGTAAAATGGAGATAAAGGCACCTGCCTCACAGAGTTACTGTGAGGATATGTAAGGAAGGTGATTTACAAACCTTAAAGAACTATATAAATCATTGGGGTTAGATCTAAGGAAAAACTTCCCAGAGCAGGAAGTGATTGATGGCAGTATCTCTCTCAAAAGTGAGTAGTATCTCTTGAGATCAAAGCTAGGCTGTGAGCTTACCCCACTTAAAGGCAGCAGAGAGGATGACATAAAACCTCTCCTCTGTCAATCAGAGGATCCTGGGGTCTTTTGGATGGCTTCCATTAAACCACCTTACAAGCCAGAGTGGGTTTAACTAGACTGGGAAGAAATAAAGGGAGTTCTCTAGGCTTGATAAGGAAAGAGCTTTAAGAGGATTATTTTATATTTCAAACTTCTTAAGTATTTATCTTTATATAACCCCAGTGCCCAAGACAATGTCTTGCACACAGAGCAG
This sequence comes from Potorous gilbertii, assembly GCA_028658325.1. Lineage (NCBI taxonomy): Eukaryota > Metazoa > Chordata > Mammalia > Diprotodontia > Potoroidae > Potorous > Potorous gilbertii. The sequence continues at coordinate 182,085,667 of CM053770.1, read as the reverse complement.
CCTTAAAAATTTGTTGAATGAATTAATGTGTGAGAGAATGAATGAGTGAGTGAATGAATGAATGAATAGGTGAAAGAATCAATGAAGCAGCATACAAATTTCCTACAAGTCCCCATTTCATATTAGGAAGCTCTTCCTAAAGTCAGACCTAAATTCTCTTCAATGTAGCCTTTTTTTTCTTCTTGACTCATCATGGGTGATGCTGAGAACAGTGGTGTGTGCCTTCCAAATGGATTAACCCTTCAGAGAAGTGAAAAGGGTAAGATGAAATAACCCCTCAGAGTCTTCTACCTACCCAGAAGGGTCCATGGAAATTGTTCCTTCTTCCGAAACCTTTGTTTTCAATGGACATTTAGCAACCTCAGACATCCGCTGAACCCAGCAGAAATTACCCAATACCCCTCCCATACACATAGAAGTAGGTATGTCCCAACCCACTTCTTTTTTCCTCTTTTCTGTAGGGTATTCTCTTATATTTCTCCAGAAAACTGAAGTTCTCCATGATTGCCACGGGGTGGAGCCAAAAATGCTATTTGATCCAAACATAGAAGAACATTGGACCAAAAGCATTAACTACCCAGGTCTCCTTCTTCGTCCCCAAGGGCAGGATGCCAAAATCACCTGGGTCCAGAAAAGGAAGAAGAATGATTGGAAGGAGAGGGGCATCTGGAAATGGGACCATGAAATGAGGATTCAAAGTGAGATGAGAGGAGGTGAGGAACTTTAGCTTGGTATTTGAAGTTCGTATCTGGCAGGAGGCACAAAGTCTAAGGTAGCAATGGATGACTAGAACTAGAAAGAGAGGTAGATGCCATAGCAGGAAACCTGAGCTGAAGCTGGGTTATATCTCCTTCCACCCCACAACCTACTCTAGGGAATCTTATTGAGAGACCTGGAGAAAATTAAGAGCCCAGAAAACACAGTTGGAAAGCCTGAAATGAAGACCAAAATGGCCTTGAGGTGGGAGATTCAGTAAGCAAAGGGATAATTAGAATCGAAACATGGTCAGAAAATTGATCTATATCACCAGCCTGAAATCCCACTATCATCCTAGCCACTCCCTGAAGATAGCAAGAGAAGAGAAGATAGAATAATCCTGTTTGTTCATCCCACCTACATCCTGAGCATCCCTATGGATGTAGTCCTGCTCTGGCTTCTGGAGAGATTGGGGAGTCAGGGGTAGAGGAAACATAGCCCTGTTATCAAGAAGATTTGGAACATGCCAAGGATGAAGACACAAAACCTTCTCCTCCTGACCATTATTGCTAATAGCTTACATTTATACAATCCTTGAAGTTTACAAAGCACCTGACCTACATCATTGTATTTGATCCTCATGCATAAAGTCAGGCAGATGAAGATAACAGAGCTAGTGAATGTCCAAGGACAGATATCTAGCAAATAACCAAGGTAGAGTTCAAATCTAGGTCATGTTGGTTCCAAGTGCCGTGTTCCCTTTGATAGCTCACTCTGCTACTCAACAACATCATCTAAACACAGACAGAGAGAAACTAGGAGAGAACTTTTGATACCTGGACAAAAGACAGGGCACCAGCAAAAGACTGACTGCAGATCTAATTCGACCTCATCCAACAAGCACTGGGAAGCAAAACCAAGGTACTCATAAAGAAAGACTTTCTGGATGAAGTGGGTGTAATGTCAAGAAGAACAAAAAGGAGAGTGGCAGAAGAAAAGAGCGAGAAAATTATGGGCATGTGGAATGACTCATAAGCAAGAAAAGAACTATGGGTCAAAATGGCTAGCAGTTTGACCCAGGTGGGGCAAAGAGCCCAAATAAAGGGACTGAAGGCAGGTAGCTTGAATAGGCATCTTACCCAGTATGTGGAGGTGTTGAAACCCAGATTGAAGTGTTTGGATTTTCTTTATGAAACAGTTGGAGCCCCTCCAACTGCCAAGTAGAAGGATAGGCAGCACAACTTAATTATTCTCATGTATCTCATTAAACCAAGAAAATGGTTCCACTATGATTGAAAGACAAATGATGGGTGTTAGTAGGCTGCCATTTTTGTAGGAGATAGTCACTTGGACTTGCAGTCTGGAACCTTGGATTCAAATATGGCTCTGACAATTAATAGCTATGAGATTTTTGATAAATCACTGAACCTCAGTTTATTCATCTGTAAAATTGATATGATAATTGAGGAGAGTGAACTACCATAGATTTTCCTCTGATCCTAAGTGCTATTTAAATGTGTTTTTATTCTATCTCCAGTGAAGTCTTTGCATCAAAAGCACCATGAAGGCTGTGGATGATTGGAAGACAGATGAATAGCCCAGAATCAGAGGAAGGACTCCATAGAATTATATGGACTCTCTATGGAAGCCTTATAGAAAGCCATGCTCAAGAGGCACATGGGATGGGCAGACATGATATGATTTACATCATATCATGGAAGGAGTACCTAGGACAGGGAGATCAGGAGTTGCTTGATCCAAATCTTATGATGGGGGCAGGGCGGGGGAGGCCCGAAGGATTCAAAGAAAGACAGTGACTTTCATCAAGGAGCTACTATCTAATAAATCCCATTCACTTCCAATTCAGCAACCATTTGTCAAGTACCTACTATAAGTGCGACGCTGTGTTAGGTGTCTAGGGCTTTAAAGAATGAATCTGTCTGGCATAAACGTCTTGAGAAGAAAAGGGTCTCCTGCTTCCCATTCCAATCTCCCATACCCCCAAATCAGAGATATTAATGCCCTTTTCTTATCATCTCCCTCCTTGTTCTAGAGGCACCTGGAATTAAGTACCTGGCCACCACACTGACTAGATCCTAGGATCTGCAAGAGAAATTGGAAATTCTTATTCTCGATTGTTTTCTAGCTCCAGTTGTACGCCTTTCCCCCTCCAAAAAAAAAAAATAAGCATACTCTGTGATCCAGGCAGCCCCAAATCTAGAACTAGCAGGGACTTAGATACCAATCAGTCACCTACATTTGGGAACCTGTAGAAGAGGCATTCACGTATGCAGGAACTTATTTTCTGATAGCCTCTTTATTCTCGACCCTATTTCTAAGCCTATGAGGACCTGGGTTCCATTTTTTTGTTCACCCTGATCTAGAACCTACAAAGACTAACACTGCAAATCAGGGCAACTATCACCCGCATGTCCGCCGGCCCCGGTTTCCCTCCGTTCTTTCAGCTCCCTCCATCACTCTCCATTCTGTGGTTTCCTGGGATCAAAAAACCCCCTCCAACGTTTAGAACCCCGCGAATCTGATGCAAACGGGCAGAAACTTTATCTTGGAGTTTTGCTCGGGCTCTGATTGGGCCTCCCCCTTGTTCCCTCCGCCCCCCACCTCCTCCCCGGCCTCCCCCCCTCCCGGTCCATAATGCCTCTCGCCGTTTTCAGGTCGTGTTTTCCGTAATAACCTTTAATGCGGCTGGCCGCGGCCCAAATGTTCGCAGTGGAGCGCTGGGCCCCGCGCATCAGATGGACGATGAAGTGTTAATCATCCCCCAGGGAGCCGTCCCGCGGAAAGTCGTCATTAATTTCTCTGAATTACACCAATTCCGAGACATTCTTTATGGACAGACAGTGCGGGAGACAGTTATATGACAGGACTTGCTGTGCTAAGCAGATGTGGGAGAGATTGCGTCGTCCCATGAATACTAAGCACTCGCTCCGGAGAAACCCCATTAGCTTCCTGTACTAAGAGACGGGAAATAGGAGGGCGGGGGATGGGGGTGGGGTATGAAGAGGGGGGGGGGGTCAGGGCATCAAACTCTTTCCCCAGCCACCCCCACCCCAGACCCCGCTCCATCACCCTGCCTCCGCCTTCACCCTGATCCGACTTCGCTTCGTCTACTTCCAAACACCTCACTGCTTTCCATCTTTCCTAACTCTGTTCCATCTCCTTATCTCATTCTATGTCCCCCATGCCATTCCGTCTTTCTGTCCCTCTCCATTTCCTCCTCTCCTCTCTGTCCTAAGTTGCTGCTAACCTCTATATCTCTAGAACTGTCATATCTCCTGCTTCGTCTCCCTACTCTGCGCCAGTGCCCACTGTACTAGGTCTCCATCACTCCCTCTGCGTTCAATCTCTCCCACTCCACTTCTGCTCCACCACCCCAAACCACTCATTTTCCCCATCCTACTCAGTCTTCCCATTCCCTTTTCTCTTTTTACATTATTTCCTTTGGTGACCTCATCAGCTCCCGTGGGTTTAATTACGATCTTTATGTAAAGGGTTTCCAGATCTATAGATCCAGCCCTAGTCTCTCTTCGGAGCTCCAGTCCCAAATCACCGACATTATGAACTGAATATCCCACTGGTGTTTCAAATGCAATATGTCCAAAGTAGAAGTCATTAGCTATCTCCCCCAAAAAATCCACCCCTCTTCCAGTCTTTCCTTTTTCCATACATGGCTCTACCATTCCTCCAGTCATCCATGTTTTTAACCTAGGTAGTACCCTTGACATCTCATTCTCACTAATTCCACATATCCAGTCAATCATTTGCCAAATCATTTCTACCTCAGAAATAGGAGGAAGTTGTCTTTTCTGTCACACAACCACTAACCTACTATAGGTTCTCATAACCTCTCTCCAGGACTCTATGACAATAGTCTCCTGATTGGTGTCCACCTCAAATCTTTCCCCACTCCAACCCATCTTTCTCACAGCTGCTATTCCGAAAGCACAGGTCTGCTCATGTTACTACTCTCCTAATCAATAAACTACCATGGCTCTCTATGATTCCTAGGATCAAATAAAAATTCCTATATTGGCATTTAAAGTTCTTCCTTATCTTGTCCCACATAACTTTTTAGCCTTATTACATAATACTCCACTTAGAGTACTCTAAGAGCCAATCAAAATGTCCTTACTGCGCTTTTTACCCTATACTCCATCTCCCATCTCCATATAGGCTTTAACCCTGGCCGACCCTGATACCTTGAATGCACTCATTTCTCATCTTCATCTCTTGAAATTCATGCTTTCCCTCAAAACTTAGCTTAAGCTAAGGCATGTGGTACTCCATACATGATGCCTTTCCTGTTTCCCACCCTGCCCCCTCCAACTGCTAATGCCTTCTCTCCAAAGAGAAATTACCTATTTCGCAGATATTCTGTATGTACATGTTGATTCCCATGATGAATATCCAAGATCTCTGTGGCCTGGGACTGCTTAACTTTTGTTTTTGTATCCCTAGCACCTAAAATACAAAGTCTGGCACATCAGTGGGAGGTGCTAAATGTTTGATTAATACCACTTCATCTCTCATATTCAAGAAGCTGATGGAGATTTAAGGGAAAAGATGGGAAAATGAGGAAGAGGAGAGGAAAGTATTTTGCCCTTTCGCTTCCTTGCCCTCCTCACTCTTCCCATTCCTATCACTGCTGCTGAGGGAGGGAAGTGAGGGCTGAAAGAAAAAAGAGATGCCCCTTGAAAAGAACTACACCATTTCCCTCCCCCATTCCCAGTAAATGAAGGGGAAGAAAGAAAGGGAAAGAAGGAGAGTGAAATAAGAGGTAGCCCCACTCATGTCATGGAAATCAATCTAAAGCTAAAGGGAGCCCTCACTCTAGGCAGGGTCTCTGCCCCCTCCTCTGGTGATCACAGTAATTAGGGGGAAACTCTCTAAAATGAAGGTTACTCCCTGGCCCCATTCGATGGTGCTAAGATCCCAAACTAGAATTTTCTCCTCATCTCTAGACCCCCAGGAATGAAAGACACATTGAAGCTGAACATCATCACCCACATAATCGCATCCCAAAAAAGAATCCCAGACTCCCTCATTTCCCCTTGCCCCTTCCCCTACACAATTACTGGGGGCCCAGAGCCAAGTTAGTTTCATCTCCCAGGAAAGAGAGAGGCCTTGGGGTAAGGAGCTATGGCCGAGAGAGGGGGGCGTTGTCCCTTCGTCTTTGATACTGGGTGGATAATTTATGCCTCAGAACACAGCAGATGGCTGGTAATTTAGCGATTACTGTGTATAAGAATGGAGCTCAGCTCCTCCACACAGAATCCAACAATTCTTTATCATTTCACCTTCTGTCCTGCCTGCTTGTTTGTTTGTTTTGTTGTGTGTGTGTGTGTGTGTTTTTCCAGGAAGTCTCTTCTACTTCATTTTCCAGCCTTTACAAATCCTCAAACCAATGCCATGGACCTAGGATTAGGCAAGGTTAGCAACTACCTAGGGCACAGAGGCAGAATATATTTCTTATCTTTATTGTCACCTATTTGAAAAGCCATGAAATCCTGCTCTCTGTGACCCATAGGTATTTTTTTCAGTTAGGTTGCATGTCCTACAGGGAAGTCACAAAAGCTCTAGACACTCACACATGGGGGCGGGGGGAAATAATTGACAGGCCTTGTCTAGTGAGCATAGATGCATTGTCCCTGCTCTGTCTCAAACTTAAATGAGGTTAGGATGCAGAAGAGATGTACTAAAATTGTAACCCAGAGAATCACAAGGCAGAAGTCAGTGCCCCCAGTCACCTAGTTGCTTCCTAAGTTCTTCTAACTGAACTCCACAGTATTGCTCATCACTAGAAAGTTCATCTTTCGGTCTAACTACTAATGCCTCTTGCTGCTATGGGGTCCTTCCAGGAAACTGTGAGAGCTCCATCTCCACATCATGTGATCTGCTCCATTTTCCTCAAAATCTCTAAGAAGGTAAAATTGCTTCCCCCATCCGATTATACAGATAAGGAAATGGACTCGAAGAGGTTAGCTAACATTAGTTAGTTAACATTAGTTAGTGGATCAGTCAGTCATCAAGCATTTATTTTCTTTTCTATTATATGTACTATGGAAAGAACTCTGGCTCCAGAGTCAAAAGTTCTGGGTTCAAATTCCACTTATGATACATGCTAATTGTGTAATAAGTCACTCCTAGGTATCACAAGCTTAAGGAGCTGTCCTAAAAGTCTTTGGTAGCTAAGCCTGTCATTTAATCTCTCTGGGCCTCAGTTTCCTCATTTGTAAAATAAAGGGTCACTGAAGTAGCTTCATACTTCAGACTGATGATCCTATAAACTGGCCCTAAGGAAATAGCAGAGCCTAGATTGCACTCCACATCTGATTGTTGAATTTGGATTTGCTGGTCATCAGGGTCTAAAACACCAAGTTTCATTTCCATTACTACCTCCACCCAGAAAAATCCAAAACAGGCTAGAAGACCTTTAAAAGAGCAGCCAAGTGTTCCAGGCCTGGAACCAAGAAGACTCCTTTTCCTAAATTCAAACCTGATCTCAAACACTTACTAGCTGTTTGACCCTAGGCAAATCACTTAACCCTGTTTGCCTCAGTTTCTTCATCTGTAAAATGAGCCGGAAAAGAAAATGGCAAACCACTCCAGTATTTTTGTCAAGAGAACCCCAAATGGGGTCACAGAGAACCAGACACTACTGAAATGTCTGAACAGCACCAAAAAGTTTTGAATACTCCCCAAGTGGTAGGTAGGTCAAAGATTGACTTGATCTCTTTCTTCTCTCATTCCTGACCCTTTCTCCTCCCCTTTCTTTCATTAGGCTGGAATCTAAGATATACGCCTTCACTCCATATCTTGTACCCCTATTTTCCAGGGTTTGGTTTCTCCCCCTTCAGATAGGATATAATATAATGTTATTATACATATGGTTTGAGATCCTAGGTGCTAAGTGCTTTGAGATCCCCATGAGAGCTCAACTCTTTTTCAGCTGCATCTACCCATACCCTGACAGCAGAGCACTAATTAATTAGCGTGCCCAACCAGCCATGGGCACGAGCTCATTATTCACCACAGGGACCTGCTGTTAGCACACCAGACCCCCGGGGATGCGGGTATACTCCAATTACACAGCCAACAGCTCGCCTAATCGAGGCTCACAATGAATGTTAGGGAAGGGAGGGGGCTTTTGAGTGGAATCCCTGTCACCTCACTCTAACCATCATTGTTTGGTCTCAGAGTCAACTCTCTCTCCTAGGCATAGGAAACCCGAGGGAGAAAACTCCACGGTCAGGAGCCAAGAAATTAGAAAGCCATGGGGGAAGGAAAGAGGAAGGGAATGTGTGATGCTAGAGAGAAAGCTAAAGACCTCAACAAACGTTGATTAAGCACCTACTCTGTGCCAGGCACTGGGCTTAGTACTAAGGATATAAAAGCAAAAATGAAACTTTTCCAACTGGCTCCTTTGGTCTGGGAAATATCACAAGACTTTGTATGTGCATACATATATTTGCTTTTGCAGCAAGAGTGCCACAAGAAGGACTTTCTGGTACTGAGAGTAGGAGCAGCACTGGACTATAGAGGTCATGGTATTGGTAAGAAGCAGTATTCTTTCCTATAGGCAAGAGACAAGAGCTGAGTGTCCAACAGGTCTGAAGAGGAGAGAGGACAGTCATAAGGACCCAGGGGTTCAGTTTCCTCCCCTTCCCCAGGCCCCAGTTCAAGGGTATTGGGAGGAGGCAGTTTTAGCTATTGAGAGCAATAGAGAGATTCCCCGCCCCCCCCACGTCCCATTGACTTTGCCATTCCGCTGTCATTCTACGGCTTCTCCAAGATTTAACATATTGACTCTCCGAGCTGCAGAAAATTGAATTTTCTTCATTACAACTGTCTCCTGACAAAAGCAGCTCATAAATTCTCCATCTTTTTCAGTCTTCCCCACCCCCTTCCCACCTAACACCTCTCAAAGGATTCACACACTTAAACATGTAATTCACATGCATGTAGAGACACAGGATGTGCACAACTCGGACTTTGGATTCCCATGTATGTGAAAACTTGGAATTTCAGCCCTCCCTAACCCTAACACACACTTCCCTCTCCCTGAAGGTCCATATGACCTCCCTGTAATGGAAATAATCAACCTTCTTCCCTCTGTGATTTGCATGCATGATAGAAGTGCTAGATACTGAGAAACAAGATTGACATGCCAGTGGGCAGACCCAAGACAATACATCTATATGGAGACGAATGATTTTTCACAATCATTGTTCATGTATGTAGTTCTTTCCCATAGCCCAAATAGAATATGCTTCTGGAAAACATACATGAATAGATGCTTCCCATATTTCCCCAGTAGAGCTATTAACTAGGGTGGGGTAACCAGGGCCTTGTCCCAAAGTGGAAAATTTAGACAGTGCCAACAGATGTGCCCTTTGTCCTCCTTCTCTTTCCACCCCAACTCCTGTGCATCCAAACTCCAGATGACCTCCTCCTCTGCTCAGTCCCGTGCCTCAGAGTGATAGTTTCATTTTAGAACATGCTTCCACTCCTCCCCTCAAATAATGATCCTCTTCCTAACTATCACAAACTGCCTCAGATACAAATGTCACTAGTTACAGTTTTGTTCTATAGACTTGGTTTTCACTTGGACTCTAAAACAAAATCCCCATCTGGACACAAATTGCTTAGATTCATGCGAATGTAGAACTGAGTTCTTACACATTAGGAACTTTATTTGAATGTTCTGAAATATAAATACTCTTGCCACATGTATAAATTATTATTCCTAAATAACTTTGCAAATGGTTGTCCATGGCCAAGGATTTACCCTATGGCCAAGGTAGTGATTGGTAGAGTAAAGGGGTCCCAGGCCAGCCTCTGTGCTGAGAACAGACTGATCTCCCTGCCTATCAGTTTCTGTAACTATATCTCTAAGTGAAGCTAGAGAGGAAGAGAGAACTAGAGAGAGAAAGCTAAAGGAAGAATGAGGCAGAGACATACAGAGACTTTTTCTAAACAAAATAGTCCCATGAAGGAAATACAATAAGGTACAATGCATTAAAAGTACTGATCTGGTTAGATAGTGCTGGAGAATGGACTTTGAAGATCATTTTAACCTTTCGTGTGTTCTGTACCTCTTTGGTAGTCTGGTGGAGTCTATGGGCTGGTTCCTTTTCAAAATTAAATTTTAAAAGCATAAAATAAAAGACATAATAGTATAAAAGAAATTGATTACATTGGAATACTGTTAATAAAAACTTTTTTTTTAAAGTTCATGGACCACTGGTCAAGAAGCCTCAATCTAGTCCCACCCTCTCCTTTTATTGGCTTAGAGGAAATTAAGACTCGGAGAGGGCAATTGACTTGTCCATCACAGAGTTGTTAACTGCAGAGACAGGGATAGACTTCATTTCTCCTGACTCGCAGCTCAGTGTTCTTGCACTTCCCTATGTATAAACTCCTCTGTGAGACTCACATACATGTCACTGAAAACAGAATGCCCAAGTCTGACCTTGGTATTTCGTCTGTGTGTTTCATCTTTGTGTCCTTGATGCCTTACGTATAAAAGATAATTCACAAATATTCATGGAATTTAATTTCACTAAATTGGTTCCAGCTTCCATGTTTTCCTTGGCCTTGTTCATACTCCCACACACATACATCATAGACAAAACCCCTTTGATATGGAAGGATCACAAATGAAGGGATTCTTCCTTCACTCACCAAGGCACCCAGACCCTCAGTCCTGGCTCCCCTAGAGAGGTTACTCTTGTCATTTTGTTATCCCTCAGATCTAAACTGTGTGATCCTGTGTGATCACTTACTTCTCTCCCCCTCGGTTTCTTCATCTGTAAAAAGAGAATAATACCATTCACCACACAGTGTAGTTTTGAGGTTAAAATGAGATAACATATGGAAAGTGCTTGGCAAATTAATTATTGTTATATTAGAAGCAGCATAATTAATTGGCTATTCCTCTCTGGAGAAGGCATGCAGTCCTAGCAGGGGTTTTACAGTCCTCTGACCCTCCCTTTTAGGCCCTCTTCCTTACCCATCTTGAGATCTCCATTTCAAGAAGGGCCCATCATATTCACTATGTCTTCCAGATCAACTCACTCTCCAGGCTTTTCCACCAGCAACCCTGCCCCCATAGCCCATCTCTCCTTTTATATTACGTCTTCCCCTACTAGAATATAACTTCTTCAAAGCTGGGGCTATCTTGTTTTCTTATATTTGTATTTCAAATACTTAGCCCAGTTCCCATAATATAATAAGCACTTAATAAATACTCCATCTAACCATCTATCCATCCATCCATCCATCCATAAATTCATCCATCTATCCATCCATCTATCTATCCATCCATCCATCCATCCTGAGTAGCTCTAGCCTCAAGCACAAGACTGAGGGAGGGCTGACTCTTCTCTTTCTGGTGCCCATGCCAAGCAACAGCTGAGGCTGTAATGGATGGGCAAGAGGCCAGACCGATGGCCAACACCATGTGGCTTGTGCCCACGGCCAGATTGGGGTGGAAAGCAACGGGCTGGTTGCCCAGGCTCTCCACCCTCCAAAATGCCACACAATCTGTGTAAAGAGCAAAAAAGGGACAGAGAAAGACAAAGACAGTGAAGAGACATCCAGAGCCAGCACCAAGGGAACAGAGAGCCTCCATGCCATGGGACCTAGACACAGGAGAATCTCAGACCCTATTCTGACCCAGATACAAAGAGAGACATGGGTTTGACTATGGGTTGGACAAGAAGGAAGCCAAGCACTGAATGGAGAAGGATGTTGTTTTTGCTTTTTTCAGTTGTGATCAGCTCAGCCAGATAGCGATGCTGGAGGTGGAAAGATATGGGGGTCAGAGAAAAATGAAAGGAAGGTTTGCATTGTTTGGAGAAGGGCCTAGAGCTGAGGGATTTCAATGCATTTTGCTATTAAGCAATTAGTGTGCAAATTAAATGCACATTATGCAAATAAGAATCTATTGTCTATGCTTTCTCAAATCTACTCTGGTTAATCTTGTATTTTGCCTGCTTTTGTTTCTGTTGGAGCCTTGGCCTGAGTCACTTTAGATCACCAAGGTGAAAGAGGGAGTGGAGAGTCCTGGCTACCAAATCAGCACTGGGCATGAGAGCTTAACATGCTGAGCCCCAACATCCAGAATGACCTTCTCTCCCAAATTTTCCCAAACAATTGAGGGAAAAGGAAGTGGTTAGGAGTCCAGGAGTCCAATCTGGATAATCTCTGCACTTGAAAGTATTTCCCAAGGTTATTTGCTCTAGCCTCCTGCTTCAGGATTGGTCAATCCCACCCTGACGACTGGATCCTCTGTACTGTTTCTTCCTGTACTCCATTGCATGAGATGATTTACAAAAAATATAAATCTTCCAAGGACCCATGAGTCTGTGCCTATAAGAAATCAGCCCAAGACTAAAAGAAACAGATTGAGAAATAATTTAGACATTTGACAAATTCTTAGATCCTGAAACTCATTCCCCATCACATTGTGTCTATGTGAGGGAAGGGCACAAGATGGTTTCCACACCAAGAGATTTGAGGTAACCTAAAAGCATGGAAAGAGGGTTAGATTTGGAATCACTGGTGCTGGATTACTCACCTTGAATCAAGCGACCATGGGGAAGTCACTTTACATCTCTGGGACCCTTTCTTCTTATCTGTGAAATGAAAGGATTGGACTGGACAGATGGCATTGAAGGTACCCTTCCCACTCTAAATCAATGATCCTATGTTAATAATAACTTAACACAGTCTCCCATCGGTTGGGCCCTGGTCCACTTCTGGTGGACCATTTGTGGAATTTGGTATTGAAGAACTTGGCATTGTGGAATAACTGTTGAGTTCTTTAGTACTGCGATGTACTAAGGGGTATTTGTGTCAAAGAAAATTGGTACAGGAAAAATTACCCCCTTAGTAGGCCTTAAAAGGAGTGACCACACTCTCCTGCATTTTCTCTTCATTCCTGTTTCCAGAACTTGTGACATGTAAATCTTTCTCTGTCTCCTTGTCTCTCTCTTTCTCCCTCTCTTTCTGTGTGTCTGTCTCTATCTCTATCTCTCTCTCTCATTTCTCTCTCCCTCCTGTCTGTCTTTCCCCCTCCCTCCCCCTCTCTCTCTCACATGCACACACACACACACACACACACACACACACACACACACACACACACACACGTGGAAGAGGGTACTCCTCCCTCACACCAGAAAAAATTATAACTAAAAATGATTGCTAGAGGAGGACTCATCCAGGTAATCCTGAAGTGACACCTTGGACTTTGACTGATTCTTCTGCTTTGAGTTTCTTTGCTTGAGCACAGGTTCCTGAAAAAGGATCCTAAGATGGATATATTCAGCCATGGAGTCAAACTTGAAAGTTCAAGAGGTTGGGGATTCCTGGGCCCCTCGGCTGGTGCTAGCTGACATGTGAGAAATGCTGCTTACAATTACTTCAGCATTTCTTGGAAGATAGGATGACCCCTGTCAAGAGAATGAATACAACCCCTAGCCTAACTTGCTAGAAGATATGAACCTTCAGGGATACTATACAGAGCCCAGGTCAAAGTAAATGTATATTCAATAGTACTGCAAAGAGTTTCCCATTTTAACATTTTAGGTATCAACTTCCCTGAAGACCATAATTAAAAAAATCAACCAGGAATTTATTAAACACTTACTATGTGCCAAGCACTGCTCTGGACAAAGGGGGATACCTATACAAAAAAAATGAAACAATCCCCACTCACAAGGGTCTTCTATAGTATTAAAATTGTTGCTTTGTGTTTAAGTCTTTGTCAGTGCACTCCTATAAAAAGTTTATGTTTTAAGCATTTCTTTTGTGTGGAGAAAATAGCTGTCCTATAACTGTACATTGCACATTGAATAACCTTCTATGCCTTTTTTTAGGAAAGTCCCTAGACATGAGCCAAATCTCAACTTTAAGTGATTTTCCCCAAGCCTCTGGAGAGGGTGCATAAAGAATCAGAGAATTTAAGAGATTCTTACCTACCGCTTTAGGGGTCAGACTTTCCTAGGACTGAATCACATAGATGTACATGGGTAGGTGGATTCAGAAATAGGAAATTCTTTGGAGGGGAAAGGCAGGTGCTCCAGACCCATTGGGGCCAGCAGTGGTTCTGGGTTGTAACAGTATAATCCTATGACCTACAGAGATCCCAAGAGAATTATTCCTATGGTAAGCCCTCTTCACCTAGGCTGGAGAAAATAGAAACATGCTTTCTTGGAACAAGGAGATAAAAGAGGCATCAAGGAAATACCAGTTAGAAATTTTCGCTTAGTCTTTTGAAAAATTCAATTTCCCAGTCTTCTGAAAGGAAATAAAATGCCATAAGAAATGTCTATGAGTTCCCAATCCTGGGGTAAATATTAAAGTGAATGCTAAAACTTAAGGAAATTAGGGGATAACTACCAAAGAAATTCAACTCCACTCAACAAACATTTGTCAAATTCTTGCTGGATGCAGAACATAGTCCTGGACACAGGGGAAGATACAGTTTATGTCAGTGTCCATCAGGGAAACCTACATGATCAACTTCATTAATTTATTAAGAGGGTTAGTGAGCCCTTGGGACTTGGATTATATCTTCCTTTGCAGAGAATAGATATGCCCATTAGCATCTCCTTGAGGGGATTAAGGACGTCTCCTTAAGTCTCAGTAATTGACCAATCAATAAATGGTCAAAGGATGAACAGGCAGTTTCCAATGGAAGAAGTCCAAGTTATCAATAGCCAAATGAAAAAATGCTACAAACCACTAATAATTAGAGAAATGTCAATTAAAGAAACTCCAAGGTACAACCTAATACCCATCAGGTTGGCAAAGTTGACAAAAATGGAAAATGACAAATGTTGGAAGGCATGTGGGAAAACAGGCATATTAATGCACTGTTGGTAGATCTATGAATTGGTCTAGCCATTCTAGAAAGCAATTTGGAACTATGCCCAAAAAGCAACTAAACTGTGCGTACCCTTTGACCCAGTAATATCGCTTCTAGGTCTATATCCCAAAGAGATCAAAGAAAGAGAAGAAGGACCCATATGGACAAAAATATTTATAGCAGCTCTTTTTGTGGTACTTCTATAATATCTCTCACATCCATCTTTCTCTCCACTTATACAGCCACCACTGGAGTTCAGACCCTCATCACCTCTTGCCTAGACTATTATAATAATCTCTTAATTGGTCTCCCTCACTGAAATCTCTCTCCTTCCAATTCATCCTCTCTACCAGAGGTGTCAAATTTACTGCCCTAGTGCAGCTGAACCAGATTAAAATGTAATTGAGAAATGTTTAACAAAATAAATAAAAATACAATATAGATAATGTTAATTTGTAACTTTCTAAGTTAACATGCTGCCTACATGGAATGAGTTTCTATTTGACACCACTGAGGTCTACATAGTTGTCAGAGCATTTTCCTGAGATATAGTTTTTTTTATGTATTTTTAGATTATAGAATAAAATAATTATTTTCATAACATAGTATAATAAAAATATTATTGTACATGAAACTGCAAATCTACTATACACAACTTGCTATTTCTTTCAAATATACCACAGAATTATGCTGTAAATTTTTTCTTTTTTTTCTTTCCTTCTTCAATGGCTACCATGAGACACAAATAGTCATGTATGTAAAATTATTCTATTCATACTTTTGGTATAGTTCTTTTTATTTTATTTTTAATTTATGGAATAAAACAATAATTTTAATAACATAGTATGATTAAAATAAGATGATTGTACATGAAATCACAAATCTACTATGCACAACTTGCTATTTCTTTCAAATATACAAAAATTATCATGTAAATTTTTTCTTTTTTTCTTTCCTTCTCTGATGTCTACCATTAGACTTAAATATGAATGTGTGTGTGCATATATATACGTATATAATGTATGTATGTCTATAATTATTCTATATATACTTCTATTTGTCATTTCTTTCTTTGGATGCACATAATAGCTTTCTTTATGCGTCCTTTATAGTTTATTTGAGTATTTATCATTGACAAAATATTTATTTGCACAAAATCGTTCTTAAAACAGTATTGCTTATTGTAGGATGATCAGCTATGAATGACTTAGCTATTCTCAGCAATACAATAATCCAAAGATGACTCTGAAGGACTTCCAATGAAAAATGCTGTCCATCCCCAGTAAAAAGAACGATGGTGTTTGAATTCAGAGTAAAGAATACTTTTTTTTAAACTTTATATCTCTAGAATTGGGGGATTTTTGTCTATATTTTCTTTGACAATATAACTATTATGGAAAGATTTTGCATGACTACACATGCATAATCTGTATTGAATTGCTTGAGGGGAGTTGGGGATAGAGAAAGGGAGAAAATTTGTAACTCAATATTGTAAAAACAAATGTTAAAAATTGTTTTTACATGTAACTAGGGAAAAATCCAAAAAAAAATTGCTGTTACTGTATACAATGTTTTCTCAGTTCTGCTCATTTCACTCTTCATTATTTCATGCAAATCTTTCCATATTTTTCCAAACATCCTTTCTTATAGCACAGTAGTATTCCATCACAATAATATACCACAACTTATCCAGCCATTCCCCAATTGATGGGCATCCCTGCAATTTCCAGTTCTAAGGTATAGTTCTAACCATGTCATTCCCTACTCAGTAAGCTCCAATGGTTCTCTGTAAACTTTAGGATCAAATACAAACTTCTCTGTTGGGAATTTAAAGCACTTCACAAACTTGCCCCAGACTATCTTTTTAGTCTCATTGGTTCCCTCCTCCAAGGCTGGCATCCCTGTTGGTCCTCATATAACATTCCATTCCCTGCCTTCTTGCCTTCCCACTGACTGTCTTCGATGCTTGGAATGAATTCCCTCTTGACCCTCTGCCTCTTGGAATCCCTGGTTTCCTTCAAGACTTAGCTCAGGTGGGGAGCAATCTATCTCAGACAGTAGAAACTTCAGGAAATTCACCTACCATCACATGGACCAGACACTGGTAATAGCAGCAGAGTTTCAACCAAGGGATACTGCACAAACAATATTCACTCCTATATCACCTGAAAAGGGCATAGAAGGAAGCACCCCTCTTCTACCTACAGAGAAGCCAGAGGGAGCCAAGACTCCTCTATGGAACATGATCATCCTGCCTGGGATGGTGGGGAGAATGATGGAGTTATACAATTCTAACTCCTTCAATCAGGCAGAAATCGAATCCAAGATGATTGGATGCTACCTGGGGAAATTCTCCACCACCTGCAAGTTAATGAAGCCCAAGACTGGAGCCCCTACTCCTCTAGTTCATCCCTCTTCAGTTAGACCTCAACAATAAAAGCAGAAAGTTTTCCTTTAAAAAAAAAAAAGCTTAAGTAAATGCCTTCTTTATGAGAATGAAATCACCTTATATTTCTTTTGTAGTATACATACACACAACATATATGTGTATATACATGTGTTACATACATATGTGTATATACTTAAACATAACTGACAAAATAAATATATGCAGTGCATTGTTGCATATGTGTGCATATATATATGTGTGTGTGTGTGAATGTGTGTATACAGTTATCCCTTCCACATGGCAGGGGGTTAGGAGCACAACACCCTCACAATCTGAAAAATCTGTGTAAAAATTTTGGCCCTCCTTTTGTACCAGAGAAGAAGTCTGAATTATTATGGTATTAAAAGATAAAATATGTTGATATTATACAATAGTATACATATATTTTATGCATTTCTGAGTTTATGAGCTTTTTCCATGTCATCTCCTGGCTTTTGTGTCATGTGCGACTTTTGAAAAACTTCCCAAAAAATTCCCATTTAATGCCAACCCACAATAGTTCAAAACCATGATGTGGAAAGTCACCATGTGAAAGGGATAACTAGATAGAGAGAGTTTGGTTTTGTCTTTGTATTCTTAGGGTCTGGCACATAGCTGGTGTTTAATAGATGCTTTTTGATTGATTGATCTATTGATTGACTTCAGGAACTCAGCTAGAGAGGGAGTTCCTAGCTATTGCCAGACTCTCCAAGAATCTGAATAATATAATTATTATGATGTTACATTATATTGGTAATAGAATCTAATAATAATAAAATAGAATAAAGTTACTCAACATCAGAATGAACAAAAATGACTGAGTTATAGTACTAAGAAGCAAAAAAACCTTGAACTTTGTCCTTTGTATCCACCATAAGTTGTTCAGACATTGCACACCTAATCAAAATTAAAAAAAAAAAAAAGAGAGATTGCCTCTCCAACAACCCCAGATTTGGAGGTGAAGGTTAGTACCTTAAGACCAGAAGCCAGTGCAGACTCCACCGACATTTAAGTTGTGGGTAAAGGAGAGCTGATTCTCTAGCAAGCTGAAGTTTGCTTCCTTCTGGGGGAATCTAAGTTCTTAGGGTAATACCACAAGGTGGAAGGCTTGAAGATGTCCTTGGAGTTGAAAGGAATTTTATAACGCTATAATGAAATAGGAGACTGAGACCGGAGGGCTTGCTTGAGCCCTGCAAGAGGAGTTCGATTCAAATTCCATAACGGCTCATCTAACTGGTTATATGAGTTCGCAGATTAGGAATGAAGAATTTAAGGAGATCCTCCCTGAGGCCAAATAATAGCTGAAGACCAGCAGGTGGCAGCAGAGAGCAATAGCTGTAGAAGCTGGGGGAATGAAGTCCATCGGAGTAGGTGTCCAGCAAACAGCTGTGGATAGATGACTCAGATGATAGATAGTCTGATTGTGAGTGCAGTTGTTATACCAGGAGGGGAAAGGTGGGCTCTGGGAAAGAGTTACCATGGTAACAAAATCAAGAGTTGTTGGGCTGTGCACATGTGCTTGACACTCCTTGGTGAGATCTGGGGATGCCACATTCCTTCCACAGGAAGGAAATTTGTACCTTTGGTATGTGGTATCCTGGAGTAAATCTCCATTCACCCTATATCAGTTATAGCTCTGTGTTATTGTTTTTTTTTAATGAATTACATGTTAAAGTGAATTATCACAGCATATATATAAACAGTTGTTATTTTATTATCAGATTGTCACACCACTAGACAGTGAAAATGTTTTTTAGAACCAAGGAGACTGTCATGGCTGGGTCAGGAAAAGGCAATCTTGCCTGGACATGGAGGGGTGGCTGAGATGACCCCTAGAAGGACATCTTACACCATTATCATAATAATTCACATACCAACCCTACAACTTAAGTAGTGCCAATATTATTACTTGTACAGGTGAGATACAGAGCAGCTGGGTGGCACAGTAGATAGAGTACCAAGCCTGGAGTCAGGAAGGCCTGAGCTCAAATCTGACCTCAGACACTTACTAGCTGTGTGACCCTGAGCAAGTCACTTACCCCGTTTGCCTCAGTTTCCTTAATTGCAAAATGAATTAGAGTAGGAAATGGCAAACCCCTCTTTGCCAAGAAAACTTCAAATGGAACCACAAAGGGCCAGATGCAACTGAAACAACTAAAAACAACAATAGAAGAAGAAAACTAAGGTTATGAGGAATTAATAATACTAACTACCATTAAGGTTTGCAAAGCACTTAACAAATATTATTTCATTAGATTCTTACAACAACCCCCACACACACACACACACATTGGTGCAATTATCTTTGCAGATGAGGAAACTGAGGTAAGCAGAGGTTAAGTGACTTGCCTAGGGTCACAATAATAAGAAATAATAGTACCTACCATTAATATAGCACCTACTATATGTCTGTGCTAAGTGCTCTTCAACTATTATCTCATTTGATCATTACAGCAACTATAGAAGGTGGGTATTCTCATCCCCATTTTATAAGGGAGGAAATTGAAGCAAACAGGTTAAGTGACTTGTCCAGGGTCACACAGGTAGGAAGTACCTGATGCCCTGTTTGAACCCAGGTCTTCCTGACACCACGTCCAGTGTTCTACCCTCTTTGCTACCTATCTACCCATGATCACAGAGCTCATAAATTTCAATAGTCGGATTTGAACCTAGAGAATCCACTTAGGAAAACTGGAAAGGATCTATGTAGAGCTGGGGCAATCATGTTCTGAGTTGGTTTTCATTTTTTTTAACACCTTCCCCACAATAGTGCTCCTGACAAATATGCAAATCAACTTGTAGAAAGAATGAGAGAGAAGGGTGCAGTTAGCACCTCTAATTGCTTCAGTATACATTCCTGTCTGTTACACATTCTGGTCAGTTACACAATCGCTGGACATTAGACATTAGAAAGAATTTTCTTAAATTTTGTATTTGATAGAGTAGAACTATCCCCCCAAAAACATATATACCCCACAAAGTACATCCTTTGAAAGTAATTAAACAAAAATACCTAGAAAAATGATTGAGACTAATATTACATCACTTTCTATTTTTGTAGCCTATGGTTTAAAGAGAATAAAGAGTGTGACTAATGCAGTGTAGCTGCAACTGTAACTAGACCAACTATTCTGGAAAGTCATTGTCAATTACACTAAGTGCACTGACTCCTTTCTACAAGGATTCTCCTAGGCATGTGCATGAAAAAAAGCATTTGTTAAGTATTAACTGTTTCTAGAACTATGCTAAGTATTAGTGGTAACAAATAAAAGAGGGGAAGACAATCTCAGAAAAACTGAGTTTACATTCTATTAAAGAATGACCACACAGATTGGGAAGCGGTAAACAGAAATGAGTATTGAGATTTGGAGAGTTAGGGAGAGGGTGAACAGAGCTATTGGGGAACAGACCCTTCGGGAATATTGAGTTCATTGCATTTCTAGAACTGGGACAAAGCAGGTGGCAATGTGGTGGAATAACAATAGTAACAGTTAACATTTATGTAATACTTACTATGTTTCAGGCACTGTAGTAAGCACTTTATAATTATCTTATTTAATTTTCACAACAACCCTGTGAGGTAGGTGCTTTTATTAGCCCCATTTCATAGAGGAAGAAATTGATGCAAACAGAGGTCAAGTGACTCAAGAGGTTCACACAGCTAGTAAGTATCTGAAGCCATACTTGAACTCTGATCTTCTGACTCCAGGCCCTGTGATCTATCCACAGGAGGGAGAGACTCAAAGGTATTCTAGCAATAGCAGGATGGCAAACTTCTTAACAGCCTTGGGGAAGTGCTCAGATGTAGTGACCCATGTGAGGCCACCAGTCAAACTCACCAGTCAAAACACCTAGGACCAGAGTAGAAGTTCCTCTTAGTGAAAGGTCCTGATGGCCAAGTAAAAGGCCAGAAGATGGATGAATAAAAATATCCTCCTCTCCCCCAACCCAGGTGGCACATGATTAAAAAACAAAGTCCAATATACACCAACATATTTATAGTAGCATTTTTTGTAGTAGAAAAGAATTGAAAATCGATGTTCCTCTCTTGGGGATGAGCTTAGCAATTTGTAGTATGTGAATATAATAGAATATTACTATAAGAAATGACAAATTTGATGAGTACAGGGAAACATAGGAAGATAGTAAACTGATATAAAAACAAGAAGTCAGCAGAACCAGAAAAATAAGATACACAATAACTTCTACCATGTAAGTGAAAGGAATACAAAGAAAACAATAGAAATAAAAGTGAAAATATAATAACCAAACATGTCCTGGAAGAAAAGATATGAAAAAGAACCTTCCCTCCTTCTTTGCAGAGATGGAACACTGTGGGTCCATATGGGACCCAGCATGTCACACTGGGTTTTTTCGATGTCTTCATTAACTCTGTTAACCTGTTGTTATTTTTATTCTTTATTCTATGACATGGTCTTCTGGGTCAGGGAGGAGAAAAGATGTTTGGGAATCCTTGGTAATATAAAAATGAAAGATTTCTATAAAATTTTTTCAAAATAAAACCTACCTTTATAATTTGCCAACGTTTTCCATAGTTCTTGATTTGATTTGTGTGTATGTGTGTGAGAGACTATTTAGTGCTGTCATTTACTTTGCATAGTCTTGGTGTAGATTTCTTCAATCTGCATTGTTCACACTAGACTTTCCTTTTTTCTATTTCTCCATATTTGTCATTCCTTACAGTGCAACATTCCTCCATTGCATTCATATGCTATAATTTGTTCAGTCAATCCACAGTTATGACAGCCTATTCAACTTATAAATCGCTCTAATTGTTAGGAAGTTTTTCTTACAAGAAATCTAAATGTATCTCTCTGAAAATTCCACCCTCAGTGCTCCTAGTTGAACCCTCTGGGATAAAACAGAACAAGTTTAATACATCTTCCATATGACAACTTTTCAAACATTTGAAGACATTTATCATGTCCTCTCTGTCTTCTCTTCTCCAAGTTAAACAACTCCACTTCAATCAATTCAATACTCTTATGGCACGAGCTTGAGGTCCTTTATCTCTCCTATAGTCACTCTTTACAAATTATTAGTGTATTTCCTAATGCAGCACAGATGTGATATCAAACCATCCCACCCCACACCAATGTCTCTTACTCTCTCTCATCCCCTGCTTGGGACTTGCTAACTCATCCCACCTGCACCCGAGGGAGTGGTCATGCCATTACAACTCACTCAGGGCAGTGGTTTGGGGGCAATCTATATATCTACTACTTATAACTTCAGCTCCTAAGCCCCACGAGTGTACTTCCCAGTTAAATAAATCATTCAAGATGACACCATTAATTCTTACACATGAAATATTTATTAAACAAGAAGGCAAATGTAAGAATAACCATAACACAGTAGTCTACCCCTTGACACATAAAACATTGGAGAGACATAGTTTCTGGGTAATTAATCATTTTATTAATCATGCTAGCAATAATTAGAAAAGGGGTCAGTGACACTCTCAAATGCCAAAGACCCCTCATGGAACCCACTCAACACTTATATGCCCTTAGAAAATTGGGTATTTCTGAGGGTGGCAATCAACTCTGACTGATTAACAAGTAATGAGAGAATGAATATTATAATGAGAGGTAGGCTTATTCTAATAAGGGTCTGGGGGATGTGACTCTGACCAAGGGATTTACCTATACCTATATCACCCCATCTAAGGTAATGGAGAGAAAAGGGAGAATCCACTTTTTCCCAGACCTGTCTGAGTAAAACACAAATACTTCAATTCACCTGAACCAAAATTTCTTTACCTTTCAAACAGATCTTATTTTTCCCTCTCACTGTCAGCCTTACACTTCAACAGCTGCCTGAATAACCTACAGGGACTGATTTCTGAATGAGGAAATAGAAAAGGGGAAAATCCTTGGTCCTAATTGAAAAATTGATTATTAACATATGACAGAAATAATCACTTGTTTTACTCATAAACACTCCCTCACCAATGTATACAGTATCTGTAGGGAAGAATGAGCATACACTTTCAGAAAATTAGCAGGGAGACACATAAAGAAGGATACCCAAGCAGCCAGGGTCACTTACAACTCAAGACTTTGATGTTCTTAGCCTCTTAAAGAAACTTTCTGAACCATAAATCACCTGCTAGATGGTGCTAATGTAGACCTTTCTGCTCTTCTGCTGACTGAAATCTTTTGCTGTATATTCTCAGGCCACTGAAACAACATTAGATTGTTTCAGTAAAAAGTAGAGAAATCTGGAGTTTTCAGCATTGTTTAGATTTACTCATTTGGCTGAGCTCTGAAGCAGCATTTAGCTCTATGAGCAAAACAACTTCCTTAGCTATGGCATCTACAGAATTGTTCAAGTTTATTCATGGTTTCCCTCTCTCAAGATATGTGGTAGTAAAGAACAACACAGACAAACTCTTGAGGACTTTCTATCATTTTGACTGTTTATTGTTGGTCAGTCGTCCCAGTCATGTCTGACTTCTAGTAATTCTATTTGGGTTTTTTTTGTTTGTTTTACAAAGATAATGGAATAGCTTGCCATTTCCTTCTCCAGCCCATTTTACAGATGTGGAAACTGAGGCAATATGTCTGACTATAGCTTTCAGTAAAAGGCAAAGCAATCTAGCCCCTCCTTTCCACAGTCAGTCATTCCACACAAAATATTGTTGTTTTTCCTCCAACAGGCTTCCAGAGCAACACCGTTCCTCCAATCAGCTCTTTCAAACAAAAGACTTTCTTCCAATCAAGTTAGCTCCTGGCAACCGCCATAAAACCTGTCACCACTTTGTTCCCCTCCTTTCCCCTCCCCTCCTCTTTGTCTCTCCTCTCTTCTACTTTGGCCGTCTTTGCCTTCAGTAGTAATTTCTTTTTCCAGAAAAGCTATTTTCTCTTAAATCATCTCAATGCTTTTTTCTGAAGAGCTGCTTTCTTCAAGGTTCTCAGAACTATCTATGTCTCTGCCCAAGTACTAAGATACTGCTTTTCTCAGTATCTGTCACACATGTCCTTTTTCTTTCAATAAAAGAAAGTGTCCAAATTAAAAAGGGATGTCACCTTCCACTAAAATGTGGATTCCAGATCTAAATGCAGTAGTCTTATACTCTCTTCCCTTTTCCTTCTGAAAAAATATTTTTCAGTGTAAATTAATAACTCATTAGCTTTTTTGGCCAATACACAATATGTATTTATTTACATATGTACATACACATATATTGCACTGTTGCCTCATATCTATTTTGCAGTCCATTAAGACTTCCAGATAATTTTCAACAAATGGTTTTCATGCAACTCTCATCTTGCATTTACAAAGCTGATTTTTCTAATGTTAAAGTAAAAATTTTGTATATTTTTATTAAATTTCATTTTATTATCATATATATGAGATCTTTCTCTCTGCCTTTGATTTCCTTGGGATACATAATCAATAGAGACAGTGCTAATTTAAAGGATATATTCATAGTTCTGCCAATAGTATATTTGTGTGTATGTCTTCTCACAGTCCTTCTGTCATTGATTATTTCCATCTGTAACTGGTGTTGTGGGCCAAGTATATATCTTGGTGCCATTGAAACAATAAAATTCTATACAAAGCTCATTGCCCTGTTCACTGTCTTCAACAGATAAGCAGGCTGTCTTTCACTCAATCAATTAATGAATTAAATAACCAATTAGAGAGTGTAGTATATATTTTGACCATTAAGTAGCGACTCCCCCATGGATTCATCTGGACATCAATGCAAGAGCTTTGGCTTTGCTGAAGGCCATAGTATCCATACTGCTCAATAGAGGTTCTCATCAGTCTATGAACGCTGTCATTGTTCCCCAATCTCACCACTCAAGTTCTCTTGGATCCTGGCACCTCGGGGCTGCTGCTCCTAATTTAATATTGACATGGAAGTATAGGAAAACAAAATGAAATACAGTTCTGAAATATTCAAATTATGATGATCTTAGTATGGCTCTCTCCATGGCTCTACCCACCCTGAATCTGGGAAATCCCCATTCCTTCTGGCTTACCTTTCATATATCATTTCATAAAATGTAAGCCCCATTTCATTTTATCTTTGTTTCTAATTTGTCTTTTGCTTCTGTTTTTGTCTACCAAGAAGAACAACATAGACTAGAAGGCTAAAAAAATATGGCTAATAGAGAAGTGAAGTTAAAGAGAAACAAGAAGATAGGAGAGAGTTCTCATGGTACCACACATTCTTCCCAGGCCTTGGGCCCTAAAGTGTTGACCTTGCTGCATGGCATTAGTGATTCAAGGGAGACATGCAGAGGAGAGACCTTGAAAGGGAATTTACCTAGCTCAAGAGGTGTTAGAAAGCAGGAACCAATAAATTTCCTATAGAAGCCCATGTCAGAAGCAGGCATTTGTTTGCTAAGAGAGAAGGGAAATATCTTGAAGAGCACCAGTTTAGGAATTACCTTAATGCAATCCAAAGTTTAAGACATCCCAGGTTGACCTCATATCTATCAGATTGGTTAATATGATAAAAAAGGAAAATGAGAAATGTTGGAGAATGTGGGAAAATTGAGACACTAATTGGTGGTGAAGTTATAAACTGATCCGACCATTTTGGAGAGCAATTTGGAACTATGCCCAGAGGGCAACCAAACTGTGCATACCCTTTGATCCAGCAATACCACTAATAAGTCTGCCCAAAGAGATCATCAAAATGGGAAAATGACCCACATGTAGAAAAATATATATAGCAGCTCTTTTTGTGGTAACAAGAATTGGAAACTGAGAGAATTCCCATCAACTGGGGAATAGCCAAACAAGTTGTGGTATATGAAATGGAATACCATTGTTCTATAAGAAATGATGAGCATGTAGAATTCAGAAAATTCTGGGAAGACTTACATGAACTGATACTGAGTGATGTGCACAGGTAAACATTGTACATAGTAATAGCAACATTGTGCAGTGATCAACTTGGCTGTTCTCAGCAATACAATGATCTAAGACAATTCCAAAAGACTCATGATGAAAAATGCTATCCAAATCCAGAGCAAGAACTATGAAGTCTGAATGCAGATCAAAGCATACCATTTTCACTTTTTTTTCTTTCTCATGGTTTTTCCCTTTTGTTCTGGCTCTTCTTTCACAACATGACTAATGTGGATATATGTTTAACATGATTGTATGTGTATAACCTATATCAAATTGCTTGCTGTTGGGGTGAGGGGAGAGAAGGGAGGGAAGGAGAAAAATTTGGAATTCAAAATCTTACAAAAATCAACGTTGAAAATTACCTTTACATGTAATTGAAAAAATAAAATAATACTATTAAGAGAAAAAATAAAGACATACCAGGTCCAAAGTTCAGGAATCAGATCTTCTAGAAAGAGATTTTCTGATGAATAAAAAATTATAAAAACTTCTTACCTGTGTCCTGTGTGGGAACCAGAACTACTGAGTTACTTGGACAGTACAAGTCTGAAAGGAAGGAGATTGCTTATTCAGCAATCCTTACAATATCTTTACCTTCCAGGAAAATCTAAACTACAGGGTAGTACTATAACTCTTTGGAAAAGCTATGTGTGACTGTGAGGGAAAGAAGAACTCACCAGGATGTCAAAGGGTTAACCCTACAGCAACCCAAAATCCAGTTGTCTTCTGAGTAGAGTCAATGCACCAAGTGCAGAAATAATTTTGATACCTGTTTATGGGGTCTGATGAATCCTTTGTATCTATAAGGCAGATGTAAAGTAGAGGTGGGGGAGCAGGGGTGAAACAATTTTCATTGGACAGTTTACAAATATACAAAAAACACACAAGCACACATGCATGCACATAAACACACACATGTATACCCCTCAAATAGATTTTCTGTATGGTTAAAAAAAACATTGTCTTATACCCAATATCCATATTATGCTTTAGTGCTTGGGCAAGAGCTGGGAACCCTATTACTCACAATAAGACAAAATTAGACATAAACTATATACCATGAATATATTTGTAAATGTTATTGTAATAATTCAAAGCCAAGAATCTCTCTTGGGATTAGCACTCAGGACTGGACCCAGTCCATGTGAGTCCAGAACTTGGGTGGGGCTGGGACATGGGTCATATATGAATTTCATGCTTCCTCGTTTCCCATCCATCCTGAGCTGACTTCTTTGTAGAATTTTAGACCACAAAATCTTCCCTATTGGAGGGCAGGCCTCATTCAGTCCAGTCAACTCTTTCAAGTTCCAGGCTGGAGTGAAACGAAACACTCATAGACTATCTAATAATAGTCAACAAAAGGAGATTGGCTTAGCCATAGCATAGAAAGAGTAACACTAATTCAGATAGACTCCACCCTGTACCCTTCATCTCCATATAGAAATGCTTCTTGTCAATATGGCTGAGTATAGTGACTCAGAAGGCAATGAGGGACTTCCCACCAGGCCTGAAGGGCACTAGCCCCTTTTACGGCTTCAGAAAACTGAGTCAACTCTTCCGGTCTCAGCCCCCTGGGTCAACTAAGTCTCTAGTACAGTTTCACTACTTTTTATGGAAAAACTAGCACAGCCTGGTATGGGATTGGGCCCTATTATAAAAAGGCTAGTAAAGCTCACGTGGCAGGGTCCTATTGCCGCCACATTATCATTTCCCCAATTCCTTGGTAACCTTCCCTCCTCAAGTCTATGGTGTATTTCTTCTCTTTCGTTATCATGAATTCTGGGATGTAGTAACTGCAATAATAGATTCCTATTATCTCTACATCAACCACCGGTCCACCTTATCCTTCCAAACCAAGCACAGAATAGCAGTTTATTCCATCTTCTAAAGACTAAAATTATAATTAAGGCAAACCAAAAAGTTTGTTTACTATTCTACTTTTAACAGAAAGCTCTCCAGCAGTTGTCAGATAGCTGAAGTCCCACATTGTTATTAAATGCCAGGCTCAATATGCTTTACAAACTCCTAATCTGTTTCCTCCTTCTGTCAGGGCGGTCTATAGCCTAGTCCTACAACAATAGTGTTTCTGTTTCTACAACCATTTATCTTCACCCAAATGCTTTCTACTATGTGACCTATTGCCTCTCTGGTGTGTAAATTTCCTCACACAGTTTATTTTCTTGATATCAATATTATTTCACCACCCTCTCCCCACTTTATCTTTTCCTACCAAGTCTCAGAGATAGCTACAAAGTCAAATTTGCCTTTAGGCATTAAGATTTCTAGCTCTTTGTTGCCCATGATTTTTTGGGGTTTTTTGCATTTGTGTACATACAGCTGAGACTAACTGTTTATTCTCTTTTTGGATTCTGTCTTTTGTGAATTACTGAATATCTTGAATTCTGTTCTTTCTACATTGTAACTAAACCCTTTGTAGTAGCTACGCAAATGTAAGACAATTTTTCCTTTCCTGCCCCTTTTCAGTTTAAAGCCCTTTTGATTAAATTTGGAAGATTCCAGACAAATATATTTTTATCGGCCCTGTGGTAAAGAATAGTACTCCTTCCTTGCCCCAGAGCCCATAATTCCTATAATTTAAATGATGCTGCAGAAATTCAAATCCCATTTTCAGACACCAACTTCTTCATCACTTCTCAAATCTACTTTTCTCTTCCTAAGCCCATGCATTCAGCCAAGAAAATGATGAAAACATCACCTGTGCTTGAGAAGCCAAATGAGACTTTTTTAGCCATTGAGTGGTAATTTGTTTTTTTATTTGTCACAAGGGTTTTAATTTTTATTTTTTCCAGTTGAGAAGTGGAGGGGATGGAAGAGGGCATGGAGATGCATGGACAGCATGGCAAAAAGAAAAAAAAATAATAAACAGGACACCTTTGAAAGCTACAAGCTTGAACTTATACATTTAAAAGAAAAGCAAGCTATCCATAATAGAGATATAAGGTTTCATGCACTATCCCTTGGTTCTACTGTATATACAGAAATGCCCATGTCTGTGTGTGTGTTCATGTGTTAAATTCAGAATAAAAAGAAATTTTTAAAAGAGAAAAAAATTTCCCTGAGCCTCTAAGAGTTTTAGTTTCTTGCCCAGGACTTCCTGATCCCTAGCAGAGTTTTCTGGGGTTCTTCGAACAGTGACATTTGTCTTTATGTGAATTATCAGATTTGATAGATCTTGATTCTCAAAATAACTCCAAGAGATAAGTGCTATTAATATCCTAATTTACAAATGAGGAAACTGAAGTAGGTAGAGGTTAAGTGATTTGCCCTTGGTCACACAGCTAATAAGTGTCTGAAGCTATATTTAAATTCAGGTCTTCTTGACTCTAGGCTGGGTGCTATATCCACTGTACCACCCATCTATTAGAAAATGATTAAATAAATAAATTATGGTACAGGACTGTAATGGAATATTATTACCCTGTAAGAAATGACAAAATGGGAAGTTTCTGAGGAACCTGGGAAGATTTGTATGAACTGATGCAGAGTGAAGTATGTATTTGTTAATTGTATTTATTCATGATATGTGTGTATTTACTTGTCTCTCTCAATATAATGTAAGCTCATTGTGAACAGAAATTGTTTTTTGTGCTTGTATCTAGCACATGATAAATACTTGTTAACCAACTGAGGCAAAGGAAGTAGTGCTGACTGTTGAACATAAGCTCAGTCAGGTTCCTGGGGACCCAGTAACCAGGTATTTACTAGCTAAGATACCAGTCTGATCTTTCTTCTTCTCTGGCATTTAAGGGAGAATAAACTCATCTTAAGACTCTTGAATTTCCAAGTCCTGGTCAAATGGTATTTCCCCTCCCATTCACTAGCTAGCAAACTCCTACCTCCCCTTTTTCTCCTAATCTTTGTGTTTGAGTATCTGGTCACTTAATTGAAATCTCTTTCCCTTGTTATTACTATCTGTTCTCTTATCCCCATTCACCCCACCACTATCCCTCCTGAGAGTCCCTATCACTGCCCCTTTCATCTATTCTATCCTCTAGCATTCCTGTTGTATCTTTAACAAACTTTCCTTCTCTTTAATGTCTTCTCTTCACACACTTTCCATCTTTCTAAACTTTGAGAAACCTGTCTCCTTTTCCAGAAGGTACTTCCTCCTTGACCACCCTCTCCAGTATTCAGTACATATTCTTTCATACTCCAAACACAATGAACCAGGAGGAAGATTAGGCAACCCTCCCATCACCCAGTAAACCTTCTTCCTTTTAGGTTCACTTCATAAATCTACATTTATGGTATTCATCTAATTTCACCTTCATACTTGGCATCACTATTGCTACATAGTAGATGCTCAATCCATTTCAACCACACTAAGGGATGAACTCACCATCACACATAATTATTCTAAGCTCTATGATTTAAAACTCTAAATTCTTCCTTTCTGATCACAATTATCTTTCATCCTTTTCTCTACCTCACTCTTCTAAACTTATCATTCAGTCTTATCATGATTTCTAGCACCTCCTGTTCTCCCTATCCAACATCCCTGCACTAACCTTACTTTTCTCCTTTTATAGTTTTGATTCTCTAATTATCCAGTTCAACTCTATATAGAAAAAAAATGTTAATACCTGCAAAAAGGTGAATCCAATGATTATCATTTTACCTGGCCCTCCAGGCTTGCTAAGTGAAGTTCTCAAGATGATTTACAAAGATCTAGGCTAATGACTAGGGGCATGATCCAGAGCTGGAGGATATGTACTCACCCCAACTTAAATAGCAGACTGAGCTCAAGGAGTGAAAATTGAGGTATAAACAAACAAACTTTTTTTAAAAAGAAAGCTTAAAGCCTTCTCTGACTGGATATATCTGTGACTCTGACTCAAAAAAGAGCTGTAATAGTTCCTGAGGCTATTGACTAAAAAAAGAATTCACTGGGGAACCAGAAGATGGCAGCAGAGAGTACTTCTATAGAGACCAAACAGAGCTAAGCAGAGAAAATATTTCAACAGAAGACCCCAGGAGCTAGCAACAGTAGCAAAAGAAAGTAACATGGCAGAATTAGAAGCATAAAGCAGTTCCAGTTGACATGCAGCGCTATGCACATGTTCTCTTCTATACATGTTCCTTGACTACCTATGATCACTACATGTGTACTCACTCTCATGCACATTCTCTTATCAGTGTGTGACTATATTCTTATATGTATATTCCTAACTAAAGGGATTTCATGGTTATTTACATTTCTGCACTTTTTAATTAAAGGCCCTTGTCTTTGAACGAATGTATCCTCTAGTTGTTTTGGTAAAAAAAGTAACTTTGGAAGTCTGTGAGTTACAGTTTTAGAACAGATACGGGGGGGGGGGAAATGTTACATGATAACTTCATTACATATTATTATAAATTTAATGTACAAATATATATTTACATAAATATAAGTAATGTATTTTAAAGGAATAGCAAGTTGTATATACTAGATTTGCAGTTTTGTATGCAATCATCTTTTTTATTCTACTATGTTATGGAAATGCTTGTGTTATTTCATAAATTTAAAAATAAAAATTCTTATAAAAAGAAGAGATGCTGACCCAAAAAGCATGTCTTGAATCTGGGACAGCTTTTAGGGGGACCCACATTTGAGAAGGATGGGGTTGCATATTTGCTATCCTCTACCTCAAGTCTCTTGCCCTTATGTGCTACTGATGCTCATAATTCATCAAACTTGTACCCTGTATTAGAGGAAAGTAGAGGAGAGGAGAAGAGAGGAGAGGAGAGGAAAGAAGAGGAAAGGAGAGGAGAGGAAAGGAGAGGAGAGGAAAGGAGAGTAAGGAAGAAAGGCAAAGAGAGGCAAATCATTTGAGAACATCTCATTTTCTGCACAGATGTAGCACATTATTTTCAAAACCTAGATTATGATATTTGCTAAACCACTACCCCAGGAAGGGAGCAGAAACCCTTGGGCTTTGTGACACTTATACTCTTATGGTTCTCCTACTTCTCTGTCTACTTTGCTGGATCATCATTTCTTCCTTCATCTTTTTCAAGATAGTTCTCAAGATTCTCTTCTGGGTGCTCTTTCTCATCTCTTGCTATGTTTATTCCCTTGGGGATATCATCTATTCCCATGATTTCAGTCATCCATCATCTCAGTGTAAATATTTCTCAAATCTGCATCATCCCCCCCAATTCTTATCCACAATTTCAAGTACACTTCCAATGACCTCTTTGTAGGTAGGCCACTGGACCCAGATGGCTCAGGAGAAGAAAGTGAGGTTGGTGACCTTGCACAGCCATCCCTCACTCAAATTAAAGTCAACTACAAGTCATATCATCATTTTGACGTCATGGTCCTCTTCAAGAATGAAGGACAAACACAACAACAAACAACCATCCTGTATTAACCTCATCATCTGCCTTTCCTGCTCCTGTGCTGCTGAACATCACTGGAGTAAGTCCTACAAAGAGGACCACTACAGATTTATGCTATCCAATCTCAACTAGTGTCTCATTCTCTCAAGGCAATTCTTTTCTTCTTTCTAAACTGAACCTCTATCTCACTTTCCCTGTTTTCTCTCTCTAAGCCTCCTACACTGTCCACTCTCCTTCCCTCTCAACAGAGGACCTCACCTCCTACTCTACAGAGAAAATAGAGGACATCTACTGTATTACATTTTTGTCTCAATTTTATACCTCAAAATCCCTCTATAATATCTAGATCAGCCCCCTGTTGTCTTCTCCTCTGTTTCAACTTCAGAGACAGCTATGGTCCTTCTCCTTGTCAAAGCCAAGTCCTCCGCATGTGCCCTGAATCCCATTGCTTCCTCTCTCTTCTAGAAGCTTGTTTCTTAATTACTTCCTCTGGTTCATCTTCAGTCTATTTTCACATATTGTCTCTTCCCTACTACATATATACATGCCCAGGTCTTTTTAATCCTTAAAAAACAAGCAAAAAATCTTCCCTTGATTCATCCACTCAAGCCATCATACTCAACTTCTGCTTCCTTACCTCTCATTCACTTCACA
Source organism: Potorous gilbertii (assembly GCA_028658325.1). Taxonomy (NCBI): domain Eukaryota; kingdom Metazoa; phylum Chordata; class Mammalia; order Diprotodontia; family Potoroidae; genus Potorous; species Potorous gilbertii. The sequence goes on along the minus strand of CM053770.1, from coordinate 182,052,755 downwards.
ATCCTGCAATCTAACTTCTAATACCAATCCTCTATCAAACTACTCTCCTCAAAATTATCAATAATCTTTTTGCTTCTAAATCTAATGCTCCGAAGAAAGTCCTCTTCTTTTTTGACCTCTCTGTCACCTACCAGTGTCTCTTGTTTCTCCTTCCACCTGTCTAACACAGGTTACCTTCCATCCACTTGTAACCGATGGTCCAGGGCTCCCCCAAAGCTCTGAACTCACATGGACTGAGTCTAGTCTCTGGGGCTGACTCAAGAAGGATGATTTTCTCTTTTTGGCTTGCTGCCCAGTCACCCAAAGTTGACTGTAAAAAATCTCTATCTATAGCTCATGGCTAGTTTTCCACAGATATAGGTAAAAAAAGTGTCCTGAGCTTCCATATAAATAGAGTAGAGATTAAAAATTGCAAACCAGATATGGGACAATGTTTAATTCATCCCATAGAAAATGCAAAAGATTCAAAGGACTCACAGGAGCCCATAAACAGATACTGGAAACACATAAGGCACTCAGAGGACTCACAAGATGCCATAAGTACATACTAAAAATATATAAAGAACACTAGCAGTTACCCTCTGAAGAAACTTAAGTTGGGGTTGCCATCAGGGCAACTCTTTGGCATTCCACTGGATCCTTAGTTCTCCCACAGGATCTTACACAGTTCTCACATTCACAGGGTAATTCTGTGATTTAACTTTTGCTATAGGGAGAAGGTTACATTGCAATTCATCCTCCCTCCCAGAAGGCAAACACACCATGAGGCTGTTTAACAAGCAGTTCCCTTCCCGTTAGACCTGAAGTATTTGAATAGGCTCACTGTAATACAGGGTTTGGATGGTAATGGCTAAGGAATTTCTCTTTCCTTTCTCTCTAGAAGGTCTGATTCCCTAAATCTTGAAGTTAGGGCTCAGAAGAGACAGAAGGAATTCTTGGGGCAATACCCAAGGCTCCCATTATTTGGGAAATCTCCCTTCTCTGCATAGAAGGCTAGATTCCAGGATCCTGCTGCCTACAAAATCTACCTAGTCTGTCTAGAAGATCACATTCCAAGGCTCTCGAATTTGGGTTTACTATACCTCAGTAGTTCGGAGTAGAATGTTCCATAGAACTGGACATATACTCTGACCCCTTCTTAAAGTATACGTTGTGATATGACCCATCAACTCTTGGTTGGTCCCTTGGTCTTTTATTCATAGAAAATGATGATCGGCTACTGAGTCAGGAAGAGCTGACCACTTGATAAATTATAAAAGGATTCCGGAGAAAGGTTCTACCCCTTTCCTGACATAGTTTATAACTTAGACTTCCAGGAAAAGTGGGAGAAGATTTTTCTCCCTATCTCCAACCTACCAGCAGAAAAATACCCTTCAGTAAGGGCAGCAAAGGATAGTTAGGTGATACAGGCCCAGAGCCAGGAAGACTCATCCTCCTGTGTTCAAATCTGACCTCAGACACTAGCTATTTGACCCTAGGCAAGTCACTTAAGCCTTTGTCTCAAGTTTTCTCATTTGTAAAATGAGCTGGAAAAGGAAATGGAAAACCAATATCTTTGCCAAGAAAACCCCAAATGGGGGTCACCAAGAAAAGGGCATAACTGACAGAACTGAACAACAACATTGACAGCAAGAGCATGTACCTAGGTGAGTCCCAGGCTACCTGCTTCTTCTGCCTTTGTATTTCTTCCCTGACTACAGGCTTAAGATCAGTAACCAGTGATCCTCAGAGACGAATACATTCAGGCTTCATGGCTAGTTTGGGAGTTATCAAGTCAAAGAGGATTCCATAGTTATAAGCCTTGGTGACTGGGAGTAGTGACATTGATAGAAATGGGGAAGGTAGGTGAAGTGGAAGTTTAGGGGGAAAGATAACTAATCCATCAGGAGGACTTGAGTTCAAATCCAGCCTCAGACACTTACTTGATACTAGCTGTATGATCCTGAGCAAGTCGCTTAACCCTGATTGCCTCACCAAAAACAGCAATAACAAAAGATAAGTTCAGATTTAGAAATGCTAAATTTGAGGCTCCAGCCAGATATCCTGGTAGAGATTAAAATACAAAAGATTTAGAGCTGGAGAGGACTTTAGTAATGATCTAATCAATCTCCTCATTTTACAGATGAAGCAACTGAGGCTTAGAGAAGGAAAGAGATTTATCCAAGGTCACACACATAGTAAATGGCAGAGCTTGGATTCAAATCCACATTCCCTGAATAAAAAAAATAATCAGTTCTCTATCCACTCTATATTAATACTACCTCCAGGTTGTGTTTGTTCTTCATTCTCGAAGAGGACCATGATATCAAGATGATGACATGACTTGAGTGAGGGAGGGCTGTGCAGTTCACCAACCTCACTTTCTTCTCCTGAGCCATCTGGGTCCAGTGGCCTACCTACAAAGAGGTCATTGAAAATGTAGTTGAAATTGTGGATATGAACTGGGGGTGATGATGCAGATTTGGGAAACAATTACACTGAGGTGATGGATGACTGAAACCATGGGAATAGATGATATCCCCAAGGGAATAAACATAGCAAGTGATGAGAAAGAGCACCCAGAAGAGAATCTTGAGAAACATCTTGGAAAAGATGAAGGAAAAATGATGATATAGCAAACAGAGAAGTAGGAGAACCATAAGAGTATAAGTGTCACAAAGCCCAAGGGAATAGAGATACTTTCAAGAAGAAAAGAGGAGAGTGTGATCCACAAAGCCCAAGGACCAAGGGAATTGAGAGTTTCAAGGAAAAGGGGTGAGATGGTGATCCCCAGAGCCCCATACCACAGAGAAGGCAAGGAAGAGGTAGACAGGAAAAAAGATCATTTAACTTGGTGACATTGCTAGTGATCTTAAGTTAAGCTATTTCTGTAGAGGGGTGGAAGTAGAAATTTGATTACAAGAGGTTGAGGATTGAATGGGTGGTGAGAAAGTGAAGACAGTGAGGGTAGATCATGTTTTCTAAGAATTTGGCATCAAAGAGAAATAATTTGAGGGAATCACAGGGTTAAGGGGAAGTTGCTTTGATTTTTTTTTAAGGAGAGGGGAGATTTCAGCCTGTTTATAGACTGAGGTGTCTATAAGGAGTGAAAAAGATTAAAGATGCATGAGTGAAAAAGAGAATGATTGATTTCATGAGGCCAAAGTGGAGATGGGAGGGAACAAAGATCAAGAGTACCACTGGAGGGCTTAACTTCAACAAGGAGGAGGGGTCATGTTTTCCTCTGATATGGGAGGAGAGGATAAGGACACTGGAAGGATGAGAGATGTGGAGGAGAGTTGAGGGCGTTCAGGTCAGGTGGCCTCAATCTTCTCCGAAAAGAAGGAGGCAAGGTCATTTGCTGACAGTAAAAGGGGAGGAGGATGGACTTAGGGGATTGCAAAGAGCAGAATGGTGGGAACAATGACACTGTGGAGGGGAACTGAGAGAGCATCAATAACAGTGGAAAAATTGCTTTGCAGCAGTGAAGGGTGCAGTTGAGGTTAGGGAGCATAAATTTGTAGAAGACCCTGTCAACATGATTTTGTTATTTCCTCCAACATCACTGGGCAGTTCTACCACAGCAGTTACCCAGGATTAAAGATTATCTGTTTAGAAATGGCGGAAGGTCAAAGGAGCAAAGAATTTTAAGGATGGAAGAGAAAGACATTACTGAAATGCCTGACCATAGAGATCCAGGCTAAGAAGAAACTGGAGCTAAAACAGAATTGAAAGACTGAGAGAACAGAGAAGAACAGAGGGGCCAAAGGCCATGGTGGCTATATGGATAGAGCCTTAGCTTTGGAGTCAAGAAAAATCAAATTCAAAACCTGCCTCAGATACATACTATCCATAAGATGCTAAGCAAGTGACTTAATGTCTCTGTGCCTCAGTTTCCACATTGTAAATAAGAGGGTTTTATTTGATGGCCTCTAAATTCTCTTCCAGTCTAAATCTACTATCCTATGATTTGAGAGTTCAAGATCTTGAAGACTGAGGTGTTTCTGATAAGATTTATTGTGCTAGGTAAATGAGATATAGTCTTTAATTAATAAGCTCACATTCGATTTGCAAAGGGCTTTATATCTGTTAGGTCATCTGATTCTCTGAGAGATAGATGCTTTTATTACTCACATTTTACAGGTGTGACTTGCCCAGGATCACACAGCTAATCAGTGGCTAAGGCAAGGTTTGAACTCAGGTCTTCTTGATTCCAAGTCTGGCACTCTATCCACTGCACCACCTAGTTATCATATGAATTGAGAGAGTTTAAGAAACTGTGAGGACAAGGTATTAGAAGGATCACCTCTATGTATAATGAACTGCTGAGGATGATGCTGGAAGCCTGAGCCAAGTGCTAATACCAAGGGGAAAAGTAGGGGAGGTTAGTATCAAATAGTATCAAAGGGCAGTATCAAAAATCAGATGACAATATGGTGGCATGGCAAGAACTTCAATGGAGATGTTGGTGGGATAAGAGTCTGAATGGAGCAATAGGAAGAAAGAATCAGATAAGTGAAAGGCAAGATGAGTGAGACCCTTGTATCTTGTGCACATCAATCTTAGGGGCACAGAAAATATAAATAAAATATGCATCCCCTATTCCAAACAAGAGGAAATTAGGATAAGTACCTGGAATTTTACAGTTACAGTCTGTAATGGCAAGTAAAGTAGGGTTTTTTGCTGGTTTTGTTTTAGTATAATCAAGAAGCATAATACCTCTATTTGAATGTGATTAAGGAGGATCTTTCCCACTCATTGTTGGGCCTGGGAAGATTTGTAAGAAGGTCCATACCATCTGTTAATGAGGCACAGGTTCTCCTGGGATGTGATGCCCTCCAGCTCTAAAAAGTATATAAAGACTCTAAGGTGCAGGTTTTATTTTAGGGCTTACTGACTGGAAGTGTTTGGCCAGATGAGGACTCTGGGAAGCCTCTAAGGCTCCACCCCCGCTTTGAGAACCTAGATGTCTTGCTTCCTTCTCTGGTAACTATGGTCAGACAGTTGGAACTATCTGTTGAATTCAGGCAGAAGATGGCATGTCTGTTGACTTTTAATTCCTCTGTATTTTCTTTGAAGTTCAGGGTGCTGACTCCTCTGAACTAGGTAAATGATGTATGTGCTTGGTTAAAGGAATGATTACACGTGCTTGATTAAAGTGATTGTTAACCCCTCAAAAGTTGCCTTTTCTTTTATGAATGTAGATCTAAGAACCTGTGATAGCAAGCGTCCCTGCATATGTTGGGGTGCTTACTGTTACACAGTCCTATCAAAGAATATGCCTACTCTACCTGGGGAGATGTTGGCAATGGAGAGGGACCAAGTGTGTGAAAAGGAAACTTCCAGAGAGTTGTGGACACATGCTTAATCCTAATCTCCTCTCTGCCTCCACAGATAACCTCCCTTCTTAATTAACTAAGAAACTTAAGGGCCAGCAAGAGGCAGTATGGTACAGCGGGATCATATTATCACCAAAATCCAACAGAAAAAGATAAAGGAAGGAATTTCATTTTAAATAACTGCAGAATATAAAAATATCTGGGAGTCTAGCTAAAAGACACACAGGCATTGTATAATGATAACAGCAAAGCATTTACAGAAATGGATCTAAGTAATTGGAGAGACATTTATTGCACATGGTTTGGTCAGGCCAATATTTTTTAAAATGCCAATAGCAAATAAATTTACAGATTCAATTCTATGTCAAAGTATCACAGGAAGAAAAAATAATAACAATTCAGCTGGAGGAACAAAAGGCCAAGAATTTCAAAGAAAATAGTAAGAAAAAATGAAAATTGAAGGCAGCTTAGCAGTACGAGATCTTAAATTATACTGTAAAAGAGTAACCATCAAAACTATTTGGTACTTTTTTAAAAAATTAAAAAGTTGATCAGGAGAACAGATTACTTAACTCAAAAGGTTAAATAACAGATTAGGACTCAGAAGCAATCAAACATAGCGGCATAGTGTTCAATAAACCCAAGTACTTCAACTACTGAGATTAGCATTCACTATTCAACAAAAATGCTGATAAAATTGGAAAGCAGAAATTAGATTTAAACCAATATTTTACAGTTCAATTGATGGATTACTATTCACCTAGCAACTTCAGGAGACATATGGGGCTCAGTGCTGAAGAGTTGTCTTTTTTAAGATGATGCAACAAAATCTGGGTAATCCTTCTGTCCCTTACCTTATAACAGTTAAACATGGGAGAGGCTACTTGAAATCTGCATCAAAGCAGATTAGCAACTGAGCCAGGAGTGGCCAACTCAGTGTACCTTAAATGGACAGATTCCACTTTCTGGCTCTTCCTTTCAACTGAGCATGTCAGAACACTTCCAACTTCCCACTCTCAGGGGTGGGACTAGGGGGGCCTAAAGGAGAAACTAATTCTTATTCTGGGAAGAAATTATCCCACTTGACATCTAAAACAGGCACTTAAGTAGGCAAGCTGAGCCAGGGCTTTGAGCCCCTGACATCCTTTTCTGCTTTATGTTTTCTTCTCTGAGCCCACATGCCTCAACAGTCTGAGATGGAAATGCCCAGCCTTACAGGCAGCCTCACAAGTCTGAGAGGCTAGAAGAAGCCTGTCTTTCAGCTGAAGTTGACTGGAAGCAGAAGTCATTTTTCACTCTGAGAGAATTACCACCAACAAGACAACGAGCCCAACCCCCTGGCCTGGCTTAGCAGAAGATATGGACCTTCAGGGAGACAGAGCAGGGCTAAATTGAACATGAAATGTTGATGCAGCAGCCCTGTAAACTGCTTCATGTTTGCTGTTCTGAGCCTTAACCTCCCAGGAGGGTGTATCAGTAATTTTCAGTAATCAAGTTACTTGTTTAAGTATTTGTTAATGTGAGCTTGTAAGTCTCTTGTGTTAAGCATTTCATTTGTGCAGATGATATAAATTTGTCCTATACCTGATTAAGAAGGCAGCTAGGTGACTTAATGGGTAGAGCCCTGGGTCTGAAGTCAAGAAGACCTGAGTTCAAATCTAACCTCAGACATTAAACTTAGCTGTGTGACCCTGTGCAAGTTATTCAATCTCTCTTTGCCTTAATCCACAGAAGGAAATAGCAAAACACTCCAGTATCTTTGCCAAGAAAACCCCATGAACAATATGGTTCCCAGGGTCAGGAAGAGTTGGACACATTGAGCGACAATGACCTCATACTTGATTTGCATTGTATACTGAGTACCTTTCTGGTCTCCCTTTTTGGGCATACCCTGGGTGGGAGTCAAACCTAAGTTTAAGTAATTTCCACTGCCCCGCCCCAGAGCTTCAGGGTATTTAGCCTTACCCACTCATATGTATGTATGTATGTATGTATGTGTATGTAAATATTTATAAATACATACATATATACACACATATATATATATACATTGTGTATGTGTGTAAATACGCATGCATGTCTCTATGTATGTGATATATAAGTACTTATATGTGTATGCATGCTATGTATATATGAACATATATACATATAGTATTTATAATAAATTTAACATAATTTATATTGCATACTTTTTTTTGACAGACTAGATTTCCCAATCTCACCCAGACTAATTTACAGCAGCTCCTCACTAGGCCAATCCCACCACCAATAAGAGCAGACACTTGAACAGGCTCTATTGTTCTGATTTAGGCCACTTTGCCCCTCCCTAAACTTCCTGGTCTCTAACCTCTCTTCCTGACGGCTCAACTTACTGATGTTGGACTTTACAAATACCCAATTATCTTAGCTCAGTGAAGCTCACAATCCCTGAACTCGGAACAATCAGCCCCCCCTGGAGCAAGGATTCCCCATGTTTAATTGTTATAGAGGGCCAAGGGGACCACACCTGACCTATAAATTAAAAATACAAATAACCACTATGCATAATATTTACTGTCTCATGCACAATCCTTTTTATGTTCTACTATGAATATGAGATGCCCATTTTATTTGAAGCTTTTAAGTACAGTTTTAAATTCAGAATAAAAATAAATTAATTTTTAAAGTGTTACTATAAATATTGTTATACATAAGGGACCTCTTGCTCTGTTTTCTACCTCTTGATGTATACGTCTAGGAGTTACATTGGCTGAATTGAAAGATATTTATAGTTTTAGTGAATCTTTTAGAATAATTTCAAATTATTTTCTAGGACAGTTGGAACAATTCAGAGCTCCACCAACAGTGCATTGTGTGCCTGCTTTCCCATAGCCCCTCCAACATGCACCATTTTGTCTTCAATCATTTTTCCCAATTTTATGGGCATATGGTGAAACTTCAGAGTTGTTTTAATTAGTATTTTCCTTTTTATTAGTGATTTGAAGCATACCTTCATTTGATTTTCTCCAACTTGCAATTCTTTTGAAAACTGCCTTTCATAAATATATGCATTTATCTATTGAGAGATAACTCTTGTCCTCATATGTTATTATCACCTTGTGTGGTTGTGTAGTTTGTCCTTTGCTCTTGAAGAGGACCAGATGTGCCATGACTTACAGATGAACTGGATTTAAGTGAGGGAGGGCTGTGCAAGGTCACCAGCCCCACTTTCTCCTCCAGAGCTATCTGAGTCCAGTGGCCAGATTAGAACAGGATAACTGGAGATGGCCCAGCTGTTATCACCTCCCTTATTGTCAAATTATCTGGGTAATCAGACTTCCATCAGAGATACTTGCTGCAAAGATGTTTTCCCAGTTAATTATTTCTCGTCTGGTTTTTAGCAAAAGGTTTCAATTTTGTGCAATCAAAATTTGACCTCTATTCTCTCAACTCCTAAAAGTAATGATTGACTTTTCCTCTTATTTTTCTTGTACTGCTCATTCTCCTTTTTCTGATGCACTGCAGTCTGAGCACTGCACCTAGCACAGTACACATAGTAGGTGCTTAATACGTGTTTGCATGTGTTTACCATTTTGTTACCGCTTACTGTCATTAAAAATAACAACCAACATTCCTATATAATGATTCATTGTTTCCTAGACACATTCCTCCCAGTAATGCTACAATGTTGCTACTACGAGTATTATTATCCCTATTTTATAGACGAGGAAACGAAAGGTTGTCAGACTTTGGCTTGAACTCAGCTCTCCTGACTCAAAATCCAGTGGTCTTTAGATTTCATCACACTTAATTCAATGTGATACTTTCTTCTTCCCATACATTGTAGAGGAGGCAGGAACTATATATTATGTTTCTAAAATATCTGCCCCGACAGCTCTTAGTGTCTTAGACATAACAGGTAATAAGAGCTACCATATAACAGTAGTAATAGCTAATACTGATATATGCTTTAAGGTCTTGTGAAGGGCTTTATCAGTATTATTTCATTTGATCCTCACAACCACCTTGGGAGGCAGATGTCATTATCATCCCCATTTTACATATGAGGAAACTGAGGCAGGGGTTAAATTCTTTGCTCAGGATCACACAGCTAGTAAAAGTCTGAGACCAGATTTGAACTCAGGTCTTTCTGACTCTATACACCCAACACTCAAGTATTTGTTGATTTTAGAAGTCTTTTTCTTTTAACACCCGCTCCTTGAGGTCATTCTTTCTTCTCTCCCCAGATCTCAAAAGTTAAAAAGTGTAAAACATCTCCCTGAGACTGTTCACCTTGCTTCCAACTGAGGCTGAGTTTGTGCTAGAGGTCTGCTGCTAGGTGCTTACACTTTGCCCATAAAAGAGACAAAGACAAGGACACCTGCATCTCTGAACTGCTGCGGCTCTTGAATCACACCCTTTGACACTAAGATGATCTGCCTCATCCCTACAGCTTGTTCCCCAATCCATAAACTTTAATTTGGGAAACAGAAGTAATAACCCAATGTTTTTATGCACCAGTGACTTACTGTTGCTAAGTGCCTGGAGATCAACAGAGAAAAGGAGGGCGTAGGGGGGAAGGTACCAGAAACCTCCAATCCCAGGCACAAAAGCAAGATAATGAAGGAAATCTTGTAAGAGCCTGTATCTTGGGGCAGAAGAGGGGAACTAAAGCCAGTGACCAGAAGGTAACAAGCAAATCAGAAAAAAAAGTCTCAACTAGGAGGCTGACAAAACATTTGACTGTCACAGACTACCTCAGCTGTCCCCCAAAAACCAAGGATATTGCCCCTCATCTCAAAAGCTAAAGGGGAACTACAGCTGGGACTAACCCCCTAGGACTTGGTCTTTTACAGGACTTAGGTGGGCAAGTACCCTCCAACTGGCTTGTTTAGAAGGTGTGCTTCAGGATGACTAACCTAATTCTCACCCCTCACCTCTACCCACCTTTCCACCCTTGATCAACAGTCCTCTCTCCCTAGGTCCCAAGGTCTCACTCCCCATACACAGTGGGGGAGTATTTAGAGATTCTTGGGTAAATGCAAACATATCAACCCATTTGTGTCTGTCAACAGCAAGCATTTATTAAGTATTTATCTCAGATCTCTTTGTCCAACCATAACTTCTCTCTCTCTTCACAGTCAGACTTAAATCTGCAACTGCTTATTGGACATCTCAAACTAGACATCTCATAGATGTCCTAAAAGAAAAACATTCAAAACCGAACTCATTATCTTTCCACAAAAAACCTTCCCTCTTCCCAACCTCCCTTTTACTATTAATGTTATCACCATCCTCCTAGTCACCAAGATTCACAGCTGAGGTGTCCTCAACTCCTCCAAACCATTGTTAAGTCTTACCACTCTATCTTCATAACATATCTTGAATACGCCCTATTCTCTCCTCTGACACTGTCATCATCATCATCTCTATTGTTTCACGCGATTACAACAGTCTTCTGGTTGGTCTCCCTATCTCAATGTTCAATCCAGTCTTTCCTCTTCTCACCTGTCAAAGGGATCTCCTATAGTGAAGGTCTGATGAATATATTCCTGCCCCTACCTTTCAATTAAAAAAAAAAGAGGCTTCTCATCACTTCCAAGATCAAATATGTGTTAGGACAGGTTTAATTCATTCCACCCATGCTGTTCGTGAACTTCAATCTTCACCCTTCGGACATGGTAGGAAGAAAAAGTAACTGTCCCAATCTGGTCAGTTCTAACGATGAAGTGTGTTGGCCTTACATAGCTAATCCAAGGAGGTTACTCCCATCTGCATGGGAGGATGGCAGGGGAATCCCTCCCAGGAGCAGGGTGGCTCTATGTTAGGCAATCTAGTGAGAGAAATAGACATGAATACAGCCTAATTCTGTTTTTCTTAGACCAAACTCTGTAGCTTGACAGTATGCTCCAAAGATCTTTTACATATAAAATCCTATGACTTGTTCAAAATCTTTCATAACCTAGCCCCTTCCTACCTTTCCAATCTTCCAATGACACTGGCCTCCTCATTATCCCTCACACACGACTCTTCTTGTTATCTGTCCTTTGTTCTCAAAGAGGTCCAATGACATCATAGGGTGATGTCTTGACATGAGTGAACTGGATTTAAGTAGGCAGAGTTGAGCAAAGTTGTCAGCCTCACTCCCTCTTTCAACTCTGGGAATTTTCCCTGGTTATCCCCCATACCTGGAATGCTCCTGATCCTCAGTTCTATCTCTTGACTGTCCCTGGCTTCCTTCAAGTCTCACCTAAAGTTCCACATTCTGCTAGAAGCCTTCTTGGTCATTTTTAGTGCCTTCCTTCTGAAGTTACTCACAATTTTATATAGTCAACAACAATAAGCATTTATTAAATAATTATCGCGAGCTAGGCACTATGCAAAACACTAGAAATACTGGGAATGAGCAGACAGTCCCTGCTCTCAAGTTGTTTATAGTGAAATGGGGGAAAGCCAGCATTTAAAAGACACTGACAAGGGGTCATAGTAGAAAAAGTCAAGGAGAGTTGGGAGTATAGCCTAGAGAGGAATGAAGACACCGATGACCTGAGCCTCTTTCTTAAATGGGAAGTTCTAAGAGGAACACCCCAAACAGGTGGAGGGACTTGGAATATGAGAAATCCGGAAGTGAAGTGACTTTCTAGGGTAGAAACCTCTTAGGAGAATTGCAAGAAAGACCAAGTTGCATGTGGAACCCTATAGAAAGCAGAGGAGGTGAGCCAGCCTGGGGCATGATTTTTTCAGCAAGCATGTGTCTCTTGTTTTTATATGGTTGTTTCCACATTTTCTCCCCCACACCCCACACCCCCCACGCCTCCATCTCCAATACTCGCCTCCACCCCCATTAGACTGGGAGTTCCTTGACCATACTGGGACTGTTTTCTGCCTTTCTTTGTATCCCCAAGATTTCCTGGAAGACGGGAGGTGCTAAATACATACTTATTGACTGAGTAAGCTCTGGGGCTATTTTTTTTAAAGGCAAAAACAAAGTCTACACCTCCAAGGAGCTACCATTCTAACGGGTGAGATAACAAACATAACTATGCCTGTACAAGATATATTGGTATAAACAAAACATTGAGGGGTGGAAGGGATAAAATCGGAGGGAAGCAGAGGTTAGGGGTGTAAGAGGATGCTGAGAAAGATTCCTGCAGAAGACAGAACTTAAGCTCGGTCCGAAAGGAAACCAGAGAATAGATAGGTACAAAGTCCCAGCCCAAATCAGCTAAGTCAACAAGCATTTTTTAAGCACCTAATACGTGCCAGGGACTGGGCTAACTCAGCAAAGAGGGTACTAAGAGGCACCTCGTAACCACACACCATTTCCCCTCGATCACTCCAGGCCCAGAGCTTTGTATGCAAGTTTCCAAAGCATAAACAGAGCATGCGCATTAGCTCTGCCTGGGTTGCCTTATTAAGAAGGGACTTTCTTCGAATGCCCCGCCCCCACTCCTTGTCTCACGTTTGCGGCTGGAGGTGGCAGACAAACTGGGAGGGGAATTTTTGTAAACATTGGAGGAGGAAGAGGAAGCTGAATGAAAGCGTAAGGCCTGGGAGGGGACTGCTCCACTGGGTCAAGGCTATCGCCGCTGCTAGTTTCCTAGTCTGTCAAAAACACGTGGTTCCACTGCCTCCTCCCTACTCCACCAAGCTTGAGGCCCACAGTCAACCCCACCCGCCACTCAAAAAAAATTGTTGTAAATAGCTCAACCCAATTAGCTTAGGCCGCCTGCCCTCGTGGAATTTTGGGAGTTGTAGTCCTACTGGAGCAGCGTCCTCATTGGCCACTGCAGAAGAATGAACTACAGATCCCAACATGCCTTAGTCATCCCAACACTCCTCTCCTCCCTCCGCTGCGCACAGCTTCCTGGGTTTGGTAGTTCTAAGACCAGCAAACTTCGAAGTCTGGAAGCGGAGAAAGAACTACAAGCCCCGAAAGGCCCTGCGCCCAACTCTCTCCCCCGCCCCTCTCTCAGGCAGAGTCGTGTTTTTGTTGTTGGTGAAAGGTGAGGGGAACAGCTGATCTCCTGGTGGGGTAAGAGAATTGGTCCTAATTTTTGTTTTGGGGGGGAAGGGAATTTTATGGAGTGTCACCCCAACTTTCAATCCTTGAAAAGGAACTCTAGGGAAACAGATTTTTTAAGGGGTTAACCATTTAGTGGAAAGAACCCCCCGTTTTCCCTCATTGTTTAGGGGTACCAGGGGTTTGAGGGGTTCCTTAGAATTGGAGGGAGCTCCCCCTTTGCCTTCTCCTCTCCCCTTGGGTAACTCACCTGGAAGGACTGGGTAGGCTCAGTAGGAAGGAACTGTGGGTGCTGAAATCAGGGCGAACCCCCTTTTTGATCATCGGCTCCCAAAGCAGCCATCTCCCTCAAAATCAATTCCAAGGGTTTTCTCTGCCTTCCATGGACGGGGCACCAGGAAGTTCTGGGATCATGCGACAAGAGTGAGGGTCTATGGACCTTCCCCATATGGATGCCCCTAAATCTGATCACATACACACACACCCCTTTTTTGTGATGATGCAATGCATGGTTTTCTAATTTTTTCCTAGGTCATGGAGGAACAACCTAGATTTGATGTAGTTTTGTTGGGGGTTAGAGAGTTATCTAGACTTCTTCAATTTAGATCCTTGGGAATAAACCGCCCCGCTTCCCACACCTTTACCCCAACCCTTTAGGACAGTGGGGAAAAAAAATGTCCTGCTTGAAGGTAATGTAGATAATCAGCAGGACTTTAACTTAACTTTGAGCCCAAGATAAATTAAAGAGTCAGAAGGATTATATTGCATTTAATTTTTTGCCTGGTTTCCAGAGAAATTTTAAACCTTTTCCCCAGTGCCAGATGTACTCCCAGCTATCTTCTTCTTCCTGGGCTTATTTGGGGAGAATTTAAAATTTGTTTTTTAACTTTAAAAGTCTCTGCCCCGTCTTGCCCCTCCAGGCACCAACCATTATGGGTCTGTGATGTTTTGGGGCCTGCACATGACTAGTGGCGTTTCCTGATTGGACACCCTGTGAGCTGCGTTGCAGACGTAGATGGGAGGGAGCAGGCAGAAAAGGGAGGACTCTAAGTTCTGAGTAATAGTTTCTCTTTTCTAATCTTCACATCCGATCTTCTCTTACCTACCCTTCTACCCCCAGAACACTCCTACTTTCATACGGCTATTCTGCAGCTATCAGTTTCAGAGGAGTAACTGAAACATTTAGTACTGAAAACAGTAGAAAGTGGAATGGGAAGGGCTTGGTCTATTCAGGAGCTAAATTTGGTTTATTCTGTTTGAAGAAATCAGGAGGTCAAGCATCCCAATGGGATGGTAGGTCAGAGGTCCAGGATGCAGGAGATGTCGGTTTTGTTCCATCTCCTAATGCTAGAAATGAATCTTTACCTTCCGACCACACCCCCACAGTCTCATCTGTGCCCAAGGGTGGGGTGTTCCTGGCTTCTGGCCCCTGCATTCCATCTCCCCTATCCCACCACGTTCCTATTTGATGTTTCACTCTACCCTGAAGCAGCCGCCTCCAGGATTCCTGACTTCATGGGGTAATATTTAGGGAGTCCCAGCATACAGTCAATCCTTCTCTACCTTTTCTCTGTCTTATGCCTCAAATGGTAGTGGGGATAATTGGGTTCCCGAGAATTTATAAGGATTAGGGCATTCATTAGAGAGGGAAAGAGGGACCCCTGACTCAGGGGCATAAGGATTTCAGTTTGGACACTGTAGCCAGAATTCTATTCCTAGACACTCAGCCATTCTTGTCCTTTGGTTAATTCTTGTTCAGTTGTCCTTAGAGTATTAGAGCTGCAGCTGTGTCAACAGCCCCAGGAAGTGAGTGAAGGGGTCAGTTTGATTTCCAGGGAGGGGTGAGGAAGGAGAGTACCCCTGTCTGCAATTTAACTCCCTAGTCAAAAACTTGGGAAATTAAGGGCTTAAAGTAGGGGCAGAGGGAGAAACTGGAGCAATGGAAATGGGCTGTAAATTAAAGAAAGTAAGAGTGAGAGGATAGATTTGAAACCTGGAGCTGAAGGGCAGGGCTGGTTGGAGTTAGGGGCACTGAGCTTCTCTAGCGCAGGGACTTAAATGATGGAAAGTACCTGTGAGCTCATACTGAAAGGGGCAGATTGAAAGACTGAATGCTTTGGTTTTAAGAACCAAGAGTGATGATATTTGGGTTCTACGCTCTTAGGTAATTGAGATTCCTTGGTCCCCAAGTCTGGCGGTTAGTATAGTTGTGTATGAGGAACCAGATTGGGAAAGAGGTTAGCTTTGAATCATTAAACCCGTCATTATCACCTAACTACTGGACAGCTCCACCTGATGGCTCATAGGCATCTCAAAGGCTACATGGCCAAGCCAGAATTCATTATCTATCTCTCCAAACCCGCCCCCCCCCCCAAAACCATTCATCTTCTTGACTTCTCTGTTTCTGTCAAGGCCACCACTGTCTTTCTTTGTTCAAAGTCTTGGAACCCCCATCCCATTCATTGCCAAATCTGGTCATTTCTACCTCAACAGTACTTCTTGCATATGTCCCCTAGTATTTACTCAGCCACCTACTCCAGGTCCTCATTACTTCTGGCCTGAATTATTGCAAAATTCTCCTAACTGGTCTCCCTGATAACAGTCTCCTTTCATTCTAGTTCTCTCTCCACACAAACTGCCAAATCCATATTCAGACCTCACTCCTCTGCTCAAGATGCTTCAATGGCTCCCCATCACCTATAACATAAAATACATCTTAAACTCTTTCTGGTCAAACTCTCTTTCTAGATCTAACCTATTACTTCTCCCAATGCCTTCTGACTAAAGTAGTCTTCTCAGTGTTCCCTCGATGTGATGTTTTGGCCTTTATGCAGAAGGTCTGTTCCCTCTACCTGGAATCTTCTTCCTCATCTTGGCATCCCTGGCTTCATTCAAGACTCAGCTCCAATACCACTTCCTGCTCAGGGCTTTTCCTAATCTCCTTCAATTATTATCAATTCCCCTCCCCAGAAAATATTTTAGTTATGTTTTGTGTTCACTTTGACTGTGTACAGGCTGTTTCTGTCCAGTAGAATGTAAGTTCCTTGCACAAAGAGATTGTTAACATTTTTTTCTTCTGTTCTCAGAAACTAGCATAATATATCATAGGAATTTAACAAGTACTCATTGAATTGAATTAACTCTTCACTTCCTGACAGGACTGAAATATCTAAGAAGGCCTCATGGAAGAGTCATTGCTCAGCCGAGCCCCACCCCGGGGTGGGGTCACTTTTCTGAATGTGGCTAGGACCTATATCCCTAATACCAAGGTGGAATGTCACTACACCCTACCCCCAGGCATTGTGGCCAATGCCAGCGACTGGATTGGCATCTTCAAGGTACCTATCAGGGAAGTAGGACTGTTTTAGGGTAGAGGGTAAGGGTACATAAATTGCTTAAATCAACAGGTAGGAAGAGGGAGGGACAGAGGTGACAGTAATACCTGAATTTCTTGCCCCACTCCGCTACTGGGAATGAACTGAAACTTCTCCTTTTCCCAGTGGTACATAAGTCACCCCAGGGCTCCTAGAATCTCACTCCCAGTGCCCCTCTAGTCTCCGCTTCCATCCCTAAAGCACTCCCTGGTACCCTCAGCAGAAGGTGACAAGACTTACAAAAGTCAGGAATGGCTACAGCCTAAAAGTCTCATCAAACTTTGGGCACTTACAGACAGAGGCCGCCTCAGTCCGAGATTATCACACCTTTGTCTGGTGCGTGGTGCCTGAAGGTGTATCTGAGGGCTCTGCTGTCCACTCCAGCGTCCAGTTCCAAGGTATGTGGAAAGACCAGAGGCCTGGGAGGAGGAGCAAGGGGACAGATTATAGAAAAGGTAAGCTAGAGAGAGATAAAGAGATAGGAACTCAGACATAGAGAGGAAATACATGCAAATGGATACAATGGAAATTACATGCAGTTGTATTCATGGGGTGTGGAAAGCCAAGGGGATTTCATAGACTTTTGGGGTTGATAGGAACTCAAGGTACCAGACATTAATCCAGTTGTTCAGGATTTCTCTTTTAGAACTGGGAAAATTAGTCAGAGGAAGCTTGCTGGATTAGGAGTCTATGGAATAGGGTTGAGAAGGAGTGGGGTTAAGAGGAACAGCCTAGGAGAGGTTCTGAGGTTGGAAAAGGGTCCAGAGGAGCCGATTGAGGGAATCCTGGGAGATAAGGAGGGGTTCGCAGAGAGAGGGTGTTGGAAAAGTTCAGAGGTGAGAGCAGTGTGGGGCAGGGTCCAGGTCTTGCTCCTGAGGACTTCTTAGGTGCCCAGTTCTTCCCACAGCCAGCTACCTGCCCAAGCCAGGTGCCCAGTTCTACCAGTTCCGCTACGTAAACCACCGAGGCCGAGTATGCGGCCAGAGCTCCTCATTCCAATTTCGGGAACCAAGGCCCATGGATGAACTGGTGATGCTGGAGGAGCCCGAAAGTGGTTCGGATATCCTTCTTGTTGTCCCCAAAGCAACGGTGCTTCAGGTAAACGAGAGAAATGCTGGGGGCCTCCTCCATCCTTATTCTCAAGTCCTTGTTCTGTACATTGTGAATTACACCTGACCCCTGACCTCAAGAAACTTCCAGTCTGATAGAAAAGATGAGATATAGGGTCTGGACATGGGGGAAAGACTGGGAACAGGTAGGATCCAAGGGAACAGACCAGAACAAAGGCCTGATGGACAGAGCTTTACCTTTCAAGTGTTGAGCGGATAAATAGAAGCTGGATAAGCACAGCCAAGAACTTGGGTTGGAGGCTAGTGGAGTGATAGGAGAAATGTTTCATTTGGGAAGTCTTCCTAGAAATTAAGAGATAAAGAGCAGCCTTAAAAAAAAAAAGATGTCTAGTGAGTGGGAGTATAATCTAGGTGGTGATGATGGGTATGCATTAGATACATCCCCTTAGAAAACTCAAGGCCAAGACAGAAATACAGTTACGAGAAAAAGTAGAAATATTTGGAATGGACAATGAGTACATTCTGTATAAGAGCTCAACTTATAAAAATCAGAAAGAGTTAAAGCAAAGAAACCTTATTCTCAGATTCGGAAATGTTGGGGAAAGCCATCTTCCGTTCAGATGAACCATGAAATGTTTGCGAGAAGTAGGGTTCAGGCATTATTAGGTCAGGAATGGAGTAGTGATGATAAAATAGGGCCCGAAGAAGGGGAAGTGGAATTAGCAGCTGGGAGGGCTACGCCTAATAGCAGGGGATGGAGTGAGGGTCAAGTGGCCTGTTTCCCCTCTTGCCCCTTCTTTTTACCATTCATAATTCATAACGATCGGGCTTCCCAGCCCAGAACCTCACCAGGATTGGAGGGAATCAGGAAGATTAGGCTGAGGGTAGTAAGGGAGGGAGAATGGCTACTGACATTACATGGGCATCTCTAGAACCAGCTAGAAGAAAGCCAGCAGGAACGAAATGACCTGATGAGACGAAAGCTGCAATTGGAGGGGGAAGTGACAGAGCTGAAGAGCCGGATACATGAGCTGGAGACCACGCTGCAGGTCACCAAGGAAGAGCAGGGCAAGCTGATGGAGCAGTACAAGGTGGGAGCACCTACCTGGAAGTCCATGAGGGTTCTGATCTGGATCCTTGGGAAGGTCTAGGGGGAGTGGGCGGTGGGTAGACAAGTCCTTAAAGAAGGAGAGTTGGTACAGTCGAGGTCAGCGTTAGGTATCAGGAAGAACTTCCAGATCCAGCCATGGGGGTCCAGAGGGAGCTGTGACATTTCCTCTTGTAAAGCACTTGTTTAAACATGATGGAGGCAGGGATAGATCACAGCATAATATGGTGAAATGACCACTGGCCTTAGAGTCGGAAGAGTTGAGTTCCAGTCCTGGTTCTGAACATATACTAGCTGGGCACTCATTAATGTGACATCAAATGAGTCACTAAAACATATTCTGTGTAAGTGTCTTCATCTATGAAATGGGTGTATTCATTTTATCCCTTGTGTTGTGAGAAGAGGCACTTTGTAACCATACTATAAAGTGCTATGTGAATGGAAGTTATAGATTATCGTTCTGGGGTGGGGGAGGGCCAGCACAAGGGAAGGGAATGTCTGAGATGAACTCCTCCAAGTTCCCTTGGTGCAGTGGGACAAGCAGTGGTTTTGGAACTGAGGATGGGCTCAGATCCTGGCTCTGCCCCTTGTGCCAGGGTGACCTCCTCAGCTTCTCTGGGCCTCAGTGTCCTCATCTGTAAAATTATGGAGTTGAGCCATGTGGTCTCTGGGGGATCCCTTTCATCTCTCAATCTAAGTTCCTGTGTGGCAGTGGGAACAGAAGAGAGAGAGAGGAAGCCTCCCAAGTTTTTGAGCTCCCTTCTTTCTACCCCTTTGCCTCTGTTCCCTCTTGATGAGGAGAATCTCAGCTTCCTTCTCCTTCTGGGATAACCCCAGGTACTATCACGTGCCCATGGGGAACTTAAAGAAGAGAGAGATGTCCTGAGCAGACAACAGGGAGATCATGTGGCCCGGATCCTGGAACTAGAGGATGACATCCATACCATCAGTGAGAAAGTTCTGGAGAAGGAAGTGGAACTGGATAGGTAAGGAGTTCCCCATTCCCCACAACTCCACCCCTGATCCCCAAGCTAAGAGCCAGGAGTCAATGGGCAGATTCCGTTATGGGGGAAAGTGTGTGAGCCTGGCCAGTAAAAGCCATTCAGGGCTGATACAAGAATGCATCTGTTGGCGTAATGTCAATGAGTAGGAATAAGGTTAGACTCTCAAGATTACTTACTGTTAGAACTCGGTCATTGAGAGCTTGTAGCTTCTCTTAACCCTGGAGATTAAAGTCATAAAATGAATCTTAGCATTAGAAAAGAACCTTATAGATCATCCAGCCCAGTCTCCCCTTCGGGACAGGTATCCTTTCTGTAACATCTCTGATAGGTAGTCAGTCAGCCTTTGCATAAACACTTCTAACAACAGGGAGCTCATTATCTTACTTAAGGCAATCCATTCCATTTTTGAATACTTTTTAAAAAATTATTTTATGGAATAAACAAGCATTTCTATAATATAATACAATAAAAAAAAGATTATTTTACATAAAACTGCAAATCTACTATGCACAATTTGCTATTCCTTTCAATTATACAACAAAATCATCCCTCCTCCTGCTCTGTCCACATAGGGAATCGTACCCTTACCAGCAGGTGGTCTGCCCAAAGAAATGTAAATTTTGACCGCTGAAACCTAACAAGATATCTTGGGGTTTGTGGGCTAGAGTTCTTTTTTTATGGACCATTCCTTAAACCCAAATACTCTGGTTCTCATTGATTGGGCAACAATAAGACCCAACTCTAGCCTCCCTTGGTCATTATTTGGATTCCGATGGCTCAGAGTGAGTGTAAATAGCAATTGTTTCTGTTTTGGCTAGAAAGGCCTGAGGGTCTTCACTCCCAGGTTGATTTTTTTTTTTTTTGACTAAGTAAAAGAGGCCATTTTTTTGCCTCATTTCTTTTTACCTAGTCTTAATTACTGAAAGGGCCTTGCCTCAAACAAACTCATATCTGGGGAAGACCTTAGCATAAAAAGACCAAGGTCTCCCACCACATCCAGGGCCACCTCCAGGTGGCCTGCTCTATATATCTTGCCACTGGCCCAGATGGCTCTGGAGGAGAGGGTGAGGCAGGTGACCTTGGATAGCCCTGCCTCACTTAAATCCAATTCACTTGCAAGGTCATGACATCTTCTTGATGTCCCCAAGGAACAAGTAGCAACAATAAAATCACATAAATGTTTTTTTCTCCCCCTCCCCCCCATATGGTTACCATCACACACACATACACACACACACACACACACACACACATACAATTTTTAGTTGTTAGATTTTTCTTTGCCTTCAGTTTCTACCATTTGTGCTATGGAACTGTGATGGGATAAGCCTTGTCACTCTTCTATATCATAACCTTTCAGACATTTAAAGACATGTCTTCCATTTTCTGGACTAAGTATTTTCAGTTCCTTTAATTGCTTTTCATATAATATAATTTCTGGCCCTCAGTTACCCTCCTAGGACAGGGGTTCTCAACTTTTATTTGCTTCCTGGACTCCTTTGGCCATGGTCAGGTGAAGTTGATGGAGCTCTTCTCAGAATCATGTCTGTTGCCTATTTTCAAAAATGAAATAAATGCTAAATATTAGTTAGAAAACAGTGAAAATGAAGATGTCCTTTTTTCTCGTTCAGGTTCACAGACCCCTCTGAAATCTCCACTCCTTAGGTTGTCAATATCACTCTGAAAATGTGATCCCCAGAGGCGTAAGCACAATCCTTTAGATTTGGTCTGTCTAGTCCACGAGACAGAGATACCGTTATCTCTCCATTTGAATACTGTATTTTTGTTAATGCAGCCAACAATTACATTATCTTCTTGGCAACCATGTCGCATTATGTATTCTGATTGACCTTGCAATAAAATTAAGTCTTTTTCCCATGACCTGATACTAAATCGGGTCACACTCATCTTGTACCTGTGTGATTGCCCTTCTGAGCCCTTTGCTTCTACCCCAGAACAGAGGGATAAATAAGTAGACCTCTCATGTCTCTTGGGGTCTATGGCACCTATAAACCTTGCCCATCAGAACCTTGAGGCATGCAAGAGCCAGGAGAAGGTGAGGTGACTGGGACCTGAGACTAGAGGTAGGCAAAGCAGTTAATTATAGCTGATATGAGTTCCCAGGATGAAGTCAGCCTAGAGTCTAAACCCTAGAAAGGGTTTAGAACAAGATCATCCCAGTTTTATGCCTGAACCAGACACAGGCAAGAAAGACCAATAAAGGCTGAGTCAAGGAGGGAAACATAACAGCAGGATATAGGCACACACCATGGGGCTTGCCACTCAGGTCACCAACTAGACTTGAAGTCAGGAAATCGTGAGTTCTAACTTTATCTGACTAGCTGTCAAGTCAGTAAGCATTTGTTTGTTTGTTTATTTTCGGGGAGGCAACTGGGTTTAAGTGACTTGCCCAGGGTCAGCAGCTAGTTAGTGTCTGAAGCTGGATTTGAACTCAGGTTCTCCTGACTCCAGGGCTGGTGCTCTATCCACTGCACCACCTAGCTTCCCATCAATAAGAATTTATTAAGCACCAGGCACTACACTAAGCACTAAGTTACAAAGAAAGGCAAAAAAAACCAGTCCCTTCTCTCGAGGAGCTCACATTCTAATGAAAGAGGCACCATGCAAATGGCTATATATGAATAAGATATATATAGGACAAATTAGAGTAATGAACAGAAGGAAAACATTAGCATTAAGGAAAGACTTCTTGTAGAAGGTGGGATTTTAGGTAAGACTTGAAAGAAGCCAGGGAAGCCAGAAAGTAGAGATGAAGTGAGAGGATTCCAGGCATGCATGGAGTTGGGAAATGGAGTGTCTTGTGCAAAGAACAGCAAAGATGCCAGTGTCACTGTATAGCTGAGTGCTGGGGAGGAGGATAGGGGAGGTAGGAGAGTAATGGAAGAAGACTGCAAAAGTAGAAGGTTATGAAAGTCTTTGGACACTGAACAGAGGATTTTATATTTGATCCTGAAAGTTATTGGATGCCACTAGAGTTTATGGAATGAGAGGAAGGGTGATGTAGTCAGTTCTATAGTTCAGTTTGGGAAAATGGAAACTGAGTGAAGGGTGGGCTGGAGTGGGGAAGAATTCGGGAGACCTACCAGCAGCTATTGCAATAGTTCAGGCATGAGATGATGAGGACCTACCCCAAGATGTTGGAGAGGAGAGAAGGGGATATAGAGGAGAGATGTCACAAAGGTAGAAACAACAGGACTTGGCAACTGATTTGGATTGGGGTGGGGGGTGTGACAGAGAGTGAGGACCTAGGTTGTGAGCCTGGGTGATCAGAATGATGGTGGTACCTTTGACAATAATAGAGAAGTTAGGAAGAGGGAAGGGTTTGGGAAAAAAATTTAATTATGGACATGTTGAGCTTAAAATGTCTATGAGATATCCAGTTTGAGATGTCCATTAGGCAGTTGGAGACCCAAGACTGGAGATCAGGAGAGAGCCTAAGACTGGACAAATAGATCTGAGAATCATCTGTACAAAGATTGTGATTGAATCCATGAGAGCTGATGAACTCACCAAGCAAAATTGTCTAGAGCTTTGGAGGACACCCATGATGGGTGGGTGCTGTGTGACCCTGGACAATGAATTTAACCTTTCTCACTCTCAGTTTCTCCTCTGTATAATAAAAGAATTGGACTCAATAGCCTCCAAAATACATCCCTTCAGCCTCTAAGTTCTGTACGCATTGTCCACAGGGTCAAGGATGCAGTGAAGGCCTTGACCCAGGAGCAGGAGCGGCTTCTGGGGCAGCTGAAGGAAGAACAAGCAGACAAGGAGCAAAGCCAGGTGAGGGACCAAATGAGAACCAGGCAGTGCCAGCTGAGGGGCCAAATGGAAACTGGGCAGTGCCAGCTGAGAGACCATATGGGAATGGGGTAGTGCCAGCTGAGAGGCCAAACAGGAACTGGGCAGTGCTAGCTGAGGGGCCAAATGGGAACTGGGCAGTGCTAACTGAGGGGCCAAATGGGAATGGGACAGTGCCAGGGCTTCATGACAAATGAGAGAACAAGAGGCAGAGGGTCTAAATTTGCAGTTGTCTGTGATCTCCTCATACCCATGTATTACTGGGAACTCTGGGCTGGGAAGCTAAAGAGCCGAGTTCAGCAGGGCAGAGATGCCTAGGTTCAGGCTTCTCTTGAGCTCTGAGGCTGAATACCTTCGAGGTTGGGAAACTGACTTGTTCTGGTCTGGCTTATTGGCCTACAGAGTAGACCGTGCTTTATGGTCCAGAGACCTATTTTACAGACATTCTCCCCAAATGTTAAGTAGAGTGGTGGATAGAGTACTGGACTTGGAGTCAGAAAGGTTTGAGTCAAATCCTGGCTCAGACGCATACTAGCTGGGCGAATTTCTTAACATCCCCCAGCCTTCATTTCCTCATCTATAAAGTGAGAGGGTTGGACTTGAGATGGTGTCAGGCCCAGTTCTGAACCTGTGACCCTGGGATTCCCACCAGACTGAGCTTCGGGCCTCACAGATGGAGTTCTGTCGCCTGAGTGCAGAGCTGCAGAAGGCCAAAAGCCATCAGGGGGAGCAGGCCTCTCAGCTCCAGAGACTGCAAGAGGAGGTCACCAGGATCCAGAGTCTCCTGGATAAGGCCCAGAACCGGATTGTGAGTAAGGGCCTGAGCACCTGCTCTGGCCAGAAGGAGCTAGAAGAGTCTTCGGGCATAGGGTGTAGGACCAAGGGGTCCTGTTTAGGGAAGGCCACTCACAGTGCTCCCTGAACCAGCTTGCAGTGCTCCTGGGAGGCAATGTTGAACAAAGCAAATGCAGCCATAATGTGACATAGTATTCATTTGAGGCTTTCCAAGGCAATACATAGCCCTCTGGGATCCACTGAAGTTTGATACCCCTTGTGTAGAGGAAACCTGAGTGATCCAGAGAAGGGGAAAGGGAAAACTGTGTTTTGGGATCCTGTAGGGAGGAAGAAGGTAGAATCTAATGGAAGATAAGAAACTTCAGGTTGAGAGCCCGAGGGCTCCCCACCTTAGCTCACTGACTCCGTGCCTGTCTTCTCCCCTGAAGGCTGAACTGGAACCCCTGAAAGAGCAGCTTCGGGGGACCCAGGAGCTCGCAGTTTCGAGCCAGCAAAAGGCTGCCCTGCTTGGGGAGGAGCTGGCCAGTGCAGCAAGCGCCAGAGACCGAACCATGGCTGACCTCCACCGGAGTCGGCTCGAGACAGCCGAGGCCAACAACAGGCTGGTGGAGCTGAGTCTGCAGTGGAGAGAGGACAAGAGCTCATGGAGCAAGGAACGCACAGGGCTTCTGCAAAACGTAGAGGTGCAGAGATGGGGTGTGAGGATGGGGGCCAGGCCATGGGGAGGCTACCTCTGCTGCATGCTGAGGAGAGCACAATCCTTGGTTCAAAAGGAGGCAGTTGGCACTTGCCAGTTCAGCTGGTTTGGGGTTTTGTGGGGATTGGGTCTGAGCCACACTTCTCTGTCATGTCTACTCCTGACCCATAGAGGGCCTCATCCTTCCACCCCATTCCTAATCCCTGAGCCGTCTTCTCCTCCTGCCCTGCTCCTGACCTTCCTGAACCTTCTTTCCATTATTCCCTGTTCTGCACGGACTCTGGGACCATGAGAGTTGAGTGAGGGAGGCAGCAAAGAGGATCCAGAGAAGTAAGACCAGTGAACTCAAAGGATAGGAAGGTGGTACAATCAGTGACATTCTCCTTCCTGCCCGTGCCCAGGCAGAGAAAGATAAGATCCTGAAACTGAGTGCAGAGGTCCTGAGACTGGAGAAGGCCGTGCAGGAGGAGAGGACCCAGAGACAAGAGCTCAAAGCAGACCTGGCTCGAGAGAAAGATTCCAGTCTGGTAAGACATCTCAGTCACTCATGTCTTTGCCCACAGCCGCCCTGGAGCCCACTGTCCGTTCTCCCTAAACACCTAGAATGTCAGCTCAGAAGCCAGAGGTCAGAGGATTGTAGATCTAGGACTGGAAGAAACCTCAGAGGCCATAGAGTTCAACTCCTTCATTTTACAGACTAAAAAACTGAGGCCCAGTGAGGGTAGATGACTTGCCAAGGATAATGCTCACATACATTTTAAGAGCATCCTTGTCTACTTTGATTTGACGTTTAGAATCCCTCTTTCTACCACTAGCATATATGCCTTTGGCTTCAGTTTGATTGACTTGAAGTGACCCAGGCTGACAACTAATTGTAACATATCATGACTAACCACTGATCAGGACTTGAGCAACCCACACTCAGCCTAGTTATGGTCTCCCAGACCCTGAATCCTCAAAAAACAGGAACCAGGTCTCCTACTCGCTAGCCTGGGATCTGTGGGTCAGGGGGAATATTAAGGGGAGCAGAATGGGAGAGGTTGATTTTGGGATCCCAGATTTCTCCCTTCCAGGTCACAGAGGTCATGTTCTAAGAGAGAAGTTCTAGATTCCATGCTGTCCATGGTCCTTCTTCAGGTGCAGCTGTCAGAAAGCAAAAGGGAGTTAACGGAGCTTCGTTCAGCCCTCCGAGTGTTTCAGAAGGAAAAGGAGCAGCTGCAGGAGGAGAAGCAGGTGAGCCGTGCCAAGTGCCCAGGAGGCCCTGGGTCCCATAGCCTCGGCTTCTGCACAGTCTGGCCAGCTTCGCTGCCTCCTCTAAGCACCCGGAGCTCCAGCTCGGACCTGTGTGGGACAGGGGCAGAAGGACAGCCTTCAGAGTCAGAGGACATGGGTTCACATCACAGCTTTGCTCCTTACCAACTGTGTGACCTCTAGGCTTCTCACCTGTAAAATCTGTCAAATTTGGACCAGAGAGCCCTGAGGTTCCTTTACTTAGGTCTTTGACTCTACAATATAAGAACTTGGAGCCTTTGAAAAAGGATGTTCCCTGAACATTAGAGCATTATATAGATGTTATTACATGGTTCCATTACCTAATAGCATTGGTGTGACATTAGTGTGATGTTAATGGAGGGATAAATTGGACTGGCAGCATGCTCAGGGGGAGAGGTGCAAGAGGGTCTGGGGTCAAAACTGGCAGGGGTGAAGTTGTCTCTCTTCTTTCCCCCTTCCCCAGATGTCCTCCCTCCCTTTGTGGGGTGTGGGCAGAACTGATCCCTGGCACCAGGGAATCTTCATGGCCCAGGTGGGTAGGGGCTTTCTCCACCTTTACCATATACTTCCAACCCAGGAACTGCTTGAATATATGAGGAAGCTGGAGGCCCGCTTAGAAAAAGTGGCTGATGAGAAGTGGAGTGAGGATGCAGCCACCGAGGATGAGGAAGCAACTCCCGGGCTGAGTCCGTGCATCCCTGAGCCCCTTCCAATCTAGCTCTTCCCTTTCCCAACCCCCAGCACCACTTGGTGCCCAGCAAGAAAGCTTCAGGCCTCCAACCCTCTCCCCCAGCATCCCTTTGAGGGTTTGACCACCCTCCCATGTGTCTCCCAATGGGGATTGGTCCCAGGCCTTTCTTCCCTCTCTCCTCTTTTAGGGGTTGACCCCCTCTCCCATATGCCCCTAATCAGGGCTGGTCCCAGATCCTTTTCCTCCCTCTCTTCACTTTTTAGAAGACCCCAGGCCCTTGACAGTCCCTCCTCTTCCCCACTCACAGGTTGCCCTGCCGCAGTTCTGACAGACTCTGAGGATGAATCTCCAGAGGACATGAGACTTCCTTCCTATGGATTGTGTGAGCGAGGAGGCCCTGGCTCTAATCCCTCTGTACCCCGAGACACCCCTGCCCTTGTGGTCATCAGCCAGCCATCCCCTATTGCTCCTCACATGACAGGGCCCCATGATGACAGTAGCTCTGACTCGGTGAGTAGAACATGCAGGACAGTCTTAGGGAGAAGAGGGTAGGGGAGGGTTAAGAGGATTATACCAGATGTCCTAACCTCCAGACAGATTTTCAGCCTGATGGGTCACTCTGGTCTCCCTGATTGGAGAGGGACTCAGTTGTTCTTGCCCTCCAACCCAGCCTATCCAAGTCTATTTGAACACCCACCCTTCAAATAGTGTATACTTGAGCACAGACCAGCTCTGCTCTTGGCCTCTATCCACTCCCCATCTCTGATAGACTTCATCTTGGTCCCATATTAGGGTCCCTCCATCTGTCCCATGCCCTGGTTTCCCTTCCACTCTCATCCCAGGCCCTGGTTCACTTTTGCCAGGCCCCCTTCGTGCCTCTTCCCTTCCCCATCCCCCCACTTCTAAAATGCTGCCTTCCTCTACTCTGTGTCTGAGTGCCCAGGAGGCAGAGGATGAAAAGGCAGTACTGATGGCAGCAGTGCAGAGCGGAGGGGAGGAGGCCAGCCTGCTGCTTCCTGAACTAGGCAGTGCCTTTTATGACGTGGCCAGGTGAGGTGGGAAACTCCCAGGGGTGTTCAAGGGCAGAGTGGAGCCCCAATGACCAGGGATAACCCTCAGTCATTGCTATATCTGGTGCGAACATCACTGTGCCCCTCCCCAGACCCATCTTTTTGATCAGAGCCAAGATGGAGAGAGGGCCCAGGGTGGGGTCAGTGGCATACAAGGTTACCTGCTACCCCCAAAGCCCCAAATGCCTTTGGGTTCTAAATTTCACTCAACTTAAGAATGTTCCATCAGCATCAGAGGCTCTACTTGTAACAAGCTTCTGTGTTGTTTTAGCACCATCTTCCGTGGAGCCCAAATTGTCTTGCACCCCCTCTCTCCTGCCCTTCCCCCCCCCCACGCTGACAGGTAGGTGCCCACACCTCTGGATAAAGGACCGCAGGGATGGGAAAGCTGGGATTCAGCATCTGATTAAACATAAGTCTTTGGCTTTCCTCAGCTCCCTTGGGGACTCAGCAAGGGGTGGAGTTGGAAAGGGGGAGAGCCAGGTATCAGAGTGATAAATGCCTCCCCTTGGCCAGCAAAAGGGAAAAGATTGAGATCCAGGCACCTGGCCTCCAGCTTTGTCCCAGACGTTGGGACAGACTCAGGGCAGAGGAGATGGGAAAATGCTGTCATCTCCTCCTTGGCTAGAGCAGGAAGATGAAGGACAGTGTCAGACTCATTTTCGGCCTCATTAGGCAGCAGACAGAGATGGAGGGAGGAGAGCAGGGCATTGGGGGATGGGCTTTGGAAAGCCTTGGCTGAGGAGGCTAGTGAGAGGCTGGGGAGGTAACAGATGCCAGCATCTTTGAGAGTTAGGAGGAAACAAGGCCTCTTTGGTTCTGCCCCAATGGGCTCTGCTTTAAGAAGAACCAAGAGAGCAAGTGAGGCAGGAAGCCTAGGAAGTTGGACACCTGGGTCCGTTGACCAAGAACGAGAGCAACTAGGAGCCTGGGCATCTGGATCTCTGCTCCTAGGATCAAGGAGGAAGGGGTAGGACAACAGGACTAAATCACCTCCTCCACCATCTGCCTCTCCATAGTGGCTTTGTTGGGGGCCCCCTTTCCGAGGCCAGCCCAGGGGGCCCTGCTGCCCCTCCTTGGAAGGAGTGTCCCATATGTAAGGAACAGTTTCCTGAGTGTGACAAGGATGCCTTGGAGGAACACGTGGATGGACATTTCTTCTTCAGCACCCAGGATCCTTTTACGTTTGAGTGATATATACACGCTCACACACATACCCTTTTGTGGCAGACTGAGTTTCAGGCCATCAAGACCCCTTAGAAATCCCCTTTCCCACTACATTTCCTCTTAGTCTGACCTTGAATCCACCACGACTTGTGTAACACTGATTGAAATGAGCACTCCTCCCCCAATGGTTTGAGAGACAGACTAGGGGCTCCTGGGAAAGTATCCACTTTAGCCGCCAGACCCCCCTGCCCTTGAAAGTCAAGATTATCCCTCCAAACCACATGGCTTCTGTTGTGTCAGTGTTCCAAAGCCAACTCACAGAGCACACCCTCCTCCCCATTCGTTCCCATTTGAGGTTTATATTTGTTTACCTGAGTTCTTCTGTCTCTGGGTTTGCATGGAGGCAGGGAAATCAATGTTAATGACTTTTTAACAACCCTCCCAGTTCTAGGCTTCATCTCTTTCTGTTCCCTTACTCCCTTTTCCTAGCTTGTCCATATAAGTAGACATTAAGTTTTGTGGTTTCTTTGGGAAGTAAAGAAGGCCCCCTGCACCCCAGTTTCATCCCTTTCCTGGCAGTACCCTGCTACCCCACATGGAATGAACAACATGGAAAGAAAAATTCATCTGTGCCTTTTGTGTTGGGAGAGGGGGGAGCAGCTGAAACCCAGTATTTCCATCTCCTGACCTGTCCTCATCCCCATCCCCCTTGACAGCAATAAGATATTCTCCCCTCCTACTCTCCATGTCACCACCACACGTTCTCCCCTCCCTTCCCCTCCCCCACTTCAAGTTGTGTAGCATGGGCAGAGATATTTATATGACATGTATACTATTCTAATAAAATGTGTTCTTACCACAAGCTGTGACTAAGGTAAAAGGGGTCGGGTATTTGGAAACAAGTGCCTCTTCGCTCCTTAGTCTCTGAATCTTGGTGGGAAGAGGAATTTGGTCCTTTGGAAAAAAGGAGCTGGGTGACTTCCAGATGTGTGTCCCACACTGCTGCCAATTCCCAGTGGGAAGAGGAAAAGGTAGCCAGGCCAACACTGAACCTGACTCCTCAAGGGGCTGCAGTTCACTTTTCTGGCTTTTAACAGAGGGTTTGGGTTCTCTCCAAAAGACCTGTGAGGAGGGAGGAAGACTATGGGTCTGTCTCAGAAGGAGACAGAGCTTGGTGACCCAGAAAGGCCCACCCAGTCCTGCTCAGGCTCTGGCTCCTTTAGCTGCCTTCACAACATCTAGAGCTAGGAAACAGTATGTGTTCGTCCTTCCTTGCTGAAGAAGACCATGCCATCAGAGAAATGACATGACTTGCACTTGGCTTTGTTTTGAATGAGGGAGGGCTGTGCAAGTCATCAACCTCACTTCTCCAGAGCTATCTGAATCCAGTGACCAGAGATATTCATCAAGATTACTGGAGATGACCCAGGATGAGACAATTGGGGTTAAGTGACTTGGCCAAGGTCACACAGCTAATGAGTGTCAAGTGTCTGAGGTGAGAAACACCTAGGAAACGGTAGTGCAATGGGGAAAGGGCTAGATGTGAAATATGCCACCTGTGTCGTCTTGTGCACATGAATTAACCTTCTAAGCCTTGGTTTCCTCATCTGTAAAATGAGAGTCTTAAACTAGATGACTTCTAAGCCCCTTCCAGTTCAAAATCTACTGTACTATGACCTAAACTATCCACTTATTTTAAAATTCTCCTTTTTAAAAAGTGTCATACATCTCCCTGCCAAAGTGGCTCTCCCACCCCGGTGACCACTCAGGGACCCCTCAGACTTCTACTTACTCCCTAGCCTTCTTTCCCAAGGACTCTACCTGAATCCTCTCACTGACAGAGACATATACCATCCTCATCACTCTGCCCCTGCCTAGGACTTCCCTGTTTTCTTTCCCCCAGTGCCCTAGACTTCCCCACCTTTCCAGCTCCTGTATGATGCTCAGTTGTATACAATGCCTGTTAGAAATTCTCACATCAATCCCAACAAGAGGATGTGTTCAAGATGGCACACACCTCCTACAACATTTACTGAGCACTCACCTACTGGAAGGGACACAGAAACATCATAAACATACTAAATAAGGTACAACACACAGAGATAGCCATGAAAACAGCCAGATATAAGGAATTTGGTGCACACCCCCAATCATAGTCACGCCCACAATGGACCCTCTGTCAGCTTTTGGCCAGTTCATCCTCCATCCCACACCCCTATACACCTGAAACTCTCCTAAACCCTCTCCTCCCCCCACCCCCCAGCTTCACCTGGACTTATATCCTCCCCTTTCTCCTACTATTCTGTCTCCTAGCAACCTCACCTCCCTCCCTGAATCCCTTCCAAGGAAATTAGAGATAATGGATCTCTTCTCTCTCCATCTCAGCCCCTCTTTATTGATCCCCCTTTAATGAAAGTTAATTATAACAATGATTTAATTAATAGAATCCCTCTCTTCCTTTATTGCTTCCCGTATTAAAACTATTAATAAATACGAGCCAGGCTGACAGAGGCATCCATCACCCGCTTGGGATTCCCCCCCCTCATTGTTCCCTCCCCGAAGCCCCCACTGCCACTCTCCCTTGGCCTATAAACTTGCTGGGGTAGTAGGGGTTAATCAGAGAGGAATTATGAGCCCAAACCAGTATGGGGTCTGTTGAGGAAGTAATCACTTAGTGAGTCTAGAGAGGAAGAGAGCCAGGAACCTCTCCATCTTTTCCCTTAATATGTGGCCTACTCAGCATGGGAATAGGAAGAAGTGAGGGGGAGGGGACTCCGAAATCTTAACCCAGTCTGAAAAACCATCATTTTCAAAATCATGCTATGATGCAGAGAACTGGATAAAGTAACTGATGGCCTCCCCTCCCCGCTCAGAGAAGTCACTGAGAACAGAGACCTAGACACCCACGATAGGAGGAACGAGGAGCACTTGGAAGAAAGGCTGGCAAGAAGAGAAGGCTTCTTGGAAGTGGGGGGTTCGTAACAGAGTTAGGAGGGGGTGTCTCCCACAAGATCTTCCTGGACCCCCCACTCCCATCCACACCTGACCCTTGCTCATTGCCAAGGCTTTGTACAAAAATTTCTTCCTATCAGACATATGCTTCCTCTTCCCTACCTCTGTCCTTGCCCTCTTCAACCTAACTCCAAACTCTCCTCCAGGAAACCCCTTACCCAATCTGGGTTTCTCTTCCAAGCTGTACCCATTAGATCTGTGCAGTTGCTCCATTTCTGTTCTTTATATGTCTATGTGGTCTATCTTCGCCAATAGTCTGGGACTTCCAGAAAGGTGAAGGGCTGTATATCCGTTCTTTTCTCCTGACCTCCCCAAAGCATCAAGGACCAGAATCTACATACTGTGGAAGCTCAGGACAAGGTGAATGACTGGCCTTGGAACTGATCGCTTTTGACATCTGGAGACTCACTTCTTTGGGTCCTATGTTTTGTTTTCCGGAGATGTTTTAATGATTTTTTTAATTTTTAAATTTTTTTCAATTTTTTAAAAACTGCTTTCACTTCCTTCCCCCCCAAAAAATAGAATCCTCTCTTGTAACAAAGAATTACAATTAAGCAAAAATCGGACTAATACATTGACCACATTTGGCAGTGTATGTATGTCTCATTCTGCACCAGTAGTCTACATCATCAATTTCTTGACCTATTTTACTATCTTTAAAATGGAAATAAATACTTTATTCTTCTCCCTTCTTCACTGTATTGCCACCAAAGATAATAGGAATGAAAGCATTTAGAAATATTAAAGTGAGAAAGATTTCATATGGCAGCAGAAAATGCAGACAATTGAACAATAGATACATATTGAGATGATATGGTAATATGGTTGAAAGATGATAGATTTAGAGAGGGAAGGAACCTTAGAGATCATCTGTTCCAACCTCATTTTACAGATCAAGAAACTGTGACCTGGGGGGTTAAGTGATGTTCCCAAAGTCACATAGGGATTAGAGTTAGAAGTCAAACCCAGGTTTTCTGATGCCAAGCCAGAGTTGTTGCCATGAGGATATAATATTTCACAGTAACTGTAAGATGAAGGAAAACAGAAGTGTGGAGGAACATTGAGGGACAGACCCTGTAATAACTAACACTCACTGTCCCTGTCCCCAGGGGGCAATTGGGGTTAAGTTGGTCCCCCACTCTCAGATTGTGGCATGTTGACTTTAAAGGATAGAAGACCACTGGTCCCTCTCCCAAGAAAGTCTCCACTACACTTCTGTTTAAGGCAGTGATTCTCTGCTTATCAATAACTGACATATATGGTGCTCCAAAGTTTGATAAATACTTTACATATATTACCTTATTTTATCCTAATAACAACCCTGTCAGGTAGCTACTATACATATTATTGTCCCCATTTATGTCAGAAAAACTAGTTAAGTGTCAGAGGCAAGGCTTGAAGCCCCAGATCCATCCTTCTTTCTAGTATATCATTCAGAAGCTCTTCAAAATCTCTTAAGGGTCTTTCACAGAGACCCCATTATTCTTCCAGAGCCTTGATTCCTCTCTGTCATAATATTACATGAGGAGGAACTCTATCTACACTAGTCACATTGTTTTTTTGGTTAATGAGAATTAAAAGAAATATTTGAGAAACATAGGAACTGAAGTATTCAAACCTCTAGGCTCCAGGATGCTGCGATCTCTGCCCCAACAGGTTTGAAAAGAGATCTAAATAACCTGAAGACTAGAACATTTCCCAGAAGAGGAGACGCAAAGGTCTTGATTATCTGATCAGTCAACAACTAAACCCCTATCAAAGTCCCCAGAATTCCCTACTGCCCTCTCTTGTCTGGGAGTCCAAAGTGATTCATTCAAAAAATATTTGGTCAACTCATAGAATCTCAAGGTTAGAGAAGGACCCAGAGGTCACCCAGTCCAACCCTACCTGAACAAGAATCCAGTCCGTGACATCTTGGACACTAATTCCTTCAAATTACTCTTTTTGTTGAACTTTCTTTTCTTTACATTTCTTTAAATCTGCCTTTCAGCAACTTGTGCCCATCACTCCTAGTCATGTACTCAGGAGGGCCCTTTATCATATGATAAACCCATCAAATATTTGAAGTCTTCTCTGGTTAAGCACCTCGGCTTCCTTCTGCTAAAGCCTCATCTGGCATAGTTATCCAGTCTCCTGACCATACTGACTGCCCTCATTTTCAATGTGCTTCCTGAAATCTGGCACCCAGAACTAAACATAATTCTCCAGATGTGGTCTGAACACAGCAGAATGAAAATCAAGTCAACAAGATGCTTATTCAACAGGCACCTACTAAGTGCCAGGCACTGTTCTAATCACTGGCCCACAAAGAAAGACAAAAGACAGTCCCTGCTCTCAAGAAGCTTCCAGTTTAATGCAAAAGGGCCATATACTTTGCTTCCTTATTTGTAAAATAAGGTTCACAATTCTTGTATTACCCGCCTCAAAAGATTATTATAGAGAATGTACTTTATAACATAAATCAACCTATAAATGTGTTATGATTAATTATGATGATAACAATGCTGCCTAAGATCATATTTTTTTTTACTATCATGTTGTTATCGACTCATATTGAGTTTACAATCCACTAAAATGCCCAGGTCTCTTTCACATGAACTGTTGCTAAACCACCATTTCTCCATCCTTTTCTTGAGTTTTTTAGCCCAAGTGCAGTACTTTTCATTTAGCTCTGGTTGTTACATGTTCATTATATGCCAGTCAGCAAGGAAAATAAAATGATAAACAATAGTGCCTTCCCTCAATGCCAAGTATACCAGCAGCAGCATCTCTGATCACCCAAGACCCTGCCAATCATAGACGTAGTCTATTTCTAGGAACTCTGCCCTAGGTTCCTTCATCCCAGGTTCTCACTCACATTGTATTTGGTGCTTAAAGTTTTCAGAGTGGTTTGCTTCCATTATCTCATTTGACCCTCACAATAACCCTGTGGGATAGTTGTTATGAGGATTGTTACCTCCATTTTATAGATGAGAAAGCAGACAGGTCATGACTTGACCATGCTTATACAGTTAATAAGTGTCAAGGCCAAGATTCAAATCCAGATCTTTCTAACTGTAAATCCAGCACCCTATTCACTATGACAAATCACCTTGCCAGCTTGGACCTCTAGCTCCCTCTCCTCACATCCTTTCCCTGATGCTTTTGAAATGAGCCATAAAGAGCAAAAGTAGAGACTTGTTCCTCTGACTTTAGTCAGTCATCCTACAGTATGGTATATTGGAAAGAAGACCAGCCTGAGGGTCAAGAGAAATCTGAGTTTGACTCCTACTGTCAATGGTTATTAGCTGATACAGAGGAGTCACTTAAACCTCTCTGAACCTCAGCTTTCCCTTGTAAAATGGAAATAACCATAATACCAAATGATAATTATATCTATATTACCTATGTCATAGGGGCTCCTTGTAAGAATCAATAAAATAATGTCTGTAAAGAGACTTGTAAACCATAAGTTATTATATAAGTCTTAACTAGTATTCATTTATTTCCAAATTTCTCCCTGGTTAGGAGGATGAGCAACTGGGTCTACTGCCCATGTGGAGAGACTAGTGGTTGGATTAGGCTCAGGGACAGTTCAATACCTGGTGTCATCACTGACTCATCTCAGAGGGCTAGTACCCAAGTTCTCTCCCAGCCAGGTTCAAACAGGTATATTGAAGGGAAGAACCTAGACATTTTATGAGTTCCTGAAGAACTTATTCTGCCGTTTTTCCTCATGGATAGATGGGTATCTGGAAAGAGTTGGGATGTCCTGAGATGGGGAAAGGCTAGGGATGGGAGAAGAATAACTAAGGAAAAACCAGAATCACTGGGAAATCTTTCTTCCAGCCTACACTTTACTCCCAATAGTTCCTCTCACTTAACAGGCCTCTACTGGTCTCTTCTTATCCTTGATCCAAACCCTTTATTGTCTCTGTATTTACCTCTTCTACTCCCTCTCTTCCATTCCTCAATTTTCCCTTCTGTTTTTGTGCCAGTAAAATTCTTAGTGTCTATTTATCTGTCAGCTTTCTATCTTCCTCTACCCTATCTGTCCTCCTCTCATCATTTTCTGACTCTGTATCCTTGCTCTTCTCATTCAGTCTTGGTTTCCTTCTGCATCTCCATCTCTCCTATCAGTCAGTCTCTGTTTCTGAGTGTTGGCCTGTCTCCATCTCTCTCTTTCAGCCTCTCTCCTCAGCTGCCGCAAAGCCATAAACCCAGCCCAGCCGGCCCTGCAGCAGGCAGCCGCCAATCACTGGGCACGCGGAATGTGTGGTGTTGGGGGAGGGGGTAGAAAGGGAGTGAATTGAAAGCTTTGAGCTGTCGCTATAGTCACAGAGGGCAGAAGAGTGAAGGGCTAAAGGCAGCCCCTCCCAGATGGCAGCCACAGTTGTTTCCCCAGTCAAGGTGCCCATTATAACCAGTAATCTGGATGCCTGGGTCCCTTTATAAGTGGGAAACAGGACAACTGGCTTTATTCTTATTTAAACAGAAGGTGCAGCTGTATCCCACCCTCCCAGCAGACTTTGCTCCTCTTAAACTATATCCATGCTAAAAAAAAAAAATTAGAATCTCCCCAGAAAGGGATTTGCGTTATCCTTCATCCTTATCTGCCCCACCTATCCACCTGGACCCCAGGAGAGTCTGGGAGCAAATTCTGCATAGGAGAGGATGGTCAGAGATTGGGCTTGGAGGAGACTATGAATAAGTGGTAGGTCTTGGGAAAGGGGGCACACAGAAGAAAAAAAGGGCCAAAGGGAGAAAGAATCCTGAATAGTCAGGGACCTGACCTGAGATTTTGATTACTCTCTCACCCCCAAGGCAGGGGACCAGGAGCCAGGATTCCTGGGTCCCTGAACTGGGAGACAGAGTTCTCTGTAATAGGAGAAGGGAAGCTGCCTAGCTCCCACTTAGAGACTTCTATAGTCCAAAGGGCTGGTGGAGGGTTGGAGGGAAAGAGGAGGAAGAGAGAAGAGAGCGGAGGATGGACAGGAGTTTCCAAGTAGTAACCCAAGGAACTTTGAAGAGATCAGCACAGCAAGGATTAATTCCTGGTGTGCTGGCGACCCCTGCTGGCTACCTGAGGACAGGTTGGAAAGGTGTGTGTGTGTGTGTGTGTGTGTGTGTGTGTGTGTGTGTGTGTGTGTGTGTGCGCGCGCGTGTGTTCAGGAGATAGACAATAGCAGCTTGTGTAACATGACATGGTTATGTGACTGGCAATACTTATATGTATTTTAGCTTATGAAAGCACAAAAGTAGTGAAAATGTAACCAGGACAACTAACTCTTTCCTCCTTGACCTCCCTTCAGTATCATATCAGTACTGTTGCTATGCTCCAAAAAACCCTATTGGGGCCAGAAGGATGAGGCTGCCAATATATATATAATGAGATCTTAGATTGTATTAATAGAAATAATGAAATTCAGAAGCAAGTCTTGCTCATCCCACAGTACTTAGCCGTGGTCAAACCACACCTAGACCACTGCATTCCATTCCAAGCACTGTGTTTTAAGGCTATTCATGGAGTTTGTCCAGAGGAAAATAACTAGGATGAAGAGGGGGACTCAAAATTAGGTCATATGAGGACTGGTTTCAGGAACTGGGGGAAGACATGATGGTGGTCTTCAAGTATTTTAAAAGCTGTCACATGGAAAAGGAATTAGACTAGTTTTTTGGTGTGATTCCATTTGTAAGAACCAGAGCCAAATGGGCTGCAGTTATAGAGAAGCAGATCCCAATGAAACATAAGGAATAATGTTCTATTCAGAGCTGTCCAGAAGAATAATGAAAAGGCTTAGCCAAGTGTGTGACAATTTTATCTGTTGGAATAGAAATCTCCTGATTTTGTATCAGGTATCCAGACTGTAATTTTTATTGTTTGAATAGAGTTTTGTTGTTGTCGTTATCGATCAGAGCAAACTGGGCGTTAGACCAGCACAGATGATAGAGCCAAGTACAAAATAATAAACTCTTGGTCAGATAGCTAGAGATGTGATAGGCTCTTCCTTTCTTTTTATGGTAGCAAAGAAAGGGAATCTGAGGCATTCAACTAGGGAATGGATGATAGATGAATTGAGAGAATACTATTATGATACAGGAAAGGATGAAGGGCATGGTTTCAGAGAATCTTGAGAAGACTTACATGAACTGATACAGAGAAAAGGAGGCAGAA
Source organism: Potorous gilbertii (assembly GCA_028658325.1). NCBI lineage: Eukaryota > Metazoa > Chordata > Mammalia > Diprotodontia > Potoroidae > Potorous > Potorous gilbertii. The sequence goes on along the minus strand of CM053770.1, from coordinate 182,014,202 downwards.
CCAGAACAATTTATATAATCACAACAATATAATAAAGATGAGTCACTTGGAAAGTCTCAAGAAATCTGATCAAGGTCGTGCCTAGTCATGATCCCAGAGCACTTCTGTTGAAAAATGCTACCCACCTCCTGAGAGAGGTGATGCACTTAGAATGTATATGTGTGTACACACATATGTGTGTGCATGTATGTATGTACATATGTCTTTGGACATGGCCAATATGGGGATTTATTTTGCTTGAGTATATATATTTATTGTAAGTTTTTCTTTCATTTTCAATGAAGGAGAAAGGCAAAAGAAGAAGGGAGAAGGGAAACCAGGTGGACTTTTATTATTTGAAAAGTTTTTTAACTTATTAAAAACTACAGAGTTGCAGAGCGGCTAATTCAAGCTCAATATCATCTAACTTTGGGAAACCACTCTTGGGTCAAAGTATGTGTTCTATATTGGGTTCAGTCCTAAGGGAGCTCAGCCTCTAATCAAAGGAGGAAGGACTAGACTCCCTTTTTTTAACCTTTACCCAAGTGCCCCAGAGACAAGTTACTTAAAATTTACACTTAAAGTTTCCTCCAGAAGGGAAGAAGGTCTTCAAAAGGACTCAATGTACAATATAAATTAGTACGCAACAGGTATTTGACTCCTACATACAAAATTAATGCTAACCACAGAATGCTGAGCTCACATTTGACCAAAATAAATTTAAAAGAGAATTCAGTGACTTAACTTACACTTCTGTTCTGCTGAGAGGCTGAGACTTAAACCTCATAAGAACATAAAGCAATTTGTGGGCATTTTACATTTCACCTGGGTTCTGCTGGTAAAAACAGAGCCACTCATTGTAAAGCTACGTCTCAGACTCTAAAGATCCCCTCCAAATCTGTGCACATGCACTACAAGGCTAGCGTTTGGTCCCATACTCAAGAATTGAAACAACTTACATGTAACTCGAGGGGAAATTACTTGTAACTTGGGGGAGGGGAACCCTTTTTAAAGAGAAAGCATAGAAACACAAAGCAGGGACTCAGATACAAGCCCTCAGATATATGAATCCATGATCCATGTTCAAGTTCAGGAAAAAGCCCTCACCATCCCAATCATCCTAACCATCCCCCTGCCACAGAGAATCTAGAGACAGAGAGCCCTCACTGGACATTTGAGAGTTTTAAAGTAAGAGGGTGAGTCAGAAGCAGTCTCTTTTTTTTAAAAAGGATCACTGAGTCAGTCCTCTGTTCCTCCAGCTCAGCAGCCAATGAAAGGATAGTTCCATCCTTCCAAAGGCTTCATCAAGCCCAACAGCATCCTTCAGTACTGAACCATCACATGGCCAGAAGCAGTAAGAAAGTTTATTGTTCTCAGTGTTTCTAAATGATGAGTACTATGTCCTTGGAGCCCCTGGAAGTTTCCAGGGGAGTTTCAGATGTCTGTGAAATGATCCCCCTAAGCCAGTTTAGTCTTCCCTACAAGAAGAACTTTCTCAGAATTAGAGCTAACAATGGAACAAAGTTAATAAACTCTGGAAGTGTTCAAGCACTTAGTAAGAGCAACATCTACTCCATCTAGACCAGGGTTTTTTCCCCTAAAAAAGTGAGGAAACTGTCTTTGAGATTTAATCAGACCAGAAGATTAAGACCAGGATAATTGACATTTGACAGTCCCTGGTCATTAAAGAATAAAATCTCAGCACACTAGGAGTCAGGATTCCTCTGTCTCAACATAATTTATTAATAAGGGATAGCATTGTGGCAAATATGGAGGCACAGGAATTGTTCCCAAATGAATCAATATTGTGTCCTTGCTGAATAGACTTTCCATGATAAAGTTAAGTAAACTTATTGTTGTTACATATTAAATGGTCTATGTGTGCTCATTTCATCATAATCCCAAACCTGAACCACCAGACTGGCTTGAATCATATCTGGCCCAAAATACCTGGCAGAGTAGGTAGGATTGAATTATAATAACCTTGTGATTGACATCATGGTTGAAGTGGGGAAGGAGCTAGTCAAAGGAAGGGGAGTCCCAGGTAATCAAAGAATTTGAAATGAAAGCTTTGTACCTTGTGGTCCCCATACTCCTGGTCCCATACCATGATTCCCCTTGTGTTCATCCTTCATTGCCAAAGAAGACCATGCCGTCAGAGAAAGGATGCCATGACTTGTACTTGACTTTGTTATGAGGGAGGGAGGGCTGTGCAAGGTCACCAGCCTCACTTCTCCTCCAGAGCCATCTGAATTCAGTAACCAGATATTCATCAGAATGACTGGAGATAACCCAGGGTTGCCATGGGAGACCTTGGCCCCTTTAGGCTAAGGTCTATTTAGGTACTCACTTAGGGTGAGGTAACGCCAGGGGGTGATCCCTCTAATGAGGCAAAGAAAAAGAAAGACATCTCTCTGGGAGGGAAATGACAACAGTTACTGTTGATAATCACTCTTAAGCCAGGAGGGTCCAGAAGAGAGCCCTTAGGCAGGGGCCTAGTGTCCTCCAGTGTATGAGCTTCAGAGTGTAGTAGGTTTAAGGTTCTGGGAAGGGAAAGGAAAGGAAAGGAAGAGAAGGAAAGTGGAGGGGAGGGGAGGAAAGGGGGAAGAGGAGAGGAGAGGAGAGGAGAGGAAACTAGCCAGTAAAACCCAAGTTAACTGGGCATCTTCTGACCATCCAAATTTACCTTCCTTTGGAGAGGAGACAGAAGGGGAGGGGAAGACAGACAGGAGAGGAGGATCTGAGTTACCCATCTAACTGGGTCCTCATTCAGGCAGCTTTGTCTACTTACAGATTATTGTATTCATCCTTCATTGCCGAAGAAGATCATGGCATCAGAGAAAAGATGATGTGACTTGCACTTGACTTTGTTGTGAGTAAGGGAGGGTTATGCAAGGTCAATCCTCTTAGTTGGAAAGAGAAGAGATTCTCTCTGACCTTGTGAGATCAAGAACTAAACTGCCCTCAAGAACTCAACAACCAGACCCTGAGTCTTTAAAAACTATGCTTTAAAAATGTAAAATGTTAGTATTTCTGGAATTTGCATAGCTTCAAATTTGGGGATTTTTATGATTTCCAGGCCCAACAGTTGTGGTAGGCCTGGGCCTTCCTTGAAGACTGTTAATTTTTGTATTGTTTAAGAACTAGGCTGAGTCAACTGCTTGGCACTGTTTATATGGCACAGGAGAAGTCATGAAGAACTGTGCCACATGGATCTTGTTGAGAATTTAATGGAAGGGACTATGGGAAACACAGTGTTTTAACCTCCCCGGTGCCTGAGTAAGCTTTCCAGAATTGGAAAAATAGACAGTTGTGGGAAACGTGCTTCAGTTGATTGGTTGAAAACAAGTACTTATGGAAAGAAATGGTAATGGGGGCAAACAGATAAGCCTTTATACAAGACACTGGGCTACTTCCAGTGAATCATGTATGGAATTTAGTAGTAAAGAATTTGGCCCTTAAGGATGGAACGGTAAACCCTAGGTGATCTTTTGGTCCATAGCCCAATGGGAGGAGATACTATATCAGTTTTAAAAGAAAGACAGTTTCCACTCTTCCTCCAGGTCACCTGACATATAACTCTCTCTGTCTTTCTCTCTTTCTGTCTGTCTCTATCTTTGTCATCTGTCTGTGTCTATGTGTATGTCTCTGTTTCTTTTTGTCTTGTCTGTCTCTCTTTTTCTCTTTTACTTCCAGTGAGAGGTCAAGCCAAAAAACCTGTATATTGACCTAGAAAGGTCAGAGACTGGACTATCTCATCTACTTTGTATCTCCTTGAGAAAAGATCTTGAGATGGGCATTCCTAACCTTGACCCATGATAAGGGTAATGATTGTTCTAGAAGGGACATCATCTGGGCTATGCCCTCGGATTCCTGGTACTCCTCCTTCTCATTGTCCCCACTTTACATTGAGGCTGCCTTTGAACTTCTCTTACTATCACCCTCATCACAAAAATGGCACTCTTTCAGGGATCTATTCATAGTTTGTTCATTGCTTTCTTGCCTCTGGCATATGTCCCCTTCTCTACTCTGATATCACCACCATCCTACTGGAGCAGACCTTCATCCCCTCATGCCCTCTGGTGGGTCCCTGCCTCAAGTCCCTCACTACCCCAGTACATCCTCCACTCAATGGTCACAGCAATTTTTCTAAAGCACAACTCTGACTATGTCACACACACGCGCACACACACACACACACACACCCTCATTCAATAAATTCCAGTGACTCTCCATAGCCTAAAATTCTCTGCTTGGCATTCAAAACCCTTCTTAATCTGGCCCCCTCCTACTTTTCCAGTCTTACATCTTCCTCACCTGGCACATAGAGTGATGCTGGCCTCTTTGCTCTTGCTCACATCAAGATGTTCCCATCCCCCAACTCTGAATATTTTCAATAGCTATACCCAGTACCTGGAATGTTCTCCTCATTTCTGCCTTCCAGTTTACCTGGTTCTTTCAAATTCCAACTAAAATTCTTCCTTCTGTGAGAAGCCTTTCCCATCTCCCTTAATTCTAGTGCCTTCCCTCTCCAATACATCCCATCTGCATCTTGTTTGTACATAGTGTTATCTCCCCCATCAGACTGTGAACTCCTTTGTGAGCAAAAATTGTCTTTTGTCTTGCCTTGTATCCGCAGTACATAGCACAGCACCTGAAATATCATATATACTTATTAAATGTTTATTGACTGACTTTTTCTCTTTCTGTTTTGTTTTTATCTACACTAAGTTCCTCCTCCAGAGGTGGGGCTTTTGTCAGGCCTCTCACCTATTCAATATCAAAGATGTCCCGTTCGAGGGTAGAAGGGCAGGGTATCACTGCTACTAGCTGATTCATCGTTCTGACAGAGTCAGAAATAGGGCCAAACAATAATTGTGAAAACCTCCTCAGAACCCTGTAATCTACCTTAAGCTGACAGGTATCCTCTGCACTATCCAAACAACTATTTAAAAATCTATGTCTTCAAGTCAAGCCATGACAGGCTTGGGCACCTCCTTCTGTTAAGGATCATCCTTTCTGATTAAGCAAGTCTTCCTGCTGCCAATCAGCTCTGACTGAAGGACCCAGGAGCCCCAGAGTTCTTGGACTCATGGGATAGATACTAAAGTCAGGTACAGCCATCTCAGGATCACTATTCACTCACTTTCACACAGAGAAAGACAAACAAAGCAGATAAGGAAGTCTCTAGTCTCAGTCTTATTTGCCCAATACATACTCTAGCTATCAGGTACAACAGCCCCATTTCTACTGAGGTAGGAGAAGGGATCTGGGGTCCTACAATTACTTTCACCTCTACCAAGATCCCCATTTCCCACCCCTTGCTAGAGGTCCCAGAGAAAGTTACATGCTACATATTCGAGAACAAGAGTGGAGGCTGTATCTTCTTTTAGATTGGTACAACTTCTCCCCTCTTCCTAAACAAATCTACCTGGGTACATTTGGAACTTTTGTCAATCTCTTCAATGTCTCCATATCTCTGACAGTTTCACTGGAGTCCTGTAGAAGCCCAAACACTAACATTTCAAGTGCTCCCAGAGTGCTTTGCACTAAAGAAAGCCTCAAAAAGATTCTTATGACACAATTTTTAATATATTTTATTTTTCCAATTCCATGTAAAAAGAATTTTTAATATTTGTGAGATTTTTTAAAATTTTATCCCAAATTTTCATTCCAAATTCTCTCTCTCCCTCCCTCCTCACTGAGAAGGCTAGCGATTTGATATGGGTTATACATGTGCAGTCATGCAAAACATATTTCCATATTAGTCATGTGGTAAAAGAAAACACAGACCCCAAAAAGATGAAAAAAAGTAAAAAACAGTATGCTTTGATCTGCATACAGACTCTATCTTTCTTTCTCTGGAGGTAGATAGCATAAGCTATAGGACAGTTCTTAAAGTCCTTCTAAAGAATTCTGACCAGTTAATTTAGCACAGTACTTGGATAAAACCAAAATTCCTAGTCTTCAAAGACTCAGAGCAAATTCACATCTACCTTTAGTTACTGAATGATTGAGGACAGTTTACTTCCTAATCCCATCATGTCAAGGAAGATCCCCACCCTCTCTGGTTGAGAGAAATCATAGAACAAGGCCAGAAACATGCCCTTCCTCCACTTAAACCATGAAGTCAGTCACAAGGTCATTTTAATACAATTCTAATCACTACACTAAATGTTCTAAGGCAGGCATGATATCGGCCAATCTAGTAGTTCGTTTGGGATTGCAATGAAATGAGTCAACTCATAGACTATACAACATGTAGCAAAATAAATTTACTTAACCATATAATGGTAAGGATATTCAGAAAGATACAGTATTGATTCAATTAACTATCCTGCCTCATTTGCCACAATGGCATCTCTGGTCAACAGAGGATGTCAAACCTGAGGCATCCTGACTCCTAGTATGGTAGATTTTTGTGCAAATCATGTCAGTTATTCTAATCTTAATCTCCTAGATTAAGTCTCCAGGACGCTTTTGTTGCCCTTTGGAGGAAAAACTAGCCTAGTCTATATGGGTTCCTACTTTAGATATATAATAATTCTGTGAACTTGAGTAAGGCACTTAACCTCTTTTGCCTGACAGCTCTTTAAGTTACAAACAAATTGGTTGCACGAGTGGAGGAAATTTTCTTACCTGGAGTTCCCTATTGCAATGAATCACTGGTTTAGACCAAATTGGATGTATAAGACACTTTTTATTTTGAACCTGTAAATACATAGCTACATTTGATAAATCCTTAGTTTTTTAAAGTGATTGTTCCTGGTAATGGTGATAATTATTTTTAGTTTTTTCATTTTCTAGGTATGGATACCCCTAAGGAATCAAGCCATCAAATACAAAGTTCTTTTTCTCCAGTCATCCCCCTTCTGTTTCCTCTATATCTACCCTGTCTTCCTGTCCTTCATGACTTCCCAGGGTTCACTTATTTCTGACTCCAAGTATATTAGACAGCACAACCAGAGAGCTTCATCTATTTTCCCACTGTCTGTCTCTAACAGGGTGGGTTGGGGAGGGGAGAAAGGATAAATATGTGTATTTATGCATAGATGTACATATACTGTGTATACATATAGAAAGGGAATATGTGTCTGCTATCCAGGATCCTTTAAGAGGTCAATATTTACAACTCAGAGGATTCTCTGTACATTCAACTCCTCTAGGGAGTTTTGTGTGTCTGAAACCTGGGGAGGGGAGGAGTATGTATGTCTGGCCTTCAGGTAGTAGATATGTCTGGATACTGGAGGGCTATATGTCTGGTACATCCTAGTAAGTTTATGTGTCGAGACCCTTCTGGAAATGTATGTACATCTAGCCTTTCTTGGTGGTAGTAAGGGGTGGGGAATGTCTACTTATGTTAGAGGGGTCTCTGTGTCTGCGCTCTCTGGGAAGGGGCTGTCTGATTCTTGGTGAGGAGAGATCTGTATATTTGTCCCCTATGGAGGGTATCTGGATATCTAGACTTTTCTATGGGGAATTCATGTGTTTCTACTCTTTCAGAACTATTATTTCTGCCCCTAGGGGGAGATATGGGCATTTGGGCCTTTCTGGGGAAATTTGAGTGCCTGGCTCTTTTGTGGGGTTGTCAATGGAGAAGAGTTGTGTCCCTGGATTCTTCTCAAGATTAGGTAGTAAGAAAAGGCAGGGTTGATTCTCTGTTTCTGGCTCCTGCGAAGGGTTTTCATATCTCCCTCACGTTTAGCCAAGGATGGGAGGAAGCGGAGGAAGCATTGAGCATCTCTGGTAAGTCTGCAAACCTATATACAGACTCTCCCAGCAGCACTGTGGGGCCATGAGCACTCATTTGTCACTTCTGCAGATGTGTGTTCAACTGTGCTAAGTTAGAGGTGCCATCCTATTTACTCATATTGATGTGCCAAGTACCCCCTATCCCTTTGATGTATGTCCACCACATCCCAAGTACCAAGACCCACATAACTATCTTATTCATACATGTGCCTATGCATGCCCCCGGCCTCTCTTCTCCCCTCTGCACAGAGTCCTCTCTCTCGACCCTCCCAGCTGCCCCCACTTCCCACTTTCCATGCCAGGAGAGATCTAATTACACAGAAATTAGTACAGAGAAGGATCGTTTGCTTTTATGGCATCAGTGCTGGGGCAGCTGTAAATCTGGGGCTGCTGCTACTGCTGTTGCCGCCGCCGCCGCCAGGCATTTCAAAGACTGGGGGTTGGGGATGGCAAGAGAGTACCACCTCCATACATACCTTCTCCCTCAGCCTCTGCCCAGCAACCTTGATTCCTACCTACACAACCGAAGAACCTACCCACTCACTCCCTCTAAGCAACTCTCAAGGTCAAGAGACTGGAGGGGGCATTAATTAGTTAAGGTGGAAGCTGGAGGTTGGGACTGCATATCTCCAGTTCCATCCCCCCCCCCCCCAAAAAAACTAACCAGTATCTCAAGCCTCAGAATAAGGAAATTCTCTCTAGGGATCTCTAAGCACTTCTAGACTGGACCTCATCCCTACCTTGAGGGATCTAGAATGGAGAAAGAGGGAAGGGAGCCCTGAGGGTATGGAGTATTCACTATCTTAGATCCTATTTTAGAATCTCTCAAATTCTCACTAGCCAATATATCTATTCCATCCCCCATGCCTACCCCAAAATACAATCATTCATCTTTTGCAACTATCTCCAGTTTTTCCTGTATATATCCTTTTTTACATAAATAGTTGTTTTCATGTCATCTCTCCCCAGCAAGGACTGGTTGTTTTTTTGTTTGTTTGGTTGGTTTTTTGGTTGTTGGTGTTGTTTTTGCTTTTCTTTTTGTCTCCAGCAACTAGTACTGAGTAGGTGATTAATTAAATGCTTATTGGCTTGTCTTGATGCCCAACCATCCTTTGCTTCAAACACATGTTGGTCCTGTGGGATCTCCCAACATGTGGAGGCTAACCTGAGGGGAGATGGTTGGAACATATCAAAAAAGTAAGAAAAGCAGAGACAGAAAGCTCAGATGTTCTCTCCTGGCTTTGGAACAGCTCCATGTCACCTGCCCTGGGACCTCCAGGCTCTGAACTTGACCTAGGCTCTCTTCTTCACTAGCTATGGGCCATTTTAATCGTTATCTTTCACTAGAGAAGTCTGGACGGATAAGTGAAGCCTAGAATAGGATGGGGGTTGCAAAAGGTTAGAGAAGGGGAGGAAGCCTGAGGTAGCAACTAGAACTGTGGGCAGAAAAGGAGTCAAAGGTGAAAAGTGGGAAACCTAGAGAGAGACGGGGAACTGAGTACTTGGCTTTTTTCTTGACCAAGAACAAGAGAAAAAATTGACCAGAGTAAGATCTATGTTGGGGAGAGGGAGTGGTTGGCTAAGAAAGTAGGCAGTATCCAGGTGTCCTGGCTCCCAACACTGCCAACATAACCCTAAAACCCAAGAATCCTCCCTGTCCTTCCTCAGTCCCACCCTCTACCTCTACTCTCACCTTTCTACTTTTGATCCCCAAGCTTCCTGCACTTAAAGTCCTTTGTCATGGAATTTTTAGCATCACTCCCTCCAAACCAGTGGAACTCTTCAAGTACTTTTCAGGTTCAGGAGATCGGAAGGACCAAAGAGAGAAAAACATTATGCACACTTACAAGCCCCTCATCTGTCTGTCTGTCTCTCACACACAGACACACACACACACACACACACACACACACACACACACAAACAGACACACACACTAGCTCAAATACACATCAGTCATTTGGGCTGATGAAACTGGAGAGAGAAAACCCAGACATACACACACGTACACCAGTCAGAATTTCCAAGGTGTCATTTGGGCTGTTGAGACTGAGGAGAGTGCACACACACACGAACACATACACACGGATCTCCAAGCACCGTTCAGGCCCTTGCGACCTGAGCTAGGGGAGAAAGTGTAACAGAATCAACAGAGAAGCCCGCTGGGCCGGACAGGTGAGAAACAACGCCTATGTCTGGCCTCAGCCATGTCCCGGGGAGGCCCGGGCGGATTTGGCGTGAAGGGCAGAGCGGCTTGGGGATCTCCATCCCCCGCCCACCCCGCCGCCGCCACCCCCTTCCACCCCAACTCAGGCTGCAGTCTCTCCTCGTTGTAGCAAAGCGAGAGCAAAGGGACGGGCAGTAAAGATGAGTGATGGCACGGAGACAAGCAGAAATACACCATCATGAAAATGCTAATGACTCCTTGCTCTCTTTCTTTATGGTTGGAGTAATACAGACTTCAATCATAAAAACAATCTCCCAACATTTTAATGGGCTCCATCATGCCCGCACTTGTCGGTATATTTGAAGAATAAATCACCCTCCCCGCTCGGAATGAATTCGCTGTCAAACTCGGCTCCCTCGGAGAAAATGGATGGGGAGAGAGGATGGAGAGGTGCTTTTTTTTTTTTTTGGAAGGGGGGGGTGCTTCTCCCGTAAATGCCCCCTCCTTTAGATTCCGAGGTGAAGTGCCTGGATCCAGAGTGGCAAAGGCTCGTGGAAAAAAAGGGAGGCGAGAGATGGAGGAGGATGGGGAAACAGGGAGCGCTGAAATACTACAGGGAGAGCAGGACTGCCTGGGTGGGCATTGAGGGATGGAGCTGGACCACCTGGACCACCTGGCTGGACTGGGGAGGCACCGTAAGGGAAGGGCGAGATTTTGACATTGGATAAACGACGTGCAAGTGACACGCAAGTCATTTGTCTCAGTTTTCAGTTTAGGCGTCTGCGGGCCAAGGCAAAAGAGCCAGCGGGGACGGGGAAATTTGCTTTAGGTCTTCCCCTAAGGGGGAGTCAGGGAGAGTTCGCGGAGTAGAGGGCAGAAAACCCAACCAATAAGCCCAAGAGAAATGGCTCTCCGGCTTCCAATCTTTACTGCAGTGAGCTACAGGTCCGTAGAGCGGAGGGCGGGGTAAAGACCGAGACAGGGATTCCTGGGTAATTCTCATTTCCATACAGGTGGCCGCTAGCCTATGAGAACTCAGCATGAGCGAGCCTATCAGAGTCCGGGATAGGAGGGCCGCCCTGTTCTCTTTCTTTTTTGATTGGTTAATATGTTGCTAGGCAGTACTCGGAGCCTGGAGATGGATGTTCTCTAGGCTGTGACAGGTGATTAAGAAAATAACTGGAAACCTGGATACCTGGGTTGACATTTTCCCCCTATCTCTCGCCTTCATTTTAGGAGAGAAGGGGGAACAATTCTTAGGGGCAAGTAAGAGCCAAATGATCAGTAAGTCTTCCCCCTGCCTCCAGATGCCCCCTTCTAAAGTCAGATTAATTAGGGACGCCTCCTGCTCCGAAAAATCTGCCAGGAAGCCTTTACCACCTGCTTGAGTTTTGCCTGGAAGACCTTGTCGCGGTCTGACCTCATCCCCTCCTGTTGCAACTAGGAGTCACCTTCCTCTAGTTCAAATCCTCAAACAAGGCTGGAGAAATGTGGCTCAATGCCCCCTCCCAATAATACTGAGATAAATGAACCGATGAACCCGCATCCGGCGATAGTACGGAGGAGCTAGTCAGTAGAGAGCTCTCCTCAGGCCCAGGGCAGAGAGGGGCAGCGGATGTTCTCCTTCCCAGAAACTGCTCAGCCATGGCATCCAAGACAATCACGGCTTATCTGCATTATATTTGCATCTAATTTGCATCTAATCTGTTACCCTGGCCCAAACGCCCAGAAATAATCTGCTGCCCCCGTTCTTCTCTCCCTGCCCCGCTCTTGACTCCCCGGGTCCCTCCTCTTGCCTTGAGGCCTAGTCTGCCCCACAGAGAGCCCCACCTCTGTATACACCCTACTCTCTGCTCATGCCCACCCTTCTGGGCCCTTCTTAGAGCGCCCCGACCTCAGCCTTCTCTTCCTCCGCAGGGGAGATGGCTGATACACCGCCAACAGCTCCTGAGTCACCGACGCCTTGGGGATCCCGGGAGCGGGGTAGCAGAGGCTAGGAAGGTGGGGGTGTAGAGGGAGAGAGCTAAGCTTGCCATACTGAACCAGACTGTCCTCGAACAATATGCCACCTTTTAAATCTGAGCGCCCGCCAGCCGCCAATTGTGATGTTAATTCGGGGATGATTTAGCGGGGCGGGCCAGAGAGGGGGTGGGCATTGCCTCTCTGTCAAAAGTGCTGTCCAGGGGCTTAATATCTGTAATTGAAGCTGATGAGGACTCAGTCTCCGTTTCCACTGATTAAAAAAAAAACGCAGGGAGGGAAAAAGAGCAACTAAATTATGGGGCCGGGAGAAAAACATGATTAATCAAAGGTTTGAACTGTCGCTGTGTTCAAGACCCTGTAAATCTCCCTCGGCCGGGGACCTGCTGGAGGCCGGAGAATAAATCCGAGCCGCCCCTTATTTGCAGCTTCTTTCTGTTTGTCTCTCGGTTCGCACGTCAATTAATCCAGTAATTGGATTTGAAGGGATGTCAGAAGATTATCGAGAAAGACAAGGGAGGGGAGTCGGGGGAACAGACTGAGGAGCTGGAAAAGAGAAGGAGGAGGGATTGGAGCAGGTCAGTCAATGGGAGAGACTCGAGAGGAGAAGAAACAAGCTACTTCCCCACGTTTGGGGAAGGGGGACGCTTTCTCCAGCTGGTCACTCCATTTGCTGGATGAGATGAATGTATTGTCGTCTGAAGCCTACACAGTCCTCCTTGCCTTCAAATCCCTCTTCGGAACTCCCTTCCATCAAGAACTCCCTTCCCTGATTATATACCTGTACCTACTCCCAGAATAACTCTGCCATCCCTCCGCCGTCATAGCCTGATTTAGAAGCTAATGGGATATTCGCCTGCCGATGTTTTCATGAACACCCCTTGTCTTTGCACAAGCTGTCTCCAAGTCTGGATGCCCTTCCTTCTCACTTCTTCCTCTTGGAAGTCTAGCTGCCTTCCAGGCACGGTTGCAGTGCCATCTCCTAATATAGGTTTTTTTCTGATCGGGCCTCCTCCCCAATTGTTCAGCGCTCCCCTTATGTCTCCTATATTTCCTTTGTATATATTTTGTATTTATTTATCTATGAACATCCTGCTTCCTCTGGTAGAATGTAAGTTTTTGGTGAGCATGAACTGTTCTTGATCTCCTTAATAGCTTGTTGAAATGGATGAGATAAAATCTGAATTCATGCTGCTTTGTAAATTTTATTCCCTCAGTGGTCAAGACTGGGCGTTCTGCATATAGGCTCTTAGGATCATTGGAAACCTTGATTTATGAGCTCCAGCCATGAGGAGCTAAATAGTGTCATGAAAATGGTGCTGGTTTTGGAGGCAGAATTCCATCTCCACTACTGTATAACCTAAGACAGATAATTTCATTTCTCTGGGTCTCAGTTTCCCCATCTATAAAATGAAGGAATTGGATAAAATGATCTCTAAAATCCCTTCCATCTCTAAATTGATTATTCTGCAATACTTGGAGATGAAGAGTGGGGAGAAGCTTAATGTTGTTTAATTCATAAGTATATCTTCATGTCCTTTGCTCTCTGTTTCTCTTTCCCCTTTCAGTTGAAACAGAAGCAAACAATACAGAAATATGATGGATAGATAGATAGATAGATGCAGCCATGACAAATGAAAAATGAGAGACCAAAGTCTAGTCCTGCTGGAGTGACATGATGGACAAAATGTGGTGGTGGACATATAGGATTCCTGAACTGAAAACTTCTCAGAGCTGCAATGACTGATCAAGATTTGAATCCAGGTCCTCTAATTCTATATCTATTGCCTTTTGCACTGCCCTACTCAATTTCTGTACATTTTTATCCTTAAGGGGGAGAATGTTGGGAAACTCAGAAAGGAATAAGGATACTTACTCTTCTTTCCCTTTCTCTTAGTCTGTCTCTTCCACTAATTTAAGGGTCAATGGTTTTTGGTGGTTTGGGTTTTTTTTTTATCTGGATCTCCCTAATTCCCCAAAATATTGGTATAAATGAATTAACTGTCAGATTTGCAATCAGGAAGAACTCAATTCAAATCCTACCTAATACAGTAGATGTATTTCTCTGAGCAAACCACTTCCTCTCTAAATCTCTCCTTTTTTTTTAATTTCTAAAATGAGGCTAATGTACCACCTACCTTCCATCTATCCTACATTTATCTTGTATATACATCATTGTTGGTATGTTATCTCCTCTACTAAAATGTAGCTCTTTGAGGACAGGGGCTGTATTTTTTTCCTCTATGTATAACAAACACTTCATAAATGTTTGTTGATTGGCCAACTGACTGAGCAATCTCACTGGTTTTGGTGAGGGACAATTAAGATAATATATATAAACTGTTTTGCAAGCCTTGAGGTCCATATAAATAAAGCTAATATTATTATTATAAATTATTCTTTCTATGAGTCACTGAAGTCACTTCAAACAGTGTCCAACAAAGTATCAAACCTATCTGATGACATAATATCCCATCACTTGCTCCAAATATTATGGTAGAGGTTGGAAAGCTGAGCACTTTATTGCCATCAAATGTGGAAGGCATAAGGGTAGGACTCAATTGTCATAACCCCCTTAGGCCACGTAAGTGGGCTAAGAGAAAAGGGCAGTTACTAATGTCCACAAGATGCTTTTGAGATTCATGCAATGGGACTTTAAGGAAATGAGTGAATACAGTTTTAAAGTATGGTTCTAACATCTATGAGAGAGTTATCCTTGTGAATTATTTCTAAAGGTCTTCTTACCATACTCTCCAGTCCAGAGTAAGGCTGTTAGGAAAGAGGAAAGATAAGAGTTCTCCATCTGATTAAGTCAGGTGGTTAGAAGATGGCAAGTCCATTATACTATCAACTGGTCCTTTCTACAGGCCTAGTAGTGCACTATGTGCTATGGAGGATAATGAAGGAATATGGCATGGTCTCTGTTCTCAGGGAGCTTCCAACCTAATTGTGATGATAAACCTAAAGAATATTAATCTAGCAAGAAGATAAAGGATGTGTGATTGTATTAATATAGCTACTCAAAATGTCAAAGTCGGAAGAGTCCTCAGAAAAATAGAGATGTAAGTGTTTTTTGTTTTGTTTTGTTTTTGTTTTCCACATCCAGCCCAAATCTACCTCTCAGCAACTTCCAGTCATGGGTCCTACTTCTGCTTCTCTTCTGACTTAATAGATGGTCTCTGAGAGCCATTTTGGAAGGAAAACTCATCACCCTGAAAGCAACCTGCATATTATCCTCCCCATATTTACCTAACAGCTCCTTGGACAAGAGATAGTCTCTCTCAGGGCCTATACTGAAAACCTTTCCAGTTTGGAAGGAACTTCAAGGAATTATGATCCTTTGGCATAGTTTTCAAAATCCTAGGGTAACTTCTACCCCAGAACGAAGGGTCGCTAGGGAAGTGACCCAAGAACCCTTAATCAGTTTGATAATACACTCCTTTTCCCCTCCCTCTCCATTATTCCATTTGATGAGTTTTGAAGGCATCAACCTTTGTTAGAAGAGAAAACCTCTTATGGAGGTGATGGTCATGTAGCTTAGCTCTTCATTGGGGGACACTTACCTTTCTAGGCCTTCACACAATGCATCCCCAAGTGACCAGTTGGCAACTGAGGATCAAGAGAAGGGACTATTGTTGGAAGAATATTTTCCCCCTTCCCTCTAGCAAAGCCCATAAGAATTAGGCTTCACCATTATTTTTGTTTGTTTGGGAGGCAATTGGAATTAAGTGACTTGCTCAGGGTTCTATGGCTAGCAAATATTTAAGGCTGGATTTGAACTCAGGTCCTCCAGGGCTAGTGCTCTATCTGCTGTACCACCTAGCTGTCCCCTTATTTTTGTCATTTTCATTTTCCTTTCATTTTGTTATGAATTTGATAAATGTCAACACACAGTAATAACCAATATGAATCAAATAAATACAGAAAAAGAGCCTTGTATATGAAGCCATGAGTGTCTATTACATAACCCTTATTGGATTTTTAAGTATATATTAAATTTAACATAGTACCACAGCAGCTCTGCTTATCTGTGTCCCCTTCTGAAATTCCCTCTTTGTCCTTTTGTATATTTAATAAACTCTTCATTAACATTCTTCTTTTTTGTATCAATATCACTGCCCCTACTCTTTTCCTTAACTATCCCCACCAAATAAAAGCCTCCTCTTATAACAAATAAGTATAACAAGCAAAACAAATGTACATATTTATCATGTTTGAAAATGTATGTCCCAAACTGCACCTGCAGCCTACCACTTCTCTTCCAAGAAATGGGAAGTATGCTTCATTACTAGTCTTTGGGAGGCATAACCATTCATGCACTGATCAGAGTTCATGAGTCTTTCATGAGTCTTACAATATCATACTTACTGTATAACGCGTTTTCCTGATTCTGTTTAATTTATTTTGCATCTGTTCATAAAATCTTCTGAGATATTTTTGAATCTATCCTTTTCATTACTTTTTATAGTGTAATAATATCCTTGAATCACCACAAATTGTTCAACCATTCCCCTAATTGATGGGCATTCATTTTGTTTGTAGTTCTTAGATACAACAAAAAGTGAAGCTATAGCTATTTTTTATCTTATTCAGTTCTTTCTCCTTGTCTTAGATCCTGTGGGTATACGTACCTATTAGTGGCAGCTCTGGTCACAGGGTTAAACAGCTTAATGACTTTTGGAGTACAGTTCCAAATTTCTTTCCAGAATGGTTAGACCAATTCACAGCTCAATAGTACATTAGTGTCTTTGCCCACAGCTACTCTTACAAATGTCAACATTACTAATCTGATGGCTGTGATCTCCATCATTATTGTTGGATTCTTTTTTGTTACATACTTTCCTCTTCCTCCATCTTCTAGTAAGATGAGGAAGAGGAGAAAGGGATTTCTCTTCCATCCCCAGCAGAAAATGGTCACTCACAGCAGAAATACATGACAGGGATTAACTAGGTGAGTATAATATAATCTATTGACTCTTCAATTCTGGCAGCTGGTTCTGCCTTTCTCTCTCTCTCTGTCTCTTTGTCTCTCTCTGTCTCTGTCTCTCTCTCTCTCTCTCTCTTCCCCCCCCCATTTCTGTCTCTCTGTCTCTCCTCCTCTCTTTTTTCCCTGTCTTTTGTCTTCTTTCCTTCTAAACTTCCTTTTTTCCTTCCTTCCTTCCTTTCTTTTGTGGCCCAGTGACTAACAATCTTAAGAAATATATATTTCCCTCCTTGGCAGGATCAGGGATTTCCTGAGTTCAACACTGAAGCATTAGCTGAACAGAAGATTTCCTTTAAAGAACATTTCTCAGAAAACAAACCCACTGAAAGTTCCATCTTTTACTGTAGGACTAAAGTATAAAGGGCCAGGAGATCTGGATGTTGTCAATACTCCATGATAATTGCTGTAAGTTTCTCGGATAATGCAGGTAAATGAGAAATAGCTTTTCAGTAGTTTCACAAAAGGTCTTTACCCTCTGGGGGATTATAATGAATTTCAAGTGTTATTTTGAGTATTTTCTATTTCCTGTATTTATTCATGCATTCCTTTGAGTTCTTCGTGTTTTATGCAGTTTCTGTGGTTGAGGCAATAACCAGGTGTTTTAGCTATACTTGACATCCATATTGTGCATGAATATGGGAGACCCCATGCATGAGCTTTGCTTTAGAGTTCCCTGTACTTTTACTCTGGGCTGCAGGCAGAGCCAGAAAGAGCAGCTGACCCCTTTCTTCATCCAGCTCTCCAAGAATGATGCTGGTTCTGTGTGTTCCCTTTGGAGGCCCCCTGGGCTACATGCAGGTGACACAAACATTGGAAGAGGATATTAATGGAGAAATATAACTAGTACAAGACGTAAACAATAAAATATTTGGCGGTACAGACTGTAAGTATAACAGGAGTCCCAAAATGGGAGCGATCACTAGATAATGGAACATGTCTAGGCAGTTGCTGTCATTGAAGAGAAACAACTTGAACTAGGTCTTAAGGGCTGGACAGTAAGTACTTGGGAGAATAGAAAGGAATGAAAGAGCATTCTGGACTGGGGGAAGGAACTGAAGCAAAAGGATGGAAGGGGAAATGAACACAATATGTTCAGCAACAATAAAGAGACCAGCTTTAATAGAACAGAAGGTTCATGTTTGGAAGTTAAGAGAAATAAGATTATTTAGATGAAAGTAAGATTAAATTGTGAAGGTCCTTCAAGTCAAGGAGAGATTCTTGATCAAGCAACTGGATAAAAGCTATACTATAGGAAGATTAGTCTGAATAGGATAAATTGGAGGTGAAAGAAAATAAATAGAGAGAAACTAGCTAGAAGTGCAGGTATGGCATAAAGGATCAACTAGGCAGAATGCAACTTCCGTTTTTTGATCCAATTAAACAGACATTTCTTAAGCCACTTACTATGTATATGACAGTCTGCTAGCTTAAGGAAATATAAAGATCATCTCTATCCTCATAAATCTTATATTTTACTGGGTAGATATAATGGGCACCCAGAGGAGTAAATACAAGGTGCTTTAAGAAGGAAAATCTAGCAACAGATTAGAGCTGGCTCCTAAACTAAGCCTGAATGCAAGTAGGACAGGGAAAGGGAGAAGTCAAGAGGGAGTATATTCCAGGCATATGGAATAGTATATATGAATGTATAGAGTTCAGAGAAAACTAGAATCCAAGTTTAGCTGGAATACAGTAGAATACAATATAATGTCTCTTCCCTGAACTGTCTTGGTCCCAGTCTGAACTTGCTTGTATTACTGCTTTTTTCTTCTTACTTCAGTCCCACTCCTACTATTCAGTTTTGCTCCAGTCATTTTTCTATCTACACCAAGTGTCCTTGGCTACCTCTTCTCATCTCTTGTCCTTCCCCAGGAATTGTCCCTTATACCTAGAACAATGCATAGCCTGGCCCATTGCTCCCTTTCCTATGACATCTTTTTAGATTACTCCATTAAAAAGTGTTGGCTTTCCCTAGACTTGATCCATCTAAGCATACGGCTCTCCTGACTTCTTCCATCTTCACCCTCCTGAATGATATACTCAATACTGACTTAAAGAGCATGTAAATATCTTACATCATCTCATTTGTTTAATTTTCTCTTGAACTGTGTGTCTAAGTCAGGTCACCTAACACAAAGAAATTGGTTTTAGCCACAGAATGCATGGTAAGGATATTCAACAAATACATAGTATTGATTTATTTGGATACAGTTTCCCAACCTTTACATTCACTATAGTGGCCTACTGGCATGAAGGGAAGAGACCCTGACTCTTCCTATACTGGTTTTTGCACTTAGGCTACCAGGAACCTGCCTTAGTTCCCCTGGATCAATAATGTCTTCAGGAAAGTCTCAATACTTTTAAAGTGTTAAGATTAGAGATGCAGCTAGATGGTACATTAGACAAAGTGCCAAGTCTGAAGTCAGGAAGATCTGAGTTCAAATCTAGCCTCAGATACTTAATTATCTGTGAGACCCTGGGTAAGTTGTTTAACCTCTGTTTACTTCAGTTTCCTCTGCCAAGTAGGTACTCTTGCACAGTTATTCTGAGGTATTTGTAAAGTGTTTAGCACAGTGCCTGGCACTATATAAATGCTTATTCCTTTTCTTTCCTGAGGAAAAATTAACCTATCCTTGAGAGGGCAGGAAATATATGAAATCAGGAAAGGTTAGCCCCTATAGCAAGGATCCTAGTAACCATCACTTCTCACACATATTCCTTCCTTAATATCTGTCTGATCTGTCTCCTCATGGGAGTTGTCAGAGAAGAATATGTTGTCAGTCAATTCAGAATATTAATGGAACATTTCTCATGTCAAAACCATGTGCTAGGTGTTATAAGGACATCCAGAAAAAGGAAGAAATGGATTCCCTCCCCTCAAAGAGATCCTAATTGTATCGGGACACACAAAAAGGATACAGACCCAGAGAGAGAGAGAGAGAAATAGGACCAGAATGAAATATATTTGGTCAGAGCTTCAGATATCAATTTGGAGAAGTAAATCAGAAGGGGTAAGGCCTGGAGAAAGGGATTAGTTAGGGAAATTATCCAGAGAGAAGGAAATATGAAACCGAGTTTGGAGAAGAGGGAGGGTAGAAGGGCAACCAGAAGGTGAAAATAACCTCTGCAAAGGTTTCTTTGGAGTAAAGAGAGGACAAAACTTTAGTAGAGAATCAGAAATTGTGTGGTAAAACTGAACTGAAATCCTATTCCTGCTCTAAGGTCAAGTTTAAATCACATGTTCTACTTGAAGATTTTCCTGATCTCTCCAACTGGAAATGATCTTAACTACATTAGATATCACAGCAATGTTTTTTACCCTATATGCGTGTGATAAGATAAAGCTGCCCCTGAGACTTGAGTAGCTTCAGCTTCCTAGAGGTAGGTCCTTCCCAGCCCCACCAGGAAACATGGAGTAATCCCTAGACTTAACCTCACTAGAGGTAGTTGGTGGCACAGTAAATAGAGTACTCACCAAAGAATCATGAAGACTTGAGTTCAAATCCTGCTTCAGACACTTACAAGCTATGTGACTCTGGGCAAGTCATTTCACCTCTGTCTGTCTGAGTTTCTTCAACCAAAAAACAAGGATAATGCTAGCACCTTCCTCTTTGGGTTGTTGTGAAAATCAAATGACATATTTGTAGACATCTCCATTTGGATGCAAGATCCACACATCAAAATTGATCAGGTTGGGGTCAGAGAACCTATGTGACCTTGGACAAGTCATTTAACTTTTCTGTGCCTCTGTTTCCTCATCCAAAAAATGAGAATGCTGGATTAGTTGGCCTCTCAGGGCCTTCAGTCTAAATTGATGATTCTGTGCTCCTACTCTCCAAACCAGCTCATCCTCCCAGCTTCCCTTTAATGATATCGATTATTCTTCCTGTAATCTGCAATGAAAGCCTCAAGGCCATCTTTTGATTCCTTCCTGTCCCTCACCCTCCAATTTCAGTCAATCACCAAATCCTGTTAATCTTACTTTCATAATATCTTTCCCATATGTCCCCTCCTTTCCATTCTTTTTCCCATCCCTCACCCAGGCTATTTTAATAAATATGTGGCCTAGGAATTCTTAACTTGGAGTCCATGCCCAAAGGATCCAGGAAATACAAAAGGTTAAGTAACTCTGTTCTAGCCAGTCTCTCTTGCCATCAAGCATTTCTTAAGTATTAATTATGTGCTCTTACTGTGCTAGGTTTTGAGATTATAAAGACTCTGCCCTCAAGAAGCTGACTTTCAAGAAGGGAAAATAGCATATGTGTATATATGTATACATATATACATATGGTTTTATGCAAAATAGGTACAAAATAAATTCAAAGGCATTTTAAAAGAGAGAGAGGCATTAATAAGGAGGTAGGGCTTGCGCAGAACTTGAAAGGAAGATAGTAATTCTAAAAGGCAGAGAGGAGGCAGGAGGAAGAACTGATGTAGTCATGGAGAGAGGACATGGTATGGCATGTGTATGTATATATACATGTATATGTATATATAAGTACTATATATATATATATATATATATATATACTATAC
Organism: Potorous gilbertii; assembly: GCA_028658325.1. Classification (NCBI taxonomy): domain Eukaryota; kingdom Metazoa; phylum Chordata; class Mammalia; order Diprotodontia; family Potoroidae; genus Potorous; species Potorous gilbertii. Next base: position 181,992,804 of record CM053770.1, on the reverse strand, counting down.
GTGTATGTGGCTTTGTTAATATATACATATGTATACACACACACACACACATATATATTAACAAGGCCAATTCCACAAGACTGCTGCTTGCATGAAGAGGAGTAATACATAAGAAGCATGGAAGAATAGATTGGAGCCAGATTGCGAAAGGCTTTAAATGCAGGGGCTTGTGTTTGGTTTCTGAAGCAACAGAGAGTTACTGCAACTTCTTGAGCAAGGGAGTGACACTGTTGGAATTGTGCTTTAGGAAAACAGTTTTATTAGCTACATGGAAGATTTGGAGGCAGGGGAATTCTTGAGACATGAGAATGCTTAGGAAGCTATTTCAGTAATCCAAGAAGGGATGAGAGTTTGAATTAGGGTGGTGGCCCTGTAAGTGGAGAGGAAGGAACAGATAGAAGAGGTACTATGGAGGTAGAATCACAAAAACTAGGCATTGATTAGTTGGGAGGGTGAGGAAAAGTATGGGGTTTAAGTAGACTCCAAGACTTTCAACAGGGTGATTAGAAGGTACCCTCAACAGAAATGGGGAAGGTGGGAGGAGGTTTATGGGAAAGATGAACACGTTGAGTCCATTGTTGATGTCTATTATACATTCAGTTCGGGGTGTGGGTCTGTGGCTCAACAGCAGGCACTTCCTAGCTGTTAGACCCAGAACAAGTCACTTAACTTCTCTGGGCCTCACTTACCTCAGTTGGTTAAAGAGAGGATTATACTTCATGACCCTTCTAGCTCAAAGTCTTTGACTCCATAGCTATCCAGAAGATGTGCCAGATTAAGATTCCCAAAGAAGATCTCTAACTGTATATTTCCCCTACAGAAACCTTTGATGAATTCCCATTGCTAGTGAATTAAATCCAAACTATATTCTGATATTCAAGGCCCACTACATGCTGACCTAGCCTACCTTTCTCCTTGGATGTCATGTAGGTTCCACGTAGTCCAGTCAAATTATAACACTGCTCCTCAAAGATTCCTTGGGCTTCTTTACTTTCATGCTTTTCCTAGAGCAGACTTTTCCACTAATTCTGCCTATATCTTGTTCAGTCGTTTCAGTCCTGTCCAATTCTTCTTGAATCTATTTGGAATTTTCTTGGCAAAGATACTCGAATGGTTTGCCATTTCCTTCTCCAGCTCATTTTTACAGATGAAGAAACTGAGGCAAACAGGCTTAAATGACTTGCCCAGGGTCACACAGCTAGTAAGTATTTGAGACCAGATTTGGATTCATGAAGATGAACCTAACTTACTCCAGGTCCAGAGCTCTAACCACTTCACCACCTAGCTACTTTAAGTTTATCCTACCCATTCTCCCAGGCTCAGTTCATATGCTGTTCCCCTCCATTAAGCCTTCCCTGATCTCTTCAGTGGGAACTTCCCTGAATTCTTAAATCTTGGACTTTTGTACCGCCTCATTTAATTATTTGTATATTTGTCTTATTATTTATCAGTTGTCTAACTAGAACTTCAAGTTTTCAAAGGATATAATATGGTCAGAAGAGAATTGGATTTGGAGTTGGAAGACATGAGTTTGAATCCCAGCTCTTGGATTTACCAGCCTAGCCTTGAGCATGTCACTTAACATCTCCAAGGCTGTTTCTCTAATCATAAAATGAAAAAGTTGGGCTAGATGACTTCTAAGATCTTTTTCAGCACTCAATTCTATTTTCTTCATCTTTTTTTTTTTTATCCCTGAAGCATGTAACCATACCCTGCACATAGCAAGCCCTCAATAAATATTTGCTGGATTGAATTAACAGCCCAATCCCAGTTTAGTGCCATCGGGTTATGAGGCTATTAGCCAGACAGACTGTGAGACTGATGGTAGGCATTGGGTAACCAGCCAATCAGCTACTGGCTTTTGAATCATAGGATTTTAGAACTGGCATCTAATAATGCTAAGGATAAATCACAATTATATAGCAGCTACCCTTTCCTCTCAACAGTCTGGTAAGGTATAGGCAGCACGTTATCCCCATTTTACAGATGAGAAAACAAGCTCAGAGGAGTTGTGATTTATTTGCCTAAGGGTCATAGAAATGAGAAGCAGAGGTGCAGGGACTAGCACCCCGAGGTCTTCTGATTGTTCTATATCTCTAGCCCTTCTGAAACCTTTTGGTTTTACAGCTATATCATAAGGCCTTGCTACAGGAGCTGGTGGAAAGAGGGGATTGGAGAGAATGCCTCTGGCCCCCACTTTTCCCTTTCTGGGCTCTGTTTTCCCTTGGTAAAATGGAAGACAGGCTTTTCTTCAAGCCCGTGATCAGGAAGACCCCTAGACCAAACCATGAGCGTCTCACTCCCAGTTCTTTTTCTCCTTACTCTGGGCTGTTGTCTTTACCCGCTTCTCATCATTCCCACCCCTTTTTTTCTCCTTATCTCCCATTCTATTGCTTGTGGTTCCATTTTTTTCCCTTCTGACCTACCCTCTCAACAGGCCAATATTTCAAAACTGATCTCAGCACTGACCACCTACCAAACTGGCCAGATATCTACAAACACATTTTATTTTAATAACCTCTCCTCCTCCCTCATTCCTGTGAGGAAGAATAAATGACCTCCAGTCTCCTTAATCACCCTCTGCATGAATGTTGATTCACTCTGGGGAAATTGCCAGAGCCGACAATTGAGGCTGCCACTGATAGCACCAATGAAGGAAGGATCCTCAATCTGGGGTACACGGACTCCCAAGAGGTCCCTGGATAGATTGGGGTGAGGAGGGATGTGAACTTGGATGGGGAAAAAATGCATCTTTATTTTCCCTAACCTTTCACTAAAATTTAGCACTTCCTTCACTTATTCAGATATTTAAAATGGGACTTACAGGCTTCTCCAGACTGCAGGAGGGGTTCATGACACAAAATAGGTTAAGAACGCCCCATTTACAGGACCCTGACTAGATGTGGTGGAACGCTGGAAGCCATGCGAACAAAAAAGAGGAATCCGCTTCCTTTATCCTTCACTATCTCGGTTCTCCTTTAAGAGCCAATTTCAGAAACATATATTCAGTACTTACTCCGTTCAAGACACCTTGCTTGGCACAAATTAATTTGCAGTGACAGAGTACTCAACAGCTGTTTACTGGGGGATAACTCCTAGGCATAAACTGGATTTGTTTTGGCTTCGGGTAATGGGGCTGCAAGGTCACAGGAATTCGGGTGCCTGTGGACGTGGAGAGGTAAATGAAAAGACCTTTATATAGGGAAAGACCCCCGGCTTTGGAACGGGGGAATCTTAGGCTCCAAGGCTGGCTTTGCTCACTACCGAGCCGCGTGACCCTGGGCGATCTCTCGGTTCTCAGGTCCCTCAGTCTGAACACGGGGACCGACCAAGCCCTTTGTAGCTCTAAAATGCATGACTGAGAAGGGAGAGGAGGGTGCGAGGAAGAGAACAGGGCCAGCACTCCCATTCAGAAGCGTGATTCAGGCCTGCTCCGGTGCCGGGCCCTGAGACTGCACCGCGTAGGTGTGTGCACACACGTCGGCACATATGGAGGTATGCGGACACATACCCCACCTGTGTACACTCCCTCGCAGTTCTCGCCCATCCCGGGCGGGGTGCAGCGGCCTAGACGGGAAGCTTTCGGAGGGCAGGGTCCCCCCCCACCGCTCTCTCCAGGCCTTCCGAGGGGGCGCGGGGCGCGGGGCTGCTCCGCCGGCAGTCAGTAAGGACCTGTTGATTGAGTGGTCCCGGGGGGCTGCCTCCCAGCCTGCGGCTGCGGCGGAGGCAGAAGCGTGGCGCGTGGGGGGGCATGGCGGGGCATCCAGGGGTGCGGGGCCCCCGCAGAGCCCGCGCCGTCCGGGCACGTGGCTGCAGAAGCGCGCGGGGTGGGGGGATGGGGGCGGCGGCCTCCTCCCCTCCCCTCCCCTCCCCGGGCTGGAGCGGAGGGCCATAAAAATGCAGATGGAGGATCGGTGTGAAATAACGGGCCCATATAAATCCCTCTGCCGCCCGCCTGCAAGATGGATTGGCCGCATTGAAATTCCTCCGCGAGGATAATTAAACTCGGGGCCTCATCCGGGCAAAATTACATCGCTGTAATGGCGTCGCTCGGGGTCCCGGGAAATGGCTCGGCGGGTTTTCAGCAGCGGGTTTTATCGCCGGCCGGGGTGTGCCTGGCTGCGGCTCGCCTCTCCTCCGGGACCGTAAAGCTGCTGCCGTGATTTATCCTCCCCTTCTCCCAAATCCGATTAAATGGAGGAGCTCGGGGCCGGGGCGCCGCGGGGCCCGCCAGGCAGCCGTGGGGGGGGGGGGGGGCGGGAAGGACGGGGCCAAGGAGGGAGGACAAACGGCCCCTCGGAGGGAGGCGGATTTGCCTTTATTTACAGCCCGGGGTTTTTTTCCACTCTCTCCTCGCCCCCACCTCCACCCCTTTTTTTTCTCCTTCCCCTTTCATGGGGGCTGAGTCTGTGTTTCCCATCTTTCTCCTTGCTTTCCTGGAAACACGACGGTCCGGGCGCGGGGCGGGTGCTACCGAGTGGAGTCGGAGATGGAAGAGGGGAGCCGACACCCTCTCCCCATCCTGGGGGGTTGTGGGTTGGGAGAGAGGGAGGGAGAGAGCCAAGGCATAGGAGGGCAGCTCTAGAGGGGTACCGATGCGGGAGGTGAGGCGGTAAGGGGAGGAAACACGACCCGCAGTGAAGCGGTAAATGGGACATGGGGTGACACGAGGGCCAGCGAACACGCTCGGGAAATGGGATGGGAGTGGAGAGCAAGAGCTGGCACTTGCGAGCAGCCGGGGACGCTTGCCCTGGCCTAGAGATAGAGAAGGGAAGCTAGGGTTCCGCACCTTGTGGGAGCGGAGGATCTGCCCAGAAGCGGGGATTGTGGATGACCCTCCAGCCAGTACCTGCCTAGATCTCCGAGATGGGAGTGGAACCTAGAGATGGCACACCTTGGGAGAAGATGAGGTGTGGGAGAGAGATGGCGGAGATTGCACAGTCCGAGCAGAATGTGTGTAGGAAATGAGAAAAAGCGGGGAGGTAGAGAGCAGGGAAGACTGAGCTCCATCAGGTGGTTTAAATGACCTCAAGTTCATAACCACTCAGCCTCCTACTCTTTCTTTTGCTGGGTCACTGAGCAGAAGTGTTTGTCCGTCCTTCTCGCGGAGGATCATGACATCAAGATGAGTACATGAATTGCAGTTGACTTTGATTTGAGGGAGGGAGGTCTGTGCAAGGTCACCAACCTCACCTTCTTCTCCTGAGCCATCTGGGTCCAGTGGCCTGATATTCATCAGCACAGCTGGAGATGGCTCAGGATGCACTGGGAGACCTTGGCCTTTTCAGATTAAGTCTTACCATATTCTCACTTTGAGTGAGATACACCATTTAATAAACAGGCTTCTTTAAGTTATTCAAGGGATGATCCCTTTAATTAAAAAAAAAATCAAACTAGGGAAGGAAGACCCTCAGTGTTCCTGGGTAAAAGAGAAACATAACTATTTAGTTTTTCATTCACTCAGTGTTAGGTGGGTGGGGACTTGTTGTCCAGTCTACGAGCTCCAGAGTGAACTGGGTTTAAGGCTTGATCTTTCAGCAAGAAATGTGGCCAGTAACTACCAAGGAGGAAAGAGTATTAATTCCTGACATTTTCACAGCTTCAGGTTTGCAAAGCTTTACGTACATTAGCTCGCTTGATAATTTTCACATTACATTTACATACACCATCTCATTTGATAAAAGAGCAACCACCACCATCCTTTCTTCCTCCCACTTAAAAGGAAAAACACGAAAAATGAGGCTGTCACTTGGAACTTGGCATTTTGCAGCCAATTTGCCCATTTAATGAGTTTCCCCTTGGGCAACACCTGGACACGTGATTCCAAGACGCTGAGGCTTCCCTAAGCTGCAGAAGTGTTAAGGATGTAGGGGTCCTGGTGTATGCGGTACCCCAGTTTCGAAGGCAGTGCTTCAACTGTTTGACTCTGCGCATGCTCGGGAATGGGCCGGACCTCCATATTCCCGCTGCAGTGTAGAGCAAATCGCAGTCCGCGTTTTGTATGCAACTCACAACTACCTAGCGTCTATACCCGGCCGCCTCTGGTTGTAGTTCCAGCCTGCGAACAGCAGATGGCGTGACGGACCGTCTGCCTCGATATGGCTGGAGGGCGGCGCTGTAGCGTCTCTCCAACCCTCTAAGGTTTAGGGCATTCTGTCCTCACCGACTCCACTCGTTGGCGAGAGACACGCATGCGTGGAGCCGCACGCCTCTCTCCCCTCCCCCTCTCTGTCTCCTCTGCTCTGCCGGCAGGTAAGGCCCAAGGCCAGGCTCCCGCTTGGTTCCGCGTACATGCCCCCGAAGGGTCCCACTTCGCGCCGCTGCTTCGCGGAGCCTCCCCCGGAACACCCTCGACCCCACTCTTAACACTATCTCTGGCTTCCCGACCCTGGCGTCCCGAGACCTCCCTTTCCCGCGCGCCGGTGACCTCCAGCCGCGCGGGGCCGGCGCCATCTTGGGCCTCGGGCATGGGGAGGGAGAAGGAAAAACAGGGAGTAGGCTGGGTGGTCCTCCAGCCTTCCTTCGGCCTTCCTGGGTTGCCCTCGCCCTGGGCCCCGCTGCGAGGCCGTCCCCTGCGGCCCAGGCCGAGGCCCACCGCCTCCCCCCACTCCGCGGCGCCGGTTGGGCCTCCCAGGCCCCCGTAGCCCGCGATGCAAATGCCACTTGGTCCTGGCCTTTAGTCCCGGAAGCGGCCTCGCAGGCGCCCACGTGAGGGGCAGGCTTCCTCCTTCCCTGGCCCCGCTGCCCTGCGGCCTCACCCTTCCAGAGGCCCCCCACGTGAGCGCCGAGCCTCCCTAACCCAGAAGGTGGAAGACAACCTGAACGCCCCAGCCCCCAGCCAAACCTCGTGGCCTTCCGTCCAAGGTTACGGGACCCTCAATTGTCCTTTAGACGTTCGAACTCCCAAACCGGCCCCGAGATATTCCAGGTGATCCAGCCTTTGTCCTTCCACCCAGTTCCCTTTGTCCTCACGGACAGGCTGAAATTGGGGGTAAAATAGAGGTCCTAGGATCTGAGGGATGGATTGTTGCTAGCAACCTTTGAGGTTACCTCGTTAAAACCCTTCCTTTTGCATGAGGAAACTTGGGGCCTCCGCGGAGGTGTGACTAAGGTCACACAGGTGGAATGGGAGGACGTGGCCCAAGTCTGTATGTTAGATTGTAAGGCCAGGGCTCTTTCCTGCTCTACCAACCTACTTCTCTGAGAGGTAGGGCCAAAGTAGCAGTGCACCAGGCATCTTTCCCTCAGGGTTTTTCTAAAAGTTATCGGAAGATGATGTCTCCCACCCCCAACAGCCTTGTCCAGGATTAAGGCCAAGGTCATTCTGCATCGAAACTTAAATGGAACTCCTCAAGGTCCTGTCCCCTTGTCCTGTAACTTTCTTTTTATTCACTCAGCTTCCATGAATGTTCTCAGCTTCTAAATGTCCTTGGTAAATAGAATCAAATCTTATCATTTGAAGGAAAGAAACAGGCATTAATACTCTACCCCAAAGGGGAGCATCCAGTCTGTGTTGGGTAGACCAGTGGAGATGACCTTTGCTTTCCTTAGGGCCCATTGCCTTGAAGATACACTGTTGTATCTGTAACATCAGGTTTTAAACAGGGAGATTAGCCAGTGTGGATATGAACAGTATACCTAAGCAGAACATTGAGCAACTTCAAACCAAGAGAAATGTGAGAGATAGTCTTTGGGAAGACATTGAAGTGGCTTGTGTTAAAGTGGAGGTATAGCAGTTTAATGCTGAATAGTTGCCATTGTTATAAGGAGCAAACTGTTTGATTATTAGTTACATAACTTTTGTTCCTTGAAAGAGAACATGACTCTAATACCAGAGACCTATAGTATCTGGAGTTTTGAAAAATATTTTGATAACTTTTTCAATATAATGGGTTTCCTTTCTAATATATGTATCCTGTGTATTTAAGAATGTTCTGAGAAGGGGTCCATACTGCACCAGACTGCCAAAGGGACCCTGATATTAAAAAAAAAAAGTTTAAGAATCCCTACCTTAAAGTCAAAGTCCTGCCATGTAAGTATTGTTGAAGTCTAATTCTTATCACTTACATAAATTCACTTGATGTGAGGTCTTTTAATAGATATTATGTATGCAACCTTGAGCCTTGATCAGTTAGAGAAGGCATGTTAGTAGCTGTGAAATCCCCTAAGGAATTTCTGATCATTTCAGCACATTTATTATTCTTCCTGTAACTTGAAGTTATCTTTGATTAAATTGAAGTGTGAGGCCGGACAAAATTGGACCTTAACAAAACTTAGATGTGAAGATTTTGGATTTTGATACCCTTTTCGGGTATGAAGATGATAACTGCAATGGCCTGAGTTTGCTTATTATGGTAATGTCAGCTTTCCAGGACTAACCTATCCTCACAATGGTTCTCCTTTAATTTAAAAATTGAAGAATCCAGGTAGGCAAATGGTTCTAGGTTACACAGTGACAAAACTATAAGGAGAGTTTTAGTTCTACTCACTGGCTTATTTATCCCCTCTGATTCTGTTTCTTCACCTGAAAAATGGGATTAGTTATGCTATCTGCCTCAGAGTTGTAGGAGTCAAAGTTCTAATATATGTAAGGTGAAGGACTTCTTGTGCTCAGTAGTTGGAAAAGAATTAGTTAAAGGGCATTCTGGGTAATGTCCTTAATTAAACTGTAACTTAAGAGTAACTTAAGATTTGGGCTAGAGAGAAGTTTTGAGAAAATGCTTTTTAAAATTGGAGATGAAACAGCATTTATCAGAAGCTCTATTAATAAGAAGTATATTATCCTGAATTTGAAGACCTTGTTTCCCTCATACTGAAGTCAAGTTTTCAGAGGGTTATGAACCTTGGCTAGAGATGCTTTAAACTATAAGGACCAAATCTTGTTATTCCTGAGGGGAATCGATTCCTAGTTTCTAATTATACTTCTGTGTCTAACTTCATTAGTTAGAATGGGACCCTTCCCCTCTCTGATTCTCTTGTTTTCTCCTTTTTGAAATGAGTACTGCTACTTCTTCTGAAGCCCCCCTTTTATTTCAGTTGAATTTTCTGAGTACCCTTTCAGCTCTCATTAGTTTACTGTGTGTAATAGGTGAGGAATAATTCTGATTTCTAATACTGCTTTTATGCCCTCAGCTCTTCAGCTTTGCCCCTCACCCCTTGAGAATGTATGCCTGCACCAAGCTCATCTCTGCCCCTGCTCTTGTGAGTACCAGACAGTCAGATGGGGGAGGGGGTGGGGAAAGGAACAAAATCTATTCTATCTGTCCATCTACAACTTCTTCAGACCTTGTCCCTCACAGCTGGGCTGTGGGGAAGGGTACTTTCATCTGGTGAAGTGACACCCTCTGGGACTCCCTTGCTATGGTAGTCTGATATGGAAGTGAATTCAGCAAGGTAAGTGAATGTTCACTTGAGCCTCAAATCTCTAGACTATTTCCATTCAAGCAGCTCCCTGGGGAAAGTGGATATAGAACTAGGAATCTGGGTATGGAACCTAACCACTCAGTGGCAGTTGAGTGCACTTCATTTCCCTTTTAAAGCCCAGCACTAATGCCTTATGTATTATAGAAGTGGCAGCAAAGGTTGTGACCCTAGTTTCTCCAGAGCTATGCCAGCAAAGCACAATTTGGAAGTGCTACCAAGGAAGAAAGGAAAGGCATCCATGAGTGGCTCAGAAGCTACCTATGTCTGTCTAGCAAGGATCAACCTTGCTAAATGTTTAGCGGCTCAGCACACCAGGCTGGCTAAAGATAAAGGAATCTTTCTAGCTAAGTTATCAGAGGGGTATGATGTTTATTAGTAAAGTACCCACAACAGTGAAATCATAAGTACTTAACATCTCCAGGGAGTATTGCGTCTCCCAGATTCAGTCAATATTGTAGATGAAGCCATGTACAGAACCCTATCCTGTATGAATGCTAGGATTACTAGAAGAAAGAGACACAGTTCTTCCCCCTTGGAGGGCTTACATTCTAATTAGGGACAGGCCATATATTTAAAATATTTGAGAATGCTTGTAAAGCAAAGAAGAAGCATAGCTTAGAAGTTGTTTTAAGTCTTGCTTTTGATATATTGTACTTGTGACACTAGACAAGTCATCTAACCTCGGGAATCTTTTAAGTTGCTCACTGATTAATCCACATTTACAGAGTCTGCTCTATGCAAATCATTAATGACATCATGCATAGTAAAAGAGTGTTCAGATTTGCAGTGAATTAATCTGTGAAGACCACACAGGAGAGTTGAATTTTGAGCAAGATACTTAGCAATCTAAACTCTCTTAGGGAATATCTTTAAGAGTAAGTCCCCTTTTTTGCCTTAATCCCTGACTTTCTTCTTACATGATGATGCAGCTTTGGCCCTTCCTGCCTATAGAGTAAGTAGGAAAGGGATTTGAATGTGCCTCCAAGTTCCCAGAGGCAGGGAGTCCGTAGGGAGTAGTAGGGTCTTTTTGTAGCCAGAGGCCTAGGATAGGGGAAGAAACATTTTATTTATCTAAAACCTGAAGTTGAGCTCTGGGAGAGATGAGTATGGTGGGGGGACTGGATGATAAGGAAGGGGAATCACCTTCCTGTGGTAAGGCAACCAGCCATCAAGAGTATTCCAGGCAACTCCCATGACATTTTTCCTTCTCTTCTGCCAGGTGAGGAGCAGCTCTCAGCTACTGAGTAGACCTTTATCTGCAGTGGTACTAAAACCGCCAGAGGTTCGGACAGATGAGGTAATTTAACAGTAAAGTTGAACCTTGACAATAGGGATCATCAGAGGCAAGAGTGCTTACTTGCTTAGACCAGTAGGGGGTGTAGTGACACCAAGCCAGATGAGTGGGACTTTGGTAAGGTGGTGGGGTAGGGGGGTAGCTACTGATTTTAAATGGAGATGGAAAAGATAATAAATCCTGTCCACTGTTTAGACCAGACTTAATCTGGAGTCCATGAACTTTTAATTTCGAAAACTATCAATATAATTGATTTCCTTTGTAATCCTGTATATTTTATACGTTTAAAAACATTCTGAGAAGGGGTCGATAAGCTTCACCAGATTGGCAAAGGGACCTTAGACACACAAGAAAGGTTTAAAACTTCTGCTTCTGAATTTTAGTGACTTTCAGAAAGAGTGCCTCTGTATTATGCTGATACTTGCCTTGTGCCAGCCAACCCAGCTCTTGGGTTTGACTCAGTTCCCTGATGGGTCTCAAGCTTCCAGGCATCCTGTTGCTTTGGTAGTTGACCACACATGAATGCATTCATATCTCATCTCTTCAGCATCTTTATCCACATATCAGAACTTTCCAGTGCTATGAGGAATGTTTTACAGTTTTAAGGAACAATCACCAGGGCCTGGTAGGGCAGGCTACAGTGTTGTTATGGTTCAGAAACTCACGATATCTTTCAAGGTGCCTTCTTCTACAACCTAATTATTTCTCTCACAGAACCTCAGCATTTTGGCAGCATCAGGTCCCCTGACCTCACTTGTCCCCAGATGTGGATTCCAAACTAGCGCCGTCTCAAGGGACGTTGACACAGCAGCCAAGTTTATTGGAGCTGGGGCTGCCACTGTGGGGGTGGCTGGCTCTGGAGCTGGTATTGGGACAGTATTTGGAAGTCTCATCATTGGTTATGCCAGGTAAGGTGGGAACCTTATTGATTAAGATGGGATTTCCAGGATGTAAACTTAGTTGGCACTTTCTGAGCAGGAAAACCTTAAACCTTTAGATGAAATGGAAGCAGAGTTTGGTTTTATGGATCCTGGTCCTCTGGCTTCCTGTCTCCCTCAGTCTTCCAACTCACCTTTTACTGTTGCTGTCCCACAACCCAGGGGATACCTTATTGCCTCTTCAGTGCCCTCTGGCACTGAGATCCTGAGAGTATCTGCTCCCCACAGACTTTTGGTAACTCATTGTTAGAACTAAATTAACCCTCCAGAGGCCAGTAAGTTCTCTTAATACCGTGGGGATAGAGGGTTATTTTCCTGGATTTTTCCAAAAGAGACCTGGTTGTCCTGGCATAGTTACAATACAAGAGTACAATCTGGTGTTGATGTGCCAGTCCCTGATGACTCGAACTGAGCAAACTGGATTAATGGGTAGCATCTTTGAAACTAGGTGTATATTTTTCCTGGTTGCATTCTTATCTTCCCAACTGTTTCTTCACCTAATTACCTCTTGCAGGGGGTATGAGATCCTTATGTTCTGGTCAAGTTTTAAATGAAAGAAGGTTGTCCTGTCCTCTTAACTGTTTAGTCCATTCCATTCTGGAGGGCTTATTGTGGGTTCTAGCTGCTACATGACTAAAGCCAGGAGCTATTCAATACTGAATGGAAACAGATTAGTAGTAAAGATAATGGATATTTTTTTTTTCCTTTTTGAAGTGGTAATATTTGGATTTAAAATGCTAATGAATCATGGATTGGTTAGGATTCCCATTAAATCTCTGAAGAGCAGCATATGAAGCTGGTAACTGGGCTAAGACTTAACCTACATGGCCAGACTTAAGTCTGATCTTTTTCTCCCTAAAAGACAAATCAGTAGGATAACCACTCAAATATTTGAGAGAATTGCCAGACAGGTTTCTTCACCCTTGATATCTTTACATTTCCTTTTTGTGGCCAAAGAACCAGACTCACCCACCTTTCCTCTTCCCAGGAACCCCTCCTTGAAGCAGCAACTCTTTTCCTACGCCATCCTGGGCTTTGCCCTGTCTGAGGCCATGGGGCTCTTTTGCCTGATGGTGGCCTTCCTCATCCTCTTCGCCATGTGATGGAGCCATTTCTATCCCCCAACGTTTCTGAATGTTCCTCCTCATCCTGGTCCTTTCATGTCTCTTGCAGCCTGTGAATACTTCCCCCTCCATCTTACCAGGTGGTC